>JAJOZX010000344.1:1270000-1580039 GCA_023014485.1 Bathynomus jamesi | reverse complement strand
AGAAAATGAAAAACTAACAATGTTAAGAGAAGAGGAAGGATTGAGACGTGTTGTTGAAGGTAAGGGGATAGTTGTGTGGGAGATTGTGACGAGTAGACAGATGGAGGAATTGAGTTTTTGAGGTATTGAAAGACACAAGGTTTTTCTCTGCCACAATCAGATATAGCAGAAAGATCAGAGGTCAGGTGTTCCACAGCCATCCTACGCGAATCATGAATTAATGCTATGAGGGACGCTTTGGGAAGCGGGTGAAGAAGCGAAGAGTGGAATCATCGGCATAGGAGTTAATAGGAGAGGAAGTGCGAATTAAAAGATCATTAATAAATAAAAGGAAAACAGTGGGTGACAGACAGAACCCTGAGGAAGAAAACTGCTAATAGCTTTAGCTTTAGGAGAAGAACAGTGGCCATCTACAACCGCAGCTGTAGATTGACCAAAAAGAAATTAGAGATGAAAGCACAGATAGAAGGATAGAAACCGAAGGAGGGCAGTTTCGAAATTAAAGATTTGTACCAGACTATCAAAAGCTTTTGATATGTCTAGCACAATTGCAAAAGTTTCACCGAAATCTCGAAAGGAGGATGACCAAGAGTCAGAGATATATGCAAGAAGATCGCCAATAGAGTGTCCTTGCGGAATCCACACTGACGATCTAAAAGAAGATTGTGAGAAGAAAGGGTTTAAGAATCTTTCTATTAAGGATGGATGAAAAACTTTGGAAAGGCAAGAAATCAAAGGAATTGGACGATAGTTGGAGGATTGAGAACGGTCACCCTTCTTTGGGACAGGCTGAATGAAAGCGAACTTCCAGCAGGAAGGAACAATACCAGATGAGAGACAAAGACGAAAGAGTTTGCCTTGGCAGAGTGTCAGCACAGAAGCCCAGTTCTTAAGAACAACAGAAGGAACACCATCAGGACCATACACCTTCCGGGAGTTTTGCCCAGATTGGGCAGAAAAAACATCTTTAGAAGAGATTCTAATTTCAGACATAATAAAGTCAGAGGGGGGAGGAGATGGAGGAACAGCACCGGAATCGTACAAGGTTGAATTGTAAGCGAAAGTTTGATCAAGGAGTTCAGCTTTGTCAGAAGAAGAGACAGCAACTGTGCCGTCGGAATGGAAAAGAGGGAGGAAAGAAGAGGAAGTAAAGTTGTTCAAGTGGTTCTTAGGTAAATGCCAGAAAGAGCGAGAAGAATTAGAATTGGATAGATTTTCACATTTTTATCGGATGAAGAAATTTTTGGCGAGTCGAAGAACAGATTTTGCACGATTCCGGGCAGAAATACGAGGGGAGTGAGAGTCAGGAGTTGGATGGCTACGGTACCTTCTGAAAGCCTCCTCTCTGTTGCGGATAGCATTACAAGTAAAGTTAAACCAAGGTTTTTTTGCATTAGTAGAAGGAATAGAATAATATTAAATATCATTGCATTCTACCTTTTACAACTTTTCAAAATCTTTGCTGAACACAGATAATGAACACACCGATCTGTAATTTGTTGCTAGTGTAGGATCACCCCTCCCCCCTTTTAAAAAGGGATGTTGTACAACCAGTTTTTAGCATTGATGAGAGTATTCCTTTGGAAATACTCTGATAATTTTAGCCAAAGTTACAGATATCTTATCTTTGAAAAATTCAATATAGATACAGGAATGTTATGAATGTTATTTTTGTATTTTTTAATATACCAATAATATTTCGGACCTCAGTAGAGGTAGCAGAACAAAAGAAAATGAATATAGTGGGCTGGGTGGCATATATTCTAAGTAGTGTGATCATTATTTAGTAACTGTGAGCGAAGCTTATCCGCTGTTGAAGTAAAATGTATATTTAAAGAGTCTGCCATAGAAGTATCATCAGTAATTCCTTATTACCAATATTTTTCTTAATTTGTTTTCCCGAGAAGGCTGTTTTCGGTTGTCCAAGTGTTTTTCAGGTCTCCTTTATGTTTGGAAATTAAGTGTTTTAATAGTTATTTTTTTGCGATTTTGATTATTTTCGTTAATTTGTTGCTGTATTGAGTATATTGTATTTTAGGAATTTTGCTTTATAAATGCAATTTGAATAATTTATCGTTTTCTTGCTATATATCCTTTTATATTTATTTCTTGTTTACCTGTTTGTCTATCTCTGTCTATATATCTTTGAAACTCAAGAGAAGTTATAAATTATAAGTGAAAAGGGAGTTTCATAATGGGAGGTCGAAATTTTCTGATTGATATTCTGCGCAGTGAGAGTGTATATCGGAGGTCGAAATGTCGTGGAATTCAAAGCTCGGACACACGCACCACAGAAAGCGAGAGGAAAGCAACAAAAATTGAAGGAGAAAGCATGTGTGGAGATTGATAGATATATGGGTAGACACATAAGAAGAGAAAGAGAGAGAGAGAGAGAGAGAGAGAGAGAGAGAGAGAGAGAGAGAGAGGAGTTACAAGGAGTTAAAAAAGAAGTACCTCAAAAGGCCTTGCGGTCCATACCGAGGAGATACCATACGCAGTTGCTCGATCGCTTCGGCGTCCCAACATTGGATCCATGCTTGTGTCATCAGCAAATTTGGCGATCCGACTGACGATGCCACGTCGATATCATTTATGTAAATGCTAAACAACAGTGCCCCAAAACGGAACCCTGAGGAACTCCACTAGTGACCGAAGCCCAACCCGAACTAACCCCTTTAATTACAACCCTCTGCCGCCTATTCTTCAGCCAGTTTTCAGTCCACCTACCTACGTCCCCACCGATACCCAGCGTCCGCACTTTGGCCATTAGCCGGTGGTGAGGTACCTTATCAAAGGCTTTCTCAAAGTCGAGATAAAGTATATCAATCGCCCTACTCTTATCATACTCACTCAACATGACGTGGAAAAACTCGAGCAAGTTGGTGAGACACGACCTATGCCGTCTAAACCCATGTTGGGAGTCCCCAAGCAGCTTGTAGGAAAACAAATGGTCAACGATCCTATCCGCTATTATCCCCTCTAATAATTTACCTACAAATGAAGTGAGACTATTGGAACGATAGTTTCCTGGACTTTCGTGATCCCCTTCCTTAAAGATAGGGGTCACATTGGCTTCCCTCCAGTCACCAGGCACCTGGCCCGTCTCCAACGATTTGTTGAAGACTGTAGCCAGGTGGGGAGCCACCGAGTCGCGCACTTCCCGTAACACTCTGGGAAGGAACTGGTCTGGCCCAGGAGCCTTTAAACGCGCTCAGTTTGTCTATTCTATCGGCAACGACTGTCGCGATACACCGAACACTATCCAGGCCAGCACCTTCGTGCCTGACGACTGGCTCGGGAATGACGCAGGTGTCCTCCCTGGTGAACACTCCCGCAAAATACTCATTAAGCACATTTGCGATGTCCGCGTCGGACGTCCGCAGAACGCCGCTTGAGTCCTTTAGTGGACCTATCATGCTTCTAATGGGCTTTCTACTATTAACATAACTAAAGAAACTCCTCAGGGTTCTCCTTGCAGAGGCTTGCCACCCGTAGTTCTTCGTTGTTTCGCTAGCCTAACCTTCGCCTTCACTTCCCTACACAGGCGGACATACACCTTAGTGTTCTCATGGGAACGATTGGCCTTCGCCCTCCTATACGCTACTTTCCTATTTCGGATAGCCGAAGCAATATCACGACTGAACCACTTGGCTGCGTTGAAGCAGCGGTGACCAGTTTTGAGGGTATGGCAGCAGACTGCAGCACCATAAACTTGTCCCGGAATGCAGTCCACACTCTCTCAACATCGCCGCCGACCTCTAACCCCATCTCACCTACGCTATCCCGGAGGCTAACAAAGTGCGCCCGCCGTAGATCGAGCACACACGAAACCTAATCAGACCGTGATCACCCCCGCCCATCGATTCGTCAACAGTGAGGCCAGTGACGAGGTTGTCTTCGGTCGTGAATACTAAGTCTAGAACGCTTTCGCCTCGTGTAGCCCATTGACCCACTGATTGAGGAAGTTCTCATCAGCAAAGTCAACTAGCCTCCTCCCTTCGGCATCAGCAGTCCTGTCTTCCCAGTTTATGCCGCACAGTTGAAGTCTCCTAACTATGCACACCCTCTCCTCTAGCAGGCTGCGGAGTTCGGTGTACAGGGCTGTATCCTCCTGGAGGAGGAGATGCGGAGGTCTGTACACCAAAATTAACCTATAGTTCGTCGCTCCCACGTTCAGAGCGACGCCAAGCAGCTCCCGTTCCGATCGGAACTGTCAATCAACCTGACTCAACGCGTCCCTCACGTATATTAGTACCCCACCCCCCTCCCCACCGGTGCGTTCTTTGTGAAACATTCTATACCCGGGAATTTCGAACTCCTCAACGTAGTCCCTAAGATCAGTATGAATCCAGGACTAGTGATAGCATCAGAATACCAGGATATCGTTGCTGAGAGCGCCTGTAGCTGGCAAAAACTTATTCCTTATCGACCTAGAATTAAAAAGCACTGCACGGAGAGAACCCTCCCTATTCTGACCGTCCCCCTAGCACGACCCATTTCCCGAACAGCCAGGGCTGTCGGGAGTTGAAGAGCCCCTCACCAACGAGGGGGCAGCTTCTCCAGGTCACCCACATGTACATGGACGCACCCTTCAGTTGAAGGTACGTCCGCCAGCGGCTCATCATCATCTCTCCCGGTGGGGGCCCGTCATCAGCCCCTGGAGAGAAACAAAGTGAGAGATCACGAACTTCACCTCCGTGCAGTGAAGGATCGATGTATGGAATCTCTGCCAGCTATATACAGTGTATATACACACACTGTGTATGTCTGTATATATATATATATATATATATATATATATATATATATATAATTATGCGGGTTGCTTCTACAGAGCTTCAATTTAATATTTAGTAGAAATCCAATGACAAGGAGAAATGTAAATGCCATGAAAAGTCTTCTTTATTGCGCAACGTTTCGAGCAATACGCTCATCTTCAGGCTGTTTAATAACAATGTGAAATTAAAATCAATATTGAATGAAAAACAAAACAGAAAATTTCTATAACCTATTCGTAAAGACAAATTTTAAAAGACTGAGAAAAGAGGGTTAAATTCTAAGTTTTACAGATTTACATATAAAATTAAGAAGTTATTTTTAAATACATGTAGTAAATGTGAAATTAATACACTGGAAAAATTACCAATAGTACACTGGAACAATGGAGCTATCTACCTTACACAGCAGTATCCGAGGCCGACTAATTTGAGCAGAGGCAGAGCAGAGGCAAGGAACGGGAAACACGAAGGGTGGCGAGGGAGATAGGGGAAGGAGGGATTATAAGGAATTGGGGAAGGAGGAGGGATCATAGCAAATTGAGAGGGACGGACGATGAGTCAACATTCAGACTAGGGGACAATGCTTTAATGAAATACGCTCATCTTCAGGCTGTTTAATAACAATGTGAAATTAAAATCAATATTGAATGAAAAACAAAACAGAAAATTTCTATAACCTATTCGTAAAGACAAATTTTAAAAGACTGAGAAAAGAGGGTTAAATTCTAAGTTTTACAGATTTACATATAAAAATTAAGAAGTTATTTTTAAATACATGTAGTAAATGTGAAATTAATACACTGGAAAAATTACCAATAGTACACTGGAACAATGGAGCTATCTACCTTACACAGCAGTATCCGAGGCCGACTAATTTGAGCAGAGGCAGAGGCAGAGGCAAGGAACGGGAAACGAAGGGTGGCGAGGGAGATAGGGGAAGGAGGGATTATAAGGAATTGGGAAGGAGGAGGGATCATAGCAAATTGAGAGGGACGGACGATGAGTCACATTCAGACTAGGGGACAATGCTTTAATGAAAAGGGATTCTAAAATTCTTAGTGAGTTGGGACAAGTATTACAACCAAGAATTTTAAAATTGTCTAAAGTGACATCAATTTTGCATTTAATGCTATGTTCACGAATACTGGAGGCTTCCTTAGTTTTTAAAATTTTACCTGTTCGGCCACTTATTCCCATATGCGAATAAATCTAGCCCTGAGAGAGCGAACAGTGCTGCCGATGTAATTCCCAAGGAGACACCTGGGGCAGGTAAATAAATATACAACACCGCTACGCAACGAGTCAGGGGTTCGATCCTTCGCTGAGAAAAAGCTACCTAAAGACGTTTTATTAATAAATATGATGCGGAAATCAGTATGATAAAAGAATTTCCTTAACAATTTTGTAAATTTAAGCTTAAATTCCTTATTCAAGGGACCCATTTCAGGTACCAAGAAATATTTTATATCCTTCGGCACAGTAATACATGGAAGTTGAGGGCTATAAACATTATTTAAGAAGGATCTAATTAGTTTGTCTACATATTGAACAGGAAAACTATTATTAGTAAAGTATGATCTTAGATTATTAAATTCATCATTAAGTAAGGTAAAATTAGAGGTCAAATTATATCCTCTGAACAGGAGAGTTTTAATACAAGACATCTTATAGTTGAAATCAGTAAAACTAAAAAAATTCATGCCCCCATGTGGGGGATTTCAATAATTTCAAATGTCAGTTCTCATATTTAACTCAAGAATTTTTTCTAAAACTTAGAAATCTTAAATTTCAATCTTTCATATTTAGGAAGAGTGATTTGCAGTGTATTAAGAATTTGGCAAAGAACCAGGAGATTGTTGTGACTAGACCAGACAAGGGTAACGGAGTGGTTATTTTGAATAAATCGGACTACATAAACAAAACTAATGAAATCCTAAGTGATCTACTAAATTCAAACAAATTCTAGAACCTGTAAATAAAGTCATTGTAAGGTTAGAAGACCAGGTTAATAGATTTCTGTCACGACTAAAGTCCTTAAAGATAATAAAAAATGATACTTACACTCAGTTGTTCGCATCTGGTGCTAATCTTGCTCAATTATACTGTCTGCCTAAAATCCTAAAGCTGGAACACCTCTCCGTCCTATTTTAGCTTCGTATAACTTACCCACCTTTCAATTGGCAAAATTTGTTGTTCGTCTCCTGTCCCCTTTTGCGAAAAATGTTTACACTATAAATAACTCGTTTGAATTCCAAAAAGAACTCCTGGGTAAAAACTTCGATTCAAAAAAGTTTTTTGTCAGTTTTGATGTAAAGTCACTTTTCACAAATGTACCTGTATCTGAAACTATTGCCATTATTTTAGATAGGGTTTTTAGCTCAGTTGATAATTTTCATGTTTTTCATTGTCTCATTTGAAGGAACTTTTAGAATTGGTCTTCAAACAATGCTATTTCACTTTCAACAATAAGGTTACCAACAAATTGATGGGGTAGGGATGGGATCACCAGTCGGACCGTTAGCAGCTGACTTTTTTATGACTCATTTAGAAAGTGTAATTTTTAGACAATCTCCCACTCATCTCAAGCCAATTTTCTATCGACGCTTCGTTGATGATTCGATAGCAGTCTTTGATAATGCGGTACAAGCGCAACAATTCTTTAACTTCCTAAATTCTTTGCACCCCAAATAACGTATACAATGGAAACTGAGCAAAATGGCTCCCTCCCCTTCTTAGATCTTTTAATTTCGAAAAACGGTGATTCTATTACTACATCAGTTTATAGGAAACCCACTTTCACTGGTTTGGGCATGAATTTTTTTAGTTTTACTGATTTCAACTATAAGATGTCTTGTATTAAAACTCTCCTGTTCAGAGGATATAATTTGACCTCTAATTTTACCTTACTTAATGATGAATTTAATAATCTAAGATCATACTTTACTAATAATAGTTTTCCTGTTCAATATGTAGACAAACTAATTAGATCCTTCTTAAATAATGTTTATAGCCCTCAACTTCCATGTATTACTGTGCGAAGGATATAAAATATTTCTTGGTACCTGAAATGGGTCCCTTGAATAAGGAATTTAAGCTTAAATTTACAAATTGTTAAGGAAATTCTTTTATCATACTGATTTCCGCATCATATTTATTAATAAAACGTCTTTAGGTAGCTTTTTCTCAGCGAAGGATCGAACCCCTGACTCGTTGCGTAGCGGTGTTGTATATTTATTTACCTGCCCCAGGTGTCTCCTTGGGAATTACATCGGCAGCACTGTTCGCTCTCTCAGGGCTAGATTTATTATTCGCATATGGGAATAAGTGGCCGAACAGGTAAAATTTTAAAAACTAAGGAAGCCTCCAGTATTCGTGAACATAGCATTAAATGCAATTGATGTCACTTTAGACAATTTTAAAATTCTTGGTTGTAATACTTGTCCCAACTCACTAAGAATTTTAGAATCCCTTTTCATTAAAGCATTGTCCCCTAGTCTGAATGTTGACTCATCGTCCGTCCCTCTCAATTTGCTATGATCCCTCCTCCTTCCCCAATTCCTTATAATCCCTCCTTCCCCTATCTCCCTCGCCACCCTTCGTGTTTCCCGTTCCTTGCCTCTGCCTCTGCCTCTGCTCAAATTAGTCGGCCTCGGATACTGCTGTGTAAGGTAGATAGCTCCATTGTTCCAGTGTACTATTGGTAATTTTTCCAGTGTATTAATTTCACATTTACTACATGTATTTAAAAATAACTTCTTAATTTTTATATGTAAATCTGTAAAACTTAGAATTTAACCCTCTTTTCTCAGTCTTTTAAAATTTGTCTTTACGAATAGGTTATAGAAATTTTCTGTTTTGTTTTTCATTCAATATTGATTTTAATTTCACATTGTTATTAAACAGCCTGAAGATGAGCGTATTGCTCGAAACGTTGCGCAATAAAGAAGACTTTTCATGGCATTTACATTTCTCCTTGTCATTGGATTTCTACTAAATATTATATATATATATTATATATATTATTGATTTTCTTTACTACATTACATGGTTTTCATTCATTAATGGGACACTATGAATACCCCCCCCCCCAAAAATCATATTTTTACATCAATATAGCTTACTATGTTTATCTAACAACCGATTAAATATTAATATTTATGGTTTTTCTGTTGTACATTCAACGTATATATCATGCACTATACATTGCAAAATTGAACTCCGTACGTATATATACTGTATGTAGGTTCTTTTTCATAAATATATCAATACTTTTTATAGTAACAAGTGTGCCACCAAATCCGGTATCAGTCTGAGCATCCTCGAAATGAAGGTACTCAACGGTAACGAAATAGCCAATATTCGTCAGAGTATCCGAAATGGACAAGTTTTAAGGCCACTTCTGCCCGAAGCAGGAGTGTATAAGAAAAGACCGGCTTTCGAAACAAGTCATCTAAATTTGGCTTACGGCATATTAACAACTTTGTAAATATAAAAGCCTTCCATATAAGCCTCATTTACTCCATTAGTACGACAAGAATGTTACATATATTTGTTCGTTAATGGTGTAAACAGGCAATAAAAATATTTCGTCCTCATAAATGGAACTAAATTGGATTTTGGATTTCAACATGATCCGTTTTAGCTCGAATTAGTTTAAGCAAAATGCACTCTAATTCACTGAAGCTCGAACATACCTTGCTTTATCTTGTTACTTAAAATATTTTGCTGATTAGTCAGTGGTAATATGATAAATTAACTTTAGGTGTTCGTTAAGAAGTTGTTTTGGCATTTCCATGAAGAAATGATGTACTAAAAATCTTATTTATGTTCACAACTAATGCACAGCTCTTTAATAGATACAGGTAATAGATATATTTATTTATTATCTTTTCAGTAATAAGCAATCGTGTGATTTATTGAATTGATAAATTATATTTAAAATCATGTCATTCAATTTAAAAATAAAGTTTTCCACACTATTTATTACTTTTTTATGATGCATTTTACTTTATGTGAAAATGAAATGATAAATGACAAATAAAAATTTTTATTGGCGACCGTACGAGGCGAAATTGAATTTTTTCATATTCTCCATCGGACATTTCGAACAAAAAAAAATTCATTTTTTAATAGTTTCGCCTATAAAAATTATATCAGAAAACGACAATTCATATACAAAAAACAAACCTGGCTGACGTTATTCTCTCGCCGTGACATTTTATAAAGTAAGTTTAAGTTAAGTTAGGTTAAGTTAGTTTGTTACTGTCGATAGAATGTGCCCTCGACAAAATAGGTATAGGTTCAGTAGTATATGATAAAAAATGCCGAATGCAATGCAATTGGTGCAAGAGTGCCAGTGCCATGCAAGATGCCAGAGCCCTACAATACTGCAAAGGGGGTGAAGGGTATGCAGGAAGGGGTTAGAGGAAAGTAAGCAGGAAGGGGGGCCTACAAAGCTCTATTCATATATACACTCGTGTGCGTGTGTGTATATATATATATATATATATATATACCGGTGTGTGTATAATATATATATATATATATATATATATATATACCGGTGTGTGTGTATATATATATATATATATACCGGTGTATATATATGTACAGGGTGGGCGGAAAGTAGCTCCCTAATTTAAATTACATATAAATTACGTATAAATTGTGATTGTATTGTTATATTGTTATGGTGTTCTCTAAAGTGGTACAATTGTAACGTTCATTTTTTTTTTTTCATTTCAGATTGAAGGGTAACATGGCTGAGCGTTTAACACTGCAGGAGCGTGCCCAGTTGGCGGCACGGTACGAAGTTTGGCAATCTGTCGTTCGAGTTCAAAGATGGTGGCGGGCCATTCACGGACCACGTGCCCAAGTGGACCCGAAAACAATCAAGAACTGCCACTCGAAGCTCATGACCACGGGGTCTGTGGCAGATGTTCGAAGATGTGGTCGCCCTTCGACATCCAGGGCCCAGGAGACGGTGCAGGCAGTTTAGGAAATGTTCGCACGGAGTCCACGAAAGTCAACTCGCCAGGCAGCTCGGGAAAGTGGACTCTCCCGCTACTCAGTGCGAACTGTGCTGAAGAAGGAGCTGAACTGGCGTGCGTGGAAGCCGCATTACTGCCAATCTCTCTCGGACGAGGACTGCGACATTCGCATGGAGTTCGGGGAAATCATGCTGGCTTGGCATGAAGACTGGCCCCATCTCTTCCGCAACATCCTCTGGAGCGACGAGGCGGTGTTCCACGTCGGAGGCTTTGTCAACCGCCACAATTGCCACTACTAGGCAGGAGAGGATCCCATGGTTACCGCTGAAAAACGGCAGAATCGGTTCAGTGTAACGGTGTGGTGTGGTATGACCTCAGATCAGGTTGTGGGCCCGTTCCTTCTGCGCAACACCATGAATGCTGAGCGGTACCTTGCTATGTTGCGAAACGAGGTCTGGCCGGTTGTCAGCACATGGGAGAACATCGACGATCTGATATTTATGCAAGATGGCGCCCCTCCGCACTTCGTTCTTGTTGTCCGTGAGTGGCTGGATGCCCACTTCCCTGGGCGTTGGATGGGTCGTCGTGGTCCACATCAATGGCCACCAGGAGCCCCGACTTGACACCGTGCGACTTCTTTCTTTGGGGGTGGGTAAAGGAAGAAGTCTACCGCACCAAACCGAGAACATTGGAAGAACTGGAGGACCGAATTCGGGAAGTCATGTCCTCCATCCCGCCGGAGTTCCTGCTAAAGTCAGTGGACGCCATTCCTGGGCGGCTCCAGAAGCTGGTGGAAAGAGTTGGAGCCCATATTGAATTTTAGAGAAAACCTACCATGTATGCCTACCTTTTCATATTATTTCTTCTGAAATAAATGGATAATATACGTATTTTTTTACCAATCCAAAATAGGGAGCTACTTTCCGCCCACCCTGTATATATATATATATATATATTATAGCGGGTTATAGGAGGACGAAAGATGGTACATGTTTATTTACAGGCGTTTCGGAAAAGTTCAATTTCCATCATCAGTGCTAAAAAGTTTAAAATCAAATATTAATAAATAAGTATAATAAACAAAAACAAACAATATATTAAAATGAACATGCGACAATGGTTACAATATATATTAAATTAAAATTAAAAGATTAAAAATGAAATAATGTAAAGTATAAGAGTCTGGACACTAAGTAAAAAATATAAAACGGTTAAAAGGTGAATCAGAATTAAGGGGGTTCTTACCAGGTTGCTAACGTAGTGAAAGACTAATTGTACAGAAGATTGGGGATGGTTGCTTGTTGAAAAAATCCATATTAGAAAAATGGAGCCAGGCGGAGTGATGCTGGATTCAATACGAGAGTTTATTTGGGGATGTTTAGGTTGAAAGCGGAACTGTAGTCGTTGAGGGTTGGCTGAATACTGAGTATATAAAGGGACTCAAGTATGCGGAGGTCGATTAGTTGGTTGGAAGAATTAATGATTTTGAAATTGGAGGGAAGTAACGGGTGGTTGTGTAGGTGGCAATGATCCCTTATTGCTGATTTGTTGGGTTTGTTCAATGGCTGCGAAGTTCTGGTAGAAATACCACGATGCTCGTCCATTCTTGCTTGGTATTGGCGGATGGTACTGCCAATATAGTTCGCTTTGCAGCGAGCACAATTAAAAGCGTAGATAGTGAACGAAGCAAGTGGCTGGGGTGTTTTTTTCTTTATGGTTAAGGTAAGATTTGATACTATTGTTGTTGGTGAAGACAAACTGAAATTTAATTTGGCGGTAAAGCGGAGTGAGTAGGAGACGGTAAATTATTAGAGGGGATAATAGCGGATAGGATCGTTGACCATTTGGATTCCTACAAGCTGCTTGGGGACTCCCAACATGGGTTTAGACGGTATAGGTCATGTCCCACCAACTTGCTTGAGTTTTTCCACGTCATGTGGAGTGAGTATGATAAGAGCAGAGCAATTGATATACTTTATCTCGACTTTGAGAAAGCCTTTCATAAGGTACCTCACCGCCGGCTAATGGCCAAAGTGCGCGCGCTGGGTATCGGTGGGGAAGTAGGTAGCTGGATTGAAAACTGGCTGAAGAATAGGCTTCAGAGGGTTGTAATTAAAGGAGCTAGTTCGGGTTGGGCCTCGGTCACTAGCAGGGTTCCTCAGGGTTCCGTTTTGGGGCCACTTGTTTATCAATTACATAAATGATATCGACGCTGGCATCGTCAGTAGGATCGCCGAATTCGCTGATGACACGAAGCTTGGGGCCAATGTTGGGACGCCCGAGGCGATCGAGCAACTGCGTGCGGACCTACGTAGGATAGGAGAGTACTCCTAAAAATGGCAAATGCCCTTTAACTTGGGTAAATGCAAGGTTATGCACATTGGCTACGCCAATCCTAAGTCGGAATACACAATGTTGGGGAGTAAAATCGAGGCCACTGATTTGGAAAAGGACTTGGGTGTGCTAATTAGCAGCCACTTTACGTTTACCAAACAGTGCGTAGAGGTGGAAAAGAAAGCTCAGAAGCTGTTGGGTTATATCAGGAGCCAATTTCGATTTCGGAACAAGGAGATTGTGCTCTCTCTGTACAATTCTCTGGTTCGGCCGCACCTGGAGTATGCTGTGCACTTCTGGTCGCCCACCCTCAGGAAGACATTGAGAGGCTGGAGCGAATGCAGGCGAGGGTCACAAAGTTAATCCCTTCCGTTAGGCATATGGGCTACAATCGACGTTTACGCGCCCTGAATTTGTTTTCGCTCGAAACTCGGAGGCTGCGCGGTCAACTCATCGAGGTTTTCAATCTTACGCGGGTTCAACGATGTCGATTTTAGAAGCATGTTTAGTTTAAATGATAACTCAATTCGCATCAATGGTTGGAAGCTGGATTTGAAACCGTTTAGCACTGTGTGTGTGTGTGTGTGTGTGTGTGTGTGTGTGTGTGTGTGTGTGAATTACTTTACCTATAAGATCTGTGACACATTGCCATTGGTACCTCCTCGGTATGGGCCGCAACTCCTTTCAACTATCTAACTGAATGCTTTAAATGTAAAGTTAATGATTGCGGTGTCGACTTCCCCGTAGGTAATATCAGCAACATCACATCGCTGAGTATATGTTTGTTTTGTAAACTTAGAGAAAACCACAAAAAGGAGGTTAAAGAACTAAAGGATTTAGTAAAAAGGCTTGAAGCTCGGGTCGTACCACTGGAAATCCAACCCACTGGACAAGATCTGAATGAAAACGCATCAGCAGATATAAACTGTAAGGTTAAACATCTAGAACAGTGGTACTCATTGGGCGGCTCGCGAGCCAAATATATATAGCGCATTTGGCTCGCGAGCCGCGTAATGAGTACCACTGATCTAGTAGAACAAAGCGTGGCCCGCTTGAAAATATGGTGAATTTTCTGGAAAGTAGAGAATTCCAAATGGTCAAAAATAAAAGACCCTCCAAACCAAAACATAAGGATTCAAAACCCATTACCGTAACAAATAAGTTTAACTTACTTGCCGACGAAGAGGAGAATCTTTTTTAATTGGGGATTCTTTGGTCAGGAATCAAGGGGACTTTTTCGAAGCAAGACGCGTGACCAAGAGAAAACTCCGATGTTTTCCAGGTGCCACGGGTCAGAAAATAAATAAGGAATTAGTCAAAATTAACATCAAGAATAAGAGTTGCCCCATCATTGTACATGTTGGTGGCAATGACGTTTTTCAGGGAGGGACAGGAGGGCAGAGAGAGTCCATTGTAAAAGAGTATAAGCTCCTAACCGACAAGGTTAGGGAAAAGACAGATATGGATATGGTTGTAGGGATTCTCCAACGAATGCGTGCTAGTGACTATACTTTAAGTAAAGCCATTAGCATAAATAACGGAGTTAAACGAATTGTGAGAAAAAAGGCCTAAAGTTTGTTGATTTTTGGCCTACATTCTTCGGAGTGGGAAATACTTTGGCTCGGACGGGATACACTTTCATTAGAAGGGAAAAAAGTAGTTTGGTGATTTACTGAACACAAATTTGTATAATCTTTTTAAACTAGGACCCCCCCCCCCAAACCAGTATTGATCCTACCCACCCAGCAGCTTGTCCCCCTCCCCACCCAGCAGCTTGTCCTACTCCCCCAATAGTAGAAGTCAGTCCTCCTCCTCCAGTAAATAGTCATGTCCCCCCAGCAGTCAGTCCTCCACCAGTCGTTCATCCTACTCCCCCAGTAGTTGATTCACCTACTTCGGGAAACGACTCAGGCCTGTTAAGAGAAAACTTAAAATCTCTCAAAACTGTGCTCGTCAATGCTAGGTCAATTAGAAACAAACTTATGGAATTTATAGCGCTAGTCAAAACTGAGAACTTTGATATCATAAGAATAACGGAATCCTGGATTCATTCTGAATCAAAGGATTTTGTAGGAGAATTTGGAATGGTAGGTTACAAAATGTTTCACAGAGATAGGAACGGAAGGGAAGGCGGCGGTGTACTTTTGTATGCTCGTGACTTCCTGCACTCGGTAAACAGTAATATCGTATCTGCTCATGAAATGGTGGGAATTGATGTAAACCTAAATAATAAAGTCGTGCATCTACTTCTAGTATATAGGACACCTCACTACCTCGTTGATAAGGATATAAACTTGTATAACCAACTAAGCAGAAGCGTGAATAAGATCAGTGGGATTTTTGGTGATTTTAATTGTGGTAATATAATTGGGAAAACTAAACAGCTGATGCTGAAGGCTCAAGACTGTTAGAATTTGGTGATGATAATTTATTAAGTTAATAGATTGACGGTCCTACAAGGGGTAATAATAAACTCGACCTCATATTCACGAACGAAGATGACCTAGTCTCTAACCTGACTACTGGTGAAAATTTGGGAGGTGAAAATTAATTTTTGCCAATTCCTTCACTGAGGGGTTTTAAAAATATGTTTTTGGATGTGAAGAATTCAAATCTGCTATTATTTTTGTGATTGCTCAACACTTAGCTTGGTAAATCTACGTTTGATTAAAAAGCACATAAATTGCTCTCGGAAAACATTTATTAATTTTAGCTTCTCAAAATGTCAGGTAATGCTATAAAAATTTTAGTTTCTCTGCATAAAACATATCCTAGTAATCATAAAACATATCCTTGTAATCATAAAACAACATTAGAAAGTAATGACATCCGTAAAAAAAAATATTTAAACAACAAGTTTCATCAAGTCTTGCTTTGATTCGTTCTTGGACATCAGCGGCCGACTTGCTTCTTGGCCTCTGATATAGCCCTCACGTTTCTCATGTGTATACACCCTGCCTGCTGCCTCTGTGACTTGTTTCACACACCTCTCTATTGACTGAGCATGACAGGGCCACTGTGGAACTTGCATAGGCTTGTCAAAGAACTTCTTTACTTCCGCTGTAGTCAGTTTACATGTCAAAGGAGGTTCAAATACCCCGTCAGACCAGTCTGTCAGCTCCAACACGGAAGAAGCACTGGGTTGATGGAAGGTGTCTTCCTGGGACGTACAGAAAGATCTCCAAGTGTGTCATCATCTCCACCCCTCATGTCAACAATCTTTTGGACACCAGCTCTCCTCTCCTCACTGTCATCTGAGCACAAGAGTGTCTGGATTATCATTTCGCTGAATGCATACCATGCTGAGCGCTTGATGGTTGGCAAAACAGCATCCACTACAGCCTTCTTTTGCAGCCTAACTAGCCGCAGCTGAAACAAGATGTGGCGTGGGCCTTCCACCCAAGAGTGTTTTACTTTGATGGTGAACCAACAGGGGTAGTACACACCAACAATGTATTCCACTATCAGTCTTAAGTTGTTGAGGGTTTTGCCTTTAAGGCCATGTTTTGAAACCCATATGCGACAAAGCCTGTTTGCTGTTGTCAACCACCTTGAATGGCTCACTGGACCAATTTCAAGAAGGGCCAGATCTGTGGGAAGTTCTCCTGTCCTTATGGCCTGTGTGATCCTATACCCGTACGCTTGATCAGTAGAGAGATCCTTTACGACATTGTCACTCAGTGAAGTAAGAGGCTCTCCAATTGAGAGTTTGGTGAATGAAGGATCAATTTCAAGTTCGGTTGCAGTGTCTAGCATCTTGCCAATGTTACCTGTCCACTTGTTGTTAGACAAGGTCTTCCCATCCAGTGCTGTGATCAAGTGTCGCAGGGGTAACTCGTTAGTGTGGAGGGCACAAACCAACCAGATCAGCTTACGGCAAAGCTTGACCTCTACCCAATGCATGGAACCACCCTCCCAGCCAGTGTTAACATTTGTAGAATCACCTCCAATGGCCTGCAGGCTTTTATCAATGCCCTTCTTCTTCATGAAATCTACAAGATTATCAGCAATAACTTTAGCAGGTTTTTTTCTCGTTGAGCCTTTCTCAGGAGTGAAGTGATAGAGATATCTTCCACCTGGCTCACTGCACACAGAATAATGCTCTTCTTTGATGATGCTGGGGAACTGACGATCTGAATTGTCTGCTTTCAGCATAACTTTAGTTGTATCTTGACGGCCGTCAAAGAAGATGCAGTCAATTTCACCCTTCTTACAAAGATCATCAAATTCCTGATCCAGGGATCTCATAACTTTTTCTTAGGCCCTCTTGACTTTATTGTGATCAACTACAAGTCTCTTGTCTTCTTCAGTGATCAAGCCAGCATCCATAAAGGCAGCAGTGGTGATGGCAGCTGTGGCACGCAGGCCAACACCATATCTGATGCTATGCATAGCAACATTAGGTATTTCTAATGTGTTGTACTCTGGCTTTTTATTGGAAGTTGAAGACGTGCTTGGCATTTCTAATGTCACTTCATAACTTCCATCCTTTCCATCTTGAGCATCAGCTATTTGTTCTTCATTTTCATCATCAGAGAAAATTATTTCATTTGATGGCATTGAAACATCCTGCTTACTTGTCTGCTTATATTCAGCAAGCCTTCTTCTTTCGTCTTCTTGCCGCTTCTGCTTTTTGACTTGTCTGTTGTGCTCAGGTTGATCTGGCAAGCCAATCTGATGTGGTCCAATAGAACCAGACTTGTCTCTCTGACCTTTAATGAAGTTCCTTCACAGGGATCTTCATGTCCCTAGGGCATGTACAGTTAATGTGAGTTTCGTTTTTGCAACCAGCATCTGCAAGGCAGCCAAATTCAGAGCAGAGAACAATTTTACACTTGCAACTGAGGATGTCAAAAAGCTTGTCAAGTTTTGCAATGAAAGCCTCTTTGACATGTAGCTTTCCTCTCCCAAGAGAGATGTTTTTGGCCTGCTCCCAGCTCTCTTGGATCTTGTTTAAGATTGTGACTCGTGAATTTACAACGGGGGCTACAAAAGAACTGTTTGCTCGTTCCCACGTTTCAAGCACTTTATGGTAAATGTCCTTTGCAAGACTGGCTGCTGGGTAGTTTCTCACATCCTCACCACGTTGTTCTCTTAGCAGTAGCCCATATTTCAGAACGTCTCGCAGAGTTGGAAGTTCAGAGGGCAACAACTCTCTACCAGTTCCAATTAGGTTGCTCATATGTGTGAATGTCCCCAGTCTTGTTCTCCTTTTAGAAGCCATTGTAGGTCAATTCCCACTGGTTAGGATAGTAGCACTGACGGACAAGTAATCTTCAGCACACTGATGAATATGTTTCAACCTGTGAAATAAGCAATAACAGCAGTGCATTATATATACAGCATATATAATTATTAATATAATAATTATTATATAATTCCACAAAAAAGTCAAAAAAGTCACTATTTTTATGTAGCTTTTTACCAAGCAAAACTAAATTATATTAAATTAACAAAAATATCTTTAGAATTCCTAAGTCATGCTGCAACTTTTTAGTACCCCTCATATTTGGAATTTGAAAGTTGAAAAATTCGACACACCCTACTGCAGCACCCCTAAATTTTTTATTTACAATTGAAATAATCAAGAACAATATAAGGATGAGCTCACTGAATAACTTTTTCAATAACTTTTGAAACTTTTATTCATTGCTCAATGCTCATCCTTTTATTTCAGTAATTATTTCAACCCATTCTTAGAGACAGCACCCCTAGAATTTTTAGTCACGAGCCGCCACTGCTCGTGAAAGACTGGATTTCTCAAAAGCAAATTTTGAAAGCTTCCGAAGTAATTTAGATACACTTGAAGTTCTAATAAGTGAGGATGTCAATGTCACCTGGAGCTCATATAGGGATCAACTTAGAATATTACAGAACACTTTTATACCCACTTAAATAGTTTCCTTCTCAACAAAGTCGCCGAAATGGTTTAACAACGAAATTAGCAATTATTACGGGAAGAAATAGAGCCTACAAACTACTTAAGTCACGTTTCAACCAGACTAATTCAGAAAACTATGTAAACCTACGTAGGAGGGTTAAGTCCTTAATTAGATCAGCCAAACGTGATGAAGAAGCTAGAGTTGCCTCACTCTGTAAAGTTAACCCAACCCTATAACGTCTGGTGTCAAGAATTCTTGACACTTCAAATACAAAGCTCTTATGGGAAGAAAACGAAAAAATTTGAGGTTTGGACGAGCTCTAAGATTTCTGTACGTTGCAATAGCATTATTGCTCTCAAGAAAATATAAAATCTGGCGGTTGCTGGTAACTTATTCAGTTAAGCTGTGAGGTTCATTGTTCATAAGACATGGATGAATGCAGCTATAGTGTCCAATTTTACGTATTTCATAAACATAATTATAGGTAAGTTACATTATTCATTATTTTCGTGCTAATAATTTGTACGCAAAATAAAGTATTTATGATATAAAAGTTTTAAAAATATTATTAGAACCTACATTTTTTTACTATTTTTGAAATGAAAAGAAATCTAACATTCGTCTGATAGTTGAAATTTTTCACTTGTTTGACAGAAATAAATACTTCATCTTTTTATAGAGGAGGATCCCACTTATCCAGAACTTTAGAGAGGGAATTGGAAACGAGTGATATTAGTGATGACAATGAAGAATTGGAAGAGGAAGTCATTGATTTTGGTATGAATTTTATTGTAGTTTGCTAAAATAATAGTCTTTGTTAGGCTATATATTCACACAACTTTTTGCCAAGAAGTGTTACATCTCATTTCAATATCTATTATTTTGGGTGTATATTTTGAAAAATGAAACTTTTTCATTCACAAATAATAAATATATAGATAGTTACTTTTAGACTACCCTGTAAATGAGTTGTAGGAGTGCTAAGTCATTTATGTTTTTAGGAAGTGAATTTATCCCTGATGAAGCAGATCTGGAAGAAATGCAAAACTGATAGAAGATGTTGGTGATTGTGAGGAAACTGTTACAGAACCAGCAGCTGGAAATTTGGCAGCAAAACCAAAATCTTCCAAGCCAAGAAAACGTGGAGAAGCACCATTGTGGCGGATCATTACTGATTAAAATTCAGCCAGAGAAATACCAGAATGGTTAGGACATCTCAATGCATCTGATAATGTAAGACGACCAATTGAGTATTTTAGGGATTTTTTTTCTTCAGACATATTAAATAGATCATCTTGTTGAACAATCTAATATTTATGCTTTGCTACAAAATCCTAACAAACTTCTAAAATTGAACCGCAATGAGCCTGAACAGTTCCTAGGGACCCTTTTAGCATGTCTATAGTAAAACTATCCAACTCTCGTCTTTATTGGAGCAACAATCTTCAGTGTCCCATGGTTACTGAGGCATTGCGTAGAGATCGGTGGGAACAGATTAAAGCGAATCTTCATTGCAGTGATAACTCGCAAATGTCATTGTGTGATACCCTAACTATGATAAACTTTATAAAGTAAGACCCGTTATCGATCATTTGCAACATAAATTTCGGAAAATTTCTATGCCTCAGATGCTCTGTGTGGAAGAACAAATTGTCCTTGTCAAGGGAGCATCATCCTTGAAACAATATATCCCAAATAAAACCCATAAATGAGGTTATAAAAGTTTCACTTTGTGATACAGCTGGTATTTTATTTGATTTTCAAATGTATACCGGTCCTATCAAAACAGTCCAAGGGGAACCTGACTTGGGAGCAAGCTCTAATATTGTTTTGCAACTAGCACAATGCATACCAGTGAGACTGAATCATTTGATTTACTTTGATAATTTGTTCACATCCCTTCCTCTTGCGACTACTTTGGCAAAGAAAAAATCTACTCACTGGGAACTGTTAGGCAAGTACGTTTACCAGGAATTCCTTTTTCTAGTGACAAAGAGCATATAAAAAATGGAAGAGGTTCTCACATAGAAGTGAGTGCTTTAGTTGATGTTGAAATTAGAGCGGTAAAGTGGCCAGATAATAGACGTCTTTCTCTGTTGTCAACATTTTCCTCTGCCCAACCAATGGAAGAATGCAAACGATATGACAAAAAAAAGAAGGAAAGCGCAATGGTACCATGTCCTATTATAGTGAAAATGTACAATAAGTTTATGAGTGGTGTGGATCTGGTGGATTCACTTGTTGCCCTCTACAGGACTCGCACAAGATCAAAGAAATATTATCACAAACTCATCTTCCAATTTCTGGACATTACTGTGGTGAATTCATGGATATTTTACCGAAGGAATTGTAAAAGCATTGGAATTCCTAATAAAAAAGTCATGATGTTGCAAGAGTTCAAAATGTCAGTTGAAAATGCAGTTACTTGAGGGTAAAGACAAAAATCCACCTAAACGAGGTCGTCTCTCTTCAAGTAGCATTGACTCAATGCATGCCAATAAAAAGCTAAGGGCCATGCTACCAAGACGATTCCTGTGTTTGAAATTCGTTCTGAAGGTTACCATCATATTCCTGAGATTGCAGATAAAGGGGCTAGATGTAAAAACCCTATGTGTAAGGGAGTTACAGCGTTTTATTGTGGGAAATGAGAGGCCAATTTTTGTCTCACTAAAACTAGAAATTGCTATAAAGAATTTCATAACAAGTAACTAAATGGTTTTCGTTGATCTACTGTAGTGTACAAATTAGATTTCATTTGAATTATTTCAGACGACTGTACAATGTATAATGTTTGAATTCAAGTATGGAACAATGGTATGGTATTTTTCTTAGATTCACACTTGTGTTTCAATAAAAGAACGGAATGTTTATTTCATCTAAATCTACTTTTTGTCATTTTTTTGTTCCTCTATTTAAAAAATTGCTTTTCAATAAAGTGAATTTCTTGGATTATTAGTTTATCTTTCCTTGCATGTGAATGCATAGAAAATAAACTTGTTAGTTTTTGTGGGCGACTATGATTATCAGTTTTGATATCTTCAGACACCAAGGATGAATGTCAAGTTTTCTTTACATTTGGATAAAATCTATATATATGTAATTAAATTTTATTTTTGACAATAATCACACTGTTTGCACTTAAATAAGTTGAAAAACACCAATAAATATATTTTTTGTCGTATTGAAAATTTAGGAGTTATAGGGCAAAAGAACTTTTTGACCATGTTAATAGCAGAAAGCCAATTAAAAGTTCTATAGGTCCCCTAAAGGATAGAAATGGCGTACTGATATTCAGTGATAAAGATGAAGCTAACACGTTAAACGAGTTCTTCGTTACAGTCTTCACAGAGGAAGACAATTGAAGTACCATGTCCTCGGATTACTCATGACGGGACCATCCCTTAGAGACCATAAGTTTTACGAGATGAGGTACGGCAGTTAATTGAAAAGATGAATAAATACTAATTACCTGGTCCCGACTTATTTCTCCCAGGGGTATTAAAAGAGGTTAGCTACGTTATTGAGGACATAGTAACCATATTCAAACAATCAATCGAGTTCGGAAAAATTCCAACCGACTGGAAGTTAGCAAATGTAACACCAATCTTTAAAAAGGGTGATCGGGAAAATCCTTGTAATTACCGCCCGATCAGTTTAACATTAACTGTCGGCAAACTGTTGGAATCCAGCATTACAAAACGTATTGCGTATCACCTTGAATCTAACAATCTAATTTTTTATTCTCAACATGGATTTAGGCGACATAGATCCTGTCTGACAAACCTGTTAGAGTTTTTCCATAATATGCATACACTGTATGATGCAAGTAGGGCAATAAATATAGTGTATCTCGACTTTCAAAAAGCCTTTAACAAAGTCCCTCATTCAAGATTGATTGCTAAAGTCAGAGGATTAGGAATCACCGGGCTCGTTTCCAACTGGATTGAGGATTGGTTAAAAGATAGAAAGCAGAGAGTGGTAATAAATGGAGTGGTTTCGGAGTGGGCGCCCGTCACCAGTGGTGTTCCACAGGGTTCAGTTCTGGGTCCTTTACTTTTTATCATCTATATTAATGAGAGAGAACGTCAGGCTTCTAAGTACATTTTCCAAATTTGCAGACGATACGAAATTAGGAAGTAGTGTAGGTACTGAGGAGGGCATAAGAACGCTTCAAAATGATCTTGACAGGTTGGCCGAATGGTCCGCTACTTGGCAGATGTCATTCAACTTGGACAAATGTCGGGTAATGCACATAGGTTATAAAAATCCGAAGACCGATTACTCTCTCTTGGGAAGGAACTTGACTGAGACCGATCTGGAGAAAGACCTAGGAATCTATATCAGTAATGATCTGAAACCGTCGAAGCACTGTGTAGAAGTCGAAAAGAGTGCCTTAAAAATATTAGGTTATATTAAAAGACAGTTCCAGTTTCGGAACAAGGAGACTGTAATGTCCCTTTATAATTCACTAGTCAGACCTCAACTGGAATACTGTGAGCAGGTTTGGTCTCAGTCCCTTAGGAAGGATATAGAAAGGTTACAAGCAAGGGCTACAAAATTGATCCCTTCAGTGAGAATGCAAAACTACCAACGGAGATTGGAGTGTCAAAATCTGTTTACCTTAGAGATGAGGAGGTTGCGCAATCAGCTTATTCAAGTCTTCAAGATGGTCAATGGAATAGACAGGGTGGACTACAGGAACATATTCTCAATGCTAATCCGACAAGAAATAATTGGTTTAAAACTGGAACTAAAGACATTTAGGACCTCTGTCAGCGGCAATTTCTTTTCCTATAAAGTAGTTAATATCTGGAATCAACTTCCCTCAAAGGTTGTTTTCAGCCAAGTGTAAATGTGTTTCAAAATAGGCTGGACAAAGTACTTAATATTCTTATAGTAAAAGACTAAAACGACATAACTCTGCAGGATTTCGCCTGCGAGGCTTCTGTGTGTGCATTAGGGTGTGTCAATTTTGGGGGTGAAATGACTAAATTGAAAATCATGCGATTTGGTAGCAATTTAACGTAATCATTTGGCATACAAAATAATATCCTTGCTTCAAAAACAATAAAAAATAACTCCTAACTACATCAATTTTAATTCAAAAATTCCATTTTTCCGTAAATTCGTAACAAAATAACAAATGTGCGCAAACATCCTATCAACATTTAAAGTTGCAATAAGATATCATTCAGAGTCTTTATTTGAAAGTAACCAATGCAGTCATGTCCTTTTTGCTACGGTTCCTTGACATCAGCATTCGGCTTACTACTTGCGCTTTGATGTAGCCTTCTCGCCTCTCGTGACTGTAAACTTGACTAGCTGCTTCTGTGACCATTTTCACACATCTCTCCACACTCAGTGTGAGAAGGCCACTTTGGCACTTGCATTGGGGCCTCTTTAAGTTGTGTTAAATCTTTGTTTGTTATACATGTTGTCAGTGGTGGCTCCAAAACTTCCGAACTCAAGTTAACTAATTCTGACAATTTCGTGGCATTGACGTTTATCGGAGGTACCTTCCTTGTCTGAACAGAGCAGTCTCCCAGCTGGTCATCATCTAGTGATGTTCCTCTAAGCTTTAGAATGATTTCCACAGCCTCAGTTCGCTCTTTGGTACATTGGCTGCAGAGTATTGCTTGCAAAACTGCCTCTGGCCTAGCATACCAAGCGGACCTTCTCACCACAGGTAACACGAGGTCCACCACTACTTTCCTATGGGTTCTCAGTAGCTGTAATTGAAACAAGATGTGGTTGGGCCCCTCCATCCACATTGGATTAAGTTTTACATTGAACCAGTGAGGAAGATAAAACCCAATAATAAATTCAACAATCAACATCAAATTCTGTAGCATTTTGCCCTTCAGTGCATGTTTGGAAACCCAAATCCTGCAGAAACGAATCGCTGTAGTTAACCAACGACTGTGACTTACGGGTCCAATCTCCAAGAGAGCCAGATTTTGAGGCAACTCTCCTGATCTGACTGCTTGAACAATACGATAAGCGTAAGATTGATCCGTGCTGAGGTCTTTGATAACTTCTTCAGACAACACTGGAAGGGGAGGGCCTACTTCGACCTTTGGAAATTTTGTATTTATTTCTAATTCCGTTGCTTCATCTAGCATGTTGCCAAGGGGGCCTGACCACTTGTTGTTGCTCTTTGTAGGACCATCAAGTTCCTGGATGAGACGACGAAGAGGTAGTTCCCCTGTATGCAAATCACATACAATCCAAACAAGTCTTCTTCCAAGTTTTTTCTCTAAATGCGTTATAACACCGCCCTGCCATCCAGTGTTCACCGCAGTTGAGTCTCCACCAACGGCCTGCAGTGAACTGTCGTCTTCTTTCTTGAAGCCAACATATTATTTGATCAGCAATTGCCTCTGCATGTTTCTTGCCTTCTACTTCTGCTTCAGGAACAAAGTGAAACAAATAGCGGCCACCAGGTTCGGAACACACACAGTAGTGTTCTTCTTTGATGAGACCGGGAAACTTTCTGTCCATTCCCTCTACCTCTAGGAGAACTTTTGTGTCATCTCTTCTTCCATCAAACAAAAGGCAAGAGAGACCTTCCTCCTTCAAATCTTTTTCATGCTGATCAGATATTTCCTTCATTATTTTTTCTTGTGCTCTTCTTATCTTATTATGATCTATCACTAAGGATGTATCCTCTCGGCTGATGAGGCCTGCATCTATCCAAGCGGCAGTGGCAATCTCTGCAGTCTCTCTTAGCCCCGTATGGTTGCGAATACTGGCAAGGGCAATGTTTGAGATGTCTTTAGTGTTGTATTTCATTCTCTTCGGCGAAGGTTCAGATGGTATTTTGGAGCTATCATCTGATGTTGCTTCTTTCTGTTCATCTGAAGAGCTTTCAAAGAAGTGATAAACCTCTTGATAGAGCTCTTCATCTCTTTGGGTGGCTTCTTCACTCTTCTTTTTCTTCCTTTCTTCCCTCTCTTGGATTTTCTCTTTTTTCTTAGCAATAACAATCCGTTTTTTGGTTTCTGAATAATCTGCCGAACCAATCTGCATACTTCCTTGGCCTCCTGCCTTTCTTCTCTGCGCCTTTATGAAAGCCAGCTCCAAAACAGGGATCTTCTTCTCACGAGGACAGCGACAATCAATGTGAGGGTGAGGTTCTCTTCTGCATGAGGGAGAACAATTGGCTTCAGAACACAACTCTATGGAACACTGGCAGTTAAAAATGTCAAGAAGAGTATCAAGTGTGTGCAGAAATTTATTTTTCTTTGCTAGTTTTCCTTTACCAAGTGATGTCTCAACTGCTTTGTGCCACAGCTTTGTTAATTTTAGCTCAATAGTTCTATACTGATTGAGTACAGGTGGTTTGAATAACACATTAGCTTTTTTCCACTGATGCAGAAGAGGGGGAATCATGTCCCCTATGAGCTCTTTCTCTGTGTAGTTCCTTCTATCCTTTGTATTTTGTTCACGAAGGAGTAACCCTAGTCTCAGCATGTCTCGCACTGTTGGTAGTTCTGATACGGGAAGCTCCTTGCCTGTACCGACTAACAGGCTCAAGTGGCATGACGACTGACCTCTTGTCTTCAATTTTGACATCTTAGGAATATCTGAAAAGAAAGAAAAACATTTAAGTATTTTATATCAATTACGATGTTTCAAAGTTTAGTCATTCGATGTTCTAAAATTCAATAAAAAAATATTTCATGTGATTACAACATAATTAGACAGAAGAATATGATAATAATAAATAATTGTAATAATCAATAATCCATACTTACAGTTAAACTGTAGTATTCGTCTAGTAGAATAACTATGAAGTAGGTACAAGAGCAATAACAGCAAACCACCGTCTATGACATCTAAGAGGAACTGAGGACTGAGAGTGAGGGACAGTTCTATTCATGTTGTGACTTGTACATTGTACAACAACTATATGACCTTGAAAACACTCCATATGCGATCAGTGGGATAATTCTGTGACAGATGAATAGTTAATCAATTTATGTCCTATTATTTAGTAAAAGAGTCAATTTCTGAAACTTTAAGGTAAAATTGATATAGGTAAGGGTTATTTTATTTCATTTTGGTTGGCCAATTTCAAGTTTTGACATGAAAAGACACTATATTTTCACTACCAAAATTGATTTGAAAAAAGTTGACAAAATTGACACACCCTAGTGTGCACTGTGCATACATAATTACAGAGCTGTATTATATATTCTCCACTTTCCTGTAAAATTTCCCTGGCTACTTTTCCAGGGTCAAGGTATTTTCTCCATCCTAACTATTTGACGATTTGCACGGTTTAAATGTGATGCCTTTTGCCTTCAAGATGTAAGGGAACTCATCCCCGACACGCACACGTACTCCATAAGTTTTTGGGCCTGTTGAGACAAAAGAATCAGCATAGGCACTATCCCTACACTCATCCGTGTAGCCCGTTGCTATTCGTAATCTACATTAACGACATAGATGTAGGTGTGACAAAACTATAGGGCTATGGGTTGATTGCCTGTTACTCTCATCCGTTGGAAATTTCCAGCAGATTTCAGTGGAGAGTTAACGACAAAAGCCCTACGCTTTTTCGTTAGAGAGTTATGTATATGTAGGTCTTTAAAGGACCTCTATGTTTATTTGCCTTCGGTATTTGCGCTGCCTAATGGTAAAGAAAGAAGTTGCCTTACCTTATTATTTCGTTGGGCCTCGCTTCTGTTGGTAGGACGCGACGATGTTTTTCGATGTAGGGCCGCGGTACGATGGAGTTACACAACGAGTTGCTTTGATGTAATTAATATTAGCAGTCACTACACTTAAATACCTGAAGGAATAGACCTATCCTTTTAGTTATTAGGTTTTATATTAAGAGGATTTCACTCAGAACTTTTAGGAAGATAAAGTACATCTTCCTTGCTTAAAGCATCGCTGAAACATAAGCAAGCTCAGAGCGCGACGCTAATAATAAATCTTTAGGAATCCGCTGATTCTTCAACGTTCGTTGACTCTTCGCTTGATGTAATTTTCACGAGTCAGGAGTAGAAAATTTTGAAAACGAAATAATAAATTTGGTTTTCTTGTTGTTATGCAGGCCCGATGCCTACATATGGGTTCTATGTATGTATGGCAATTATTTTCATTCCCAATAAGCTATGGCGCCAATCCCGAGGCAATTTTGTAGATATTTAATTCAATTAATTAATAATTTATATTCCATTATGAAATGAAAGTACCACATACGATACCATATTGTAAACATGTATATTTTTCCATAGTAGACTTGACCAGTAACGTTAAAATTCGTGGACGATACTAAAATAGGCGGTAAAGTTGTTAACGTGGACGATAGAAATAGGCCCAAGACGATGTAAATAGGATTATAGAGTGGACGGAGAAGTGGCAGATGCAATTTAACGTAGACAAATGTAAAGTTTTGCATATAGGTTATCGTAACAATAATTACACGTACACGATGGACAATACACGGTTAGCGAGCGTTGACGAGGAAGTAGATTTAGGCGTACGCGTATCTAAGGATTTAAAAGTTAGGAACCAGTGCCTGGAGTCTTGCGCAAAAGCTAATAGGATGTTAAGCTTCATAGCACGTAATTTCGAATTTAAATCGAAGAATATTATATTCCCCTTTACAAGTCCCTAGTCAGGCCTCAATTAGAATATGCCGTTCAGTTTTGGTGTTCGTATTTGCGTGAGGATATTCATAGGTTGGAAAGGGTTCAGCGTCGCGCCACGAAACTAATTCCGTCATTGCGCAACAAGTATTACGAAGATAGGATTAAAGAGTTAGACTTACATTCACTTGAAACTAGGAGATTAATGGGGGAGCTTATTGAAGTTTTGAAAATCGTTAATAATATCGATAACGTAAATTTTGACAAACTCTTCACTTTCGATTATAGCAATACTCGTAATAAAGGATTTAAGTTGCGTGGCAGACGATTCATTACTAACATCGCTAAAAACTTTTTTACGTTAAAAGTAATTGATAAATGGAATAATCTTCCCGCGTCCGTCGTGAACTCTACGAGCGTTAATATGTTTAAAAACCGTTTAGATAGACATTTTAAAAATATTAACGTTGTTTAAAATAATAAAACACTTAGCAACAGGAGCTCTGGTGGTGATGGTCGGGGATGAGTCTGTTGACGATTAATGCCAGCTTGTGACATGCCAGCAATAAAATTATTAAAAAAAAATAACTCTACCTACTTTTTTTTTCTTATCCTCTCCTTACTTGCATGTCTAACTCTCTTTACTTGCATGTCTGTAGTTTGCATGGTATGATAGTGTTTGAGTTAAGGCAGTGTTTGCATGGTTTGTAAGCGTTCTTATTTTACTTCTTTTCATCTTTCACCTCTTTCCTATTCTCGTCGACTATTTTTCCGACTTGTCGGCAGTGGCCAGCGGATGATGATGGTGAGTCTTTCTTTCTCTTTTTCTGAATGAATGTTAACCCACGAATGATAGGTTTTGCTTCTTACTTAACCCCTTATTCTCCTCTTTTAACCCCCTACTCTTTCCTTTCTCTCCTGCTAACCTTAGAGTGGATCTTAGGGTCTTTGTTAGCCTTAGCTTCTGTAGATCTGTAGATCCTTGAGGTCATTAATCAGTTCCCGAGGAATCCACCAATGGAGGGCATATATTCACCTTCTCTCGCCGTGACCATTACGCTATCTGGTCCGCGTACAGAACCCGTCGGCCAAGAGATTGCAACAGCCCCCAAAGCTTAATGGGCACGTAAGCTGTAAACAAGTATGTTTGACACGTGATGCGTCCGTAGACATCTCTGTTCTATTTTACCTTACTATGTATGTGTTACCCACAGTTGTGATTTCTATGACTTCTTTATCGACGGCGTTGGTGTAGTCCCACACTTTATTAAATCTTTGAGCTAGATGGACGATCCCTTTGTCTGCATTTTGTGCGAATTTCCCCCAAATACTATTTAAGCATAACTTTGCACTAACACGCATGCTAGGGTTTCGCACAATTTTATTCCGTTTAAGTTGGATTCCTTCATGTTCATGGTAACGCTGGATATATGCCGTTTTTACATCTTCGGTCTCAACTCCGGGCGGGTATCCTGATGCTTCTACCTTACCCTTCAAAAAAGTATTTATACACCGTATGAAGAGATTGGGAACTTCTGAAACCTCCATACCTCATAAATTTTCAGTATTCCCTAGCAGTGACGAATGTCTATGGACAGCTGAGGACTTGTATAAACGCCTCTGATCTTTCTCTGGTTGATTGCATGATTACAGTCTCCATTGCAGCTTCTGCAAACTTCACGCACGAGCAAACATAAGCTTATGGTCTATGACAACAGGTAAAATTGGCATCCATAAATCGGTAGGTGGGAGCACATCAACAGAGGAAAGTCCAAAATAGTTCTCGTTCAAATTAGTTGAGAACTCTACTATGGTAGGTAGTGCGGGTCCCACCAGTTTTTCAGGTGCGCCTACGGGATATTGGGTGTTCTTCATCATTAGGGGTATAAGAACAGAAGTCCTAGTAATAGAGTTTCACACCATCAGTAGGTAGAAAGTATAGTTTGAAGAAATTTGTGCGACCTCCAAACAAACTATCTCTACATTTTAGATGGATCATTACCATTGTATGTTTGATCTCCCTTATTTCTTCGCGATACTCTTCATCGGAATCTAACCGTGCATCATATTCGTGTTCCCACACCACCCTGTGAGTGAACTGGGAGCTTATAAGTTGGTCGCGGGTATTGTTTCGGGGAATGACGGGTAGTGTGTCTTTAAGCATGAAGTAGCTCTTGAATGCGGTAAAACACAATGACTCTATCGTGGTTGCGGTTTGTAGCGGATCGCAATTGAATCGTGTTATGTACAAAATTGTACATCCTTCTGAACGTCTTGAGACATACTGGAAGCACAAGCACATCATTCACACAATAGCGCTCGCATTCTTCCGCTATATTGTAAAGATTGGTATTATTAAAACTGTTGTCGTACCTCTCAAACTTCACGCTCGCTAGCACTCGTGCTGACATAGTTAAAGTAATGCTTGGGGGTCGGCGGTCCTAAGTAATGTAAAGTGTCGCCAGTGAGGAAGTTTAAGGGAAATACAATTTTGAAATTTCGGCGTCCACGCCCATTACTTTGGGTAACCGAGCTAATTTACAATGTATCTTTAAGCTGAACATTTCCTCTTATGTGCATCTTTATAAGTTTGTTCCTTCTTTTCAACGGATCACCAATGAATATTTCTGATGACTCGTGTTCAAGCAGCTCGTTATAAAGAAACTGCGTGTAAATTTTCGCGGCGTTATACGCAAGAATATATATAGAGCCAATTTTTTTAACTAATCCGCTAAATTGACAATATAATTCACAAAGAGTTTCACGGGCGAGTCTCTTACAGTCGTCTTAAAAATGTTTTTGTTTGTTTGTTTACCACATGTATGGCATTCATTACACTCAAAATTTATACATTCGTCACATAATACTGTAGTTTGACTTTTGAGTAAATGTAGAATAATCTCTTTGGTTTCGCAGTTCGTATATGTCTCTATGTCATAGTACATGGTTATACAAGGTTTGTTTTTAGACTTGGCACCTTTCATATAACAAACAAGTTTACACCATCCACCTTATATTTCTCATAACATGTAGAGCAATGAATTTAATCGCAGCTATGTATGAAACGTCCCTTGCTATCCAACGTATGAAATATACCACACACACTCGCAAATTCTTATTTTCTTTCGCGTCCCATTTCATTTATGGAGATCAAAATATGCATTTTAGAAAAACATGCGTCCACATAAATTGCAATCTCTCTTCTCGACCTCAGCTACTCGGCTTTCGTATCTAGGGATTTTACATTGGCTACAAAACATGTGGCAATCCTTTCACTGTTTCAGTAGATCATTTGTAAACTTGAGACACCCCTTACACAAATCATGGTGCCTGCCATAATTGCGACTTTTATCGTAACTCGCGTAAAGAGTTCTTATATTGCCAATGGGAAGTTAAATTGTCTTCGTCAAACCTAAAATAAGTAAAGGATTTGTGCGATCTCTCACACTGCTTTTAAAAACTTTTCTCGGCTTTTCACGACCCATATCACATTTAAATTTAAGTCCTCAATCTGTGGCTAATTTCTGCGCACGCTGCAAAACTGTAGATATCCATACTTTTTTGGATTTAATAGAGTAAACATACGAGTCAAGATTATTGCTATAAAGCTACAACCTCGATCGAGAATAGTGTGGTTTTTGTATATTTGGTAGCTGTTAAAGTTAAGAGTATAAGGCGTAGCACCATGACCCACAGCACGGAAAACATGATCTTCTGTATATTGATTGATCGTGAAGTTCTCCAAGCCAAACTCTGTACTGCTCTGGGTGGCTTGAGCAATACATTCAAAAATATAATGAACGTCTTCTGCAATCAGCCGTCTGTAGGGTATTACTATCCAAAAGTCGTCTCTATCTCCATCATTTGCCCGAACCCGAAAGCTAGTCTTACCGTGGGCTCGCGTCCCTCACTGCTCTGAATGGCAAACTCCACGATACGTTCAATTACAGACCGTAGCCCATGTTCAACACATTCGTTATACACTACTCGCGGATCGAACCTAACAACGTATCGAATTCTCACCAGTGCGGGGGTGGTAGTTAGTATCTTTGCGCGTCAAGCTCAAGTGATACGCCTTCCTGTAAGTGGAAATTACAGCGGAAAGGGGTGCTGTACAGGAAGAAATATGACCATATTTATTTGAAGTTCATGCCACTGCGGGTGCTGTAGTGTAAGACGTGGAGGGTTGAGGCCCCATTACATTTTTAGAACTTGTTGAGGATGAAACACACCGCGCGTTCGTGGAGAATTTTACACGCTTACGGGTCATACCTGACGTAAAGGGTGTTTCAGCTCTGTCGTTATCATCCTCGTGTCCTCGTTTTTTCCAGTTGGGGGTCATGGGTCATGTTGTTGAGGGAGCCGGAATGCAGGGTTCCGGAACGCTAATGGCTTACTCGTTGGAGCTTGGTGCGCTAATGCAGGGAGCGCAGTCTGTTGCCTTAATGATTACAACGACATCATGAGAGTCGCTGTTGAGAGTGTTCTGAAGAAGTAGAAAATAATGTTGGCATTTTATTATATTTGTCAAAGGTAGTATTTAAGAGTGTTGTGCTAGAGATGGATTCCGTAGAAATATTCAGATTCACGAGTTCTACGTGTATAAAATCCGGTCGTACAGGATGTGATAAAACCGTGTTTATGCTTAAAGTTATTAAAGATAAAGACGCACTGTTTTCAAAACCTGTACATAAAGTTTCATGGTATTACTAGACATACCAAACTGTTTTCAAAGATTACCAAGACCTTCACCGGCAAACACATTTAGGGTGCTTCTAAGAACGAATATATTTCCAAACGAGGATGAAACGGTGTATATCCCAGAAATGACGAAACGCATAAAGAAATATCGTGAATTTATAAAAACCTTTCCCCACCTACCACACATTCTCCAACTACTGTTTTTTGAAAATGTGGACCCTGACTTTTTAAAATATGTCTGTGAAGTCTACCTCAATATTATAAAATGTAATGTACCAATGACACCTTCGCAGAAGATTCGCTTACGTCATTACAAGGACATAATACGAGATCTAGTTCGGAAAAAGCAAAATGTTGCAAAGGTGAAGCGAATATTGTACTAAAAGGCAGTTCATTTCTCCCCATCATATTTTCAGTTTTGGGGCCATTATTTTTCCAGTTTAATATAAGAATTTTATACCAAGAAGTTCATAAATTTGTTCAAGAGTACTAGGATCCTAAAAAACCTGTGTAATAACTCTGAAGAAGAAGAGACTAATCACAAACGCACAACCCTACCCATGCGCTTCTAAAATAGGCAAATGGCTGACGTATTAAGAAAACACTATTGCGATATTTATAATCCTGCTCCTTGCGATGGTGTTGACAGACTCTACAGAAGTGTCAATATTGAGGTTCAGGGAAAAAAGATGACAAATTTTTGTGTAAGCAGGACACCTATACATTTCATAAGCCTGTGAGGAGAAGGTTTAAAACTGCTAAGACAAGCTGTCTCAATTGGTTCTATTTGGCAGGCTGATTTGACTAACATGCAGAGGTGTTCGGCGTATGACGGCCACCGATACATTCTATTTACTGTATAATCGGTGTGTTCTCTAGATACTTGTGGCTTATTCCTCTTAAAAATAAATCGCCTGAAATAGCTGCTAAAGCTACAAAAGCAATGATGCTAAAGGAAAATAGGATTCAAAGTTATTTCTCTACAGATTATGGGAAAGAATTTATAGGCCGAGCTTTTCAGGACATGCTGGCAGAGTTAAATATCAGTTATTACACATCCATTTCTGTGCATAAGGCTTCTTTAGCCGAAAGAGTACAGCGTACCATAAAGGAGCGGGTTTTATGCATAAAAATACGAACAGACACACAGGCATTCTGGAACAGTTGGCGTCATCCTACAACTGATCGCACTATCGTTTGATTGGTGCATCACCTAATGAAGTTTTAAAAAGAGGTACACATAGAGAACCTGAGGTAAAAAAAGATAGACGCAGAGCATCGCTGTTGTCGGAACATTTCAAAATCAATGATTGTGTAAGACTGTCGCGACCAGGGAACAAATTCACGAAAGGATTTGAGCAAGGACGAAATCAGAAAATCTTTAAAGTTAGAGCTTTGAAGCCTAAAGATGAAGTGGTACTGTACTATGTCACGGACTTGAATAGCGAAGAAATGGGGGCGGTTTTTATGGCAAGGAACTGCAGACGGTGACATTTAATTTAGGAAAAAAGTGTTTAAAACTGAGAAAATTTTAGGAAGCAAAGGCACAGGGAACAGAAAGATGTATCTGGGGAAGTGGCTAGGGTACCCAGAAAGTTCCAATTCCTATATAAAAGCTGCAGGAATAATTAAACAATAATGAAACAAATCATGTCACTCGACCACTTCTACGTTACACTGCCATCCTCTGCTCATTGGAGGGACACCCTAATAATACCCTGTCCAACTTTATAACAGAACTGCATCGGCCTATCGAATGGAGCGTGAATCATACAAGGTTGGGGTGTGTGAATTTCAATTGATCAGCAGACTTTTAAGTATTGAGAAAGAAACCTGTTTATGATTCTTAGAAGACGTGATGAATGTGAAAAAGTAGGCACGGATTTGGACGGTACCATGAGTTCGGCATGGAACGATGATGCCCACTACGACACAACAGAAATAACAATTAGGCCCCGGGTATTATGACACTGCCGACGATGTTGTGAGAGACTTAAACCAGAGTTTTAAAAATTCGAACCTTCCCGCCGATTTACTTTTTGAAATCGTAAACAAAGATACGCCAGTACTTACTCTGATGCTAAGATCAGAGACGAGTAGAAATATTAAAAACAATAAAGTGTTCAAAATTTTACCAGAGGACAGATACGGTCTAGCCTTCCAAAGAGACTTTTCTCGAGTTACCGTATGATATGTTCAGTCTATTGTACCAGCTAAAATTGGAAAATTTGGAAATTAGAGGAACACCTCTACCTATGTGTTATATTTACAGTACCATTGCGGAACACCAGTTTGTTGGTGACAGTCAGTTGCGTTTGATTCGTATTGTGCACATACCCAATCATAGTTGAAAAAGTTAGTATTACATATGATAAGCCTCATTATGTCAAAGTCGCCTCTACCAACTAAACAGTATTGCGATACATATAAGAACAGTAGAAGGTGAAAACTACCCATTCAGTTACGGGAGCTTGACAGTAAAGCTTCACTTTGGGAGTGCTACGACAGAATGAAGCAAAAGCCTTTTACAGTCTACTGGTGTGCGAGGTATCAACGTGGAAGTGACATCGGCTCTATTATTACTCCTATACTACGTACGGCAGTTCTCATATTGAAAAGCGGTGCTAAATATGTTAGAGGGAAGGCTCTATCTACAGTCGGGTCTTAATACGGTTGACGATATAATGTCAGACACTAAACCTAAAGCAGCTTTCAAAAACATTTACTTCGTACACGTGATGAAATTGTCAGAGACTGGAAAAGAAAAGAACTTTCCTTGGTGAAGGATATAAAAAGAAAATAGACATGACATAAAAAGCGGATTATATGGAAAAATAAAAATAAACGGGTCCAACTCGATGTGTTCAACGTAAAAGAGTCAATTAAGAGATGCTCTAAACGTATGAAACCAACGGTAGATTACTTTATTAACTGATATAAATTAAGCCTGTTACATTTATTTCTCATAAGTAATTATGTGTTTGAAGTGAGAGGCAGCGTTAATGTTCCGGTCGTTATGGCACACTTTATGCATCCTCACAGCCTAGAATGCTATAAATCAGAACTCTCTCTCTTTGAACTACCACCTCCACAAACATCTATTGCCGAATCTGAATTTATCAGTTAATCCCTTGAACACACTTGGTTCTTCGAGCGCTCCTATAGAGTTCGTACTGCCTAGTGCCGGGTCATTTTGTTATGACCCTAGTAATATTTTTGTATGCTAAACTGAGAATTGCACATTCAGATGGAGCAGACTGCGAAAACGATCATGCTCTCTACCCCGAAGCTAACTTCTTGCATATGATAATAAATCAGTGTGACGTGTATCTAAACCAGACAAATATTTCGTCAGGAGCCAGCTATTACCATTATAGAGCCTACTTGGAAAATGTACTTAACTTTCAAAAGACGCAAAAGAGACTATTTTAAGGCTGAGGGTTATTATGTTTCTAAAGCAGAAAGTACTACAAAAAGTAATTTTAATAAATCTCAAAAGAAAATTTATGACTTGTCATAGCTTGCACATCGATTTCTCGCTCCAGGATAAACTACTTGTGGAAGGGGTTATGAAAATTAAAAACGCCCGCACTGCCCCCCAGAGATATGTTTAAACCTGGATGAGAGCAGTGAAGAAGCTACTAAGCCCCTAGTAATTCACGTTATGGGAACATCTCAGAGTTCTTCGTGAGATTCACTGCTGCTTAGCAAATGGAAATTGAGAAAAATTTACTGAGAAGCACTGCTAAATATCCTATAAACGGAGTTCAAATGAAAATGTTTACGTTCCCATCAGGCTTAACATCCAAACAGATAGAGAATGTGGCTCTCGGAATTATACCAAAAAGAATACTTTTGAGAAGGCTGGAGTATGATGTCGTGACGGGCAGATATAAAATAATCCTCATTCAAATTAAAAAATTTTGAATTGAAAACTACTACACTGCTTGTGAATGGCTCGGCATGTGCCGCGAATTGTATTTAATCCTCAACGTCATCAAAGCTTATATTCAAATCTATGTGGACAGTATAGTTTATATACAGGGTGTCCGAGAATTATCTGTACAATTTTTGGCTGTTATTAAAAGTCAACCATGAAGTGTAGAAATTCCAGTGTTGTCCCATTTTACAGAGAATCTCATTAAGTTTTTTCTGATACCAAGTTTTGCAAGTTTTTTAGAAATTCCAGTGTGTCCGAACATTATCTGTACAATTTCATCTTTTAATAAAATTCTTGATAACACACGTAAAATTCTTAAACAAGATTATTTAGAATCTGTATTTTCAAAAGTTTCTTTTATTAAAGTAACGTTGTTACAAACATTCGATATGTGCACCATTAGTGATTCGCAAAACATCCAATCGATACTCCAAATGTTGCCATGTACGCTGCAGCATATCCACATCAATTCGCTCAATAGCAGCTGTGATTCTTGCTTTTAAATCATCAATGTCTGTCACCCGCGTACATTTCTAAAATACTTGTCAAAACGTGGTATCAGAAAAAACTTAATGAGATTCTCTGTAAAATGGGACAACACTGGAATTTCTATACTTCATGGTTGACTTTTAATAACAGCCAAAAATTGTACAGATAATTCTCGGACACCCTGTACATGGATAGAGGGAATGGATTTTCAAGTTTCTTAAATTTGTTTGATTTATATGATTTTGAATCCAATGATAAATTTGTGTTTGCTGAAATAGCTGACAGAGTCCCATTTTTATTTAAAATAACTCTTTGTATTGTGTGAAATGTGATTATATATATATTATATATATATATATATATATATATATATATATATATATATTAGGGTGGAACGAAAATATGAATTTTAGAATATCAATTTGGAATACCTAGGAAAAGTTGTAAATGACGCTAATTTAAATGTCCACCAAATTTGAACTAGCTTTCAGTAAGAGGATCCCAAATGACCTTGAAAAACCGTCACATTTTGAGCCTCAGTCACCTCAGTCTTCCTGAAATGCGTGCAGTGACGAGATGCGTTGCAGTTTAGCTTAGCCTATTAGTATAACTACTTAACCGTTTTTGCATGCATAAATATTTATTTCTTGTAATTCTCTGATTTAATTACATTAATTCTATTTCTTCAGAAATATTAAAATGAATAAAAAAGTAAAGACAAGGCAGTGTAGTATATGCCCAGTTTTTGGCGCTGCTAAAGAACTAAATAGCAATAGGCTTCCAACCTATGAAGAAATGTTTAGACATTATTTATGGCCGGGTAAGAGCTGACAAAGTTCACTAATAATAACAAAGATCCTGCAGTCTCTGACGTATCAGAAAGAGTCGCTTTCGATATTGAAAATATTTGGGTAAAGGCCTCAATTCCAACAGTTTCTCACAAAAGAGTTTTGCAGCTTATTCCCTCCTATCATAATAAATATATGGTGTTGATAAAGCCATACAAAGGAAGAAAAGGAAACCCAAATTATCAAAACAAATTACAGTTGTTCAGGTTTGGTAGCCCAGTGCAATAAAGGTTTGGCAAAGTAACCTTTCAGGTATAAAATAAAGGCTACGGTAGACTGTTTTAATAGCATGTCAGAGATATTTTTCAGGATCATCATTAATTCTCTCTTTCAATTTCATTAAGTTTCACTTCATTTGCAGAATAAGATCTCTCCATATGCCTACATGTCTTGTCTCTGAAACTTTATACTTGTACCAGCTTGGAACTTTTCTCAGTAACCACAAGGAATTCCTACTGTCTGGTTATTTCTCACATATGTGCGGTGGATCCTCATGCCCTACACACCCCTCCAAGCTGAAGTTACTGCCAGACCATTTAACACTGTTTAAACATGAAACAAAGAATTGTTGCTAATTTGGCCAAAATATTTATTTTCTTGATCATTCAAAAGTCTTCTATTTTTTGTATTAAAAAGGTGAGAAACATGTGGTAGAATTCTGTAAAGAATGTTGACATATTTATTTTGAGAAGAGGTATGATATATAACCTCATAAACTCAACAGGAATATAATTATGAGGAAGAGTGTAATTTTAAATAATCCTAAGTCTTCAGCCTCACCACATCGCATTCATATGTTAAGTACACACACACACACATATATGTGTGTGTATATATATATGGGTGCCCATATGTGTCATAGCCGGTTTTAGGGCATGGGAGTCGGCCACGTCTGGACCCCCCCCCCCTCAATTTCTTACAAATTACCTTTTTCAAGTGCGAGTGCCCTATTTGAATGATTGTATGTCTCTGAAAACAAATTTTGTTTTTTAAAAAGATCATGGTTATTTTATTTTATTTTATAAGAAGGTTCTATATCTGTAACTGGATTGACTAGACTCACTAGACCATACTTTTTGTATCACCACCAAATTTAGGCATTTTACAGCCTACTCCTTGCTCTAAACCAGGGGTGTCCAACCTTTTTCTGATGAAGGGCCATTTTCAATTAACGACCAAAACTGAGGGCCGGTGTGTAAATTTTAGATAAATTTTATTTTTAAATTAAATTTATTGAAATAAATATGACAATAGATATTGAATTTTCAGTATCCATCAGCTGGGCCTGATACAAGTCTTTGGCGGTCCGTATGTTGGACAAGCTTGCTCTAAGTCATTTAGACTTATGGGCATCTGAAATTATTCTCCGTCTTGTAACCATTTCTAGCTAATTCATAACCGACACCAATAGCTTTTAACTTTATTTATCATCTTAGTACCTATGTGGCCAATCAATAGATCATGTAAATAGTTAGTGTCTCAGCTAATAAATAATGAAATTATTCTTTGGAGCCCTATAGCTATTTCTAACTAGACTTATTTCATTATACCTTTTGGCCATCCTATTCAGGCCAGTTAACATGTTTCTTAACTGTCCGTATTCAGATAAAGCCGCTAGGCTCAGGGGCGCATTTACAGTGTGCGGGGCCTTGGGCAAATTATTTCTCGGGATGTATTATTTTAGTGTGTTAATGAATGACAATATTTTGTAATGCACATAACAGATATATTTTTTTAACACACACAAAACACACATGCGGAAGCCATTCGGCTTATTAATGTGATATTGAAGACTATAACTTAACTATATACACATACAGTGTATACAGCTACACTAGTAGGCTACACAGTTGTAATGCACTTAATAAACATCTACACAGTTATTGTAATGCACTTAATAAACAGCTACACAGTTGTAATGCACTTAATAAACAGCTAAACTGTACAGCTTACTGTACTGTAGATATAGTGTAGATTTGTAATGAATATTACATAGGACGCTTCCTGGCTTTTTGTTTTGAAAACTGCGTGATTGTGTCCTCGAAAGTCACCGATTGCAACAGCTCATGCTCTATACTCAACAGCGCCAGGGACGAAAGGCGCTCCTGGCCTATTGTGGAGCGAAGGTAATTTTTTATCAGTTTGAGTTTCGAGAATGAACGTTCACCAGAACAGTTCGTGACAAACATTAATGTTCACCAGAACAGTTCGTGACAAACATACACAGGTATATTCTCATGCTATTTCCATGTTTGGGAATGTTCCTTTCAGTTCGTTCGTTTGTGTTCATATGCCGATAAAATCTGCTGCACATGTCTTCACGTTCCGTCTGGGATTCTGTTTCATTAGGGCAGCAAACTGCACAACTTCTGTTACCAGCTCTTTCTCCAGATCAGCCGGATAGCATTCTACTAGATGTTCAGCTGACCGTCGAAGACTGTCGATGTCCAGGACTAGAAGGAAATACAAAAATCCAAATCTTTTCTGCAGGACAGCGTACGCTTCTAGACGAGTGTTCAGAGTGGTACACAGTTTATCAATTATCAGTAGAAATGCAGTGGTCCGAAATGAATCTCTTGGTGTCAGGTTCGTATCTTCGGCAGTTCTGATTTCGTCATGATGGCGCTTTCTCTTCTTTGTGCGTTGAGTCGATTCCTTGTATACTCGATGACCACACTTTCCGATGCCCTGGTCCTCGAATTCGTCAAATCTTGATCTGAGATCTTCAACAAATTGCAGTAGTGATTTCAGCAAGAGGGTGGCTGAGTCCAACGACATTCCTTGTTTTTGCAGAGATGCATTCGTTTTTTGAAATCGTTCGAGAATAGTGTTCCATAAAATCAATAAAATGGCTGTTTCGAGTTGTTGAAGCTGTTTAGACAATCCCCTGGCTTCGATCCTGGCTTCCGCAGTTTGGCTGGTATCTGCTGCTAGCTCATCCAGTACCACGATATTCTCGGCGTAGCCTTCGGTTAAAGATTGGGCGGCATCTGATCTGGCTGACCAGCGGGTATCGGAGAGACCTTTGTCGACCTTTAGTTTCTCACTACGGGAACTACTATCGAGAACCTCTCCATGTCGACGCCATCGGTATGTTGAGAAGACGAGAAACGTGTAGACATTCTGAATGAGCATAAACAATTCAACGGCTGCTGTGCAACTGTCCACTGCTGATTTACCCACAACATTTAGTGAGTGGCACATGCATGGCACAAACTCAGCATACGGAGGTTTTGACTTGATGTGGTTCTTTACGCCTTTGTATTTCCCTGCCATATTGCTTGCGTTATCATAAGACTGTTCTCTGCAGTCTCCATTTCGAATGCCATGCGTCTCCAGAAAGTTAAGGACCACGTCGGCGATTCCTTTCCCTGTATGTGTGTTCATGGGTATGAACTGTAGAAATCGCTCGACGGACCCAGACTCAACCCATATCGGACGGTGAAGCACAGTTGATCGGTGTGGGAAACATCAGGCGTAGAGTCGACGAATAGAGAGTAGTATTTTGACTACTGGATTTCTCGGATAATCGTCTGAAGTACTTTATCGGCCATCAACAGTATGAGTTCCTCGCAAATGAAATGGAGAGATACGAGGTGTGTCCGCAACCTTTGTTGGTATGCTCGCTTATATGCGCAGCTAGAAAACTGGCATACTTACTTAAAAGATCCAGAATTCCGTAATAGTTGCCGTTGTTTGGTGAACCGAAACGGGAGTCGTGTCCATGAATTGCTAGTCCCGTGACGTGATATACTTGATAACGTCGACACAGCGCCGCAAAACTTCCTGCCAGTAGTTGCACTCCTTTTCAAACTGGTGTTCCAGTTTCGAATCAACACGGCCGGAGACAGACTTTCTAACCAATAAATATCTCATCGACTCCCTATGTTGCTCACATTTTCCGTGTGCTTCGACCGATTGTCTACCATGCTTCCAGTCGTTGAACCCGATTGTGAACTTGCTGTCCGCCCTCGACATTAATTTACAGACAAAACAGTAAACACAGCCTGTGGACTCAGAATAGCATAGCCATGACACCTCACTCCTCTCATTCGTCAGGCTATGTTTCTTAACAAATAATGTCTTTGTACATCGGCCTGTTGTACCACTTTCAGTAGTTGAAGAGTAACTGAAGTCGCTGTCATAATTTCGGCAATCTGATGTTCCCCGCTCTATCCAGAACTCTCTAAAGTCATCGGTCAGCACTTGTGGCCACAAACCAATGTCATTAATTGCATGTCCTGAAGCTGGTGGGCCTGCTGAAGGGGCTGACTTAGTTGCTGATGATTTAATCCAATTAGTCAGTTTCGGCACCATCGCAAGAAACTCTTCTCTGCGCTTCTTATCCTTACGCTTTTCACTATCGGGTTTATATTTCCTCCTTCGATCCCGGTCACAGCTCGTTTCCATGTTGTACGTATTACAATGCCAACAATAACATAAATCATGAATCTGCAACAGAAACAACAAGAAGTAAGTTAGAAACAACATTAGAAATGAGTAACACTAACAAGAACAACAAATTAAATACCATCAAAGCGGATATTAGAATGCCTGATGCCATGCCGCCTGCCGGAAAAGGTAAAACTCGTCGCAGATGACAAATACGTGACGTTTAATTTTTTTCGATTGAAATTTGCGGGGCCCATCGGGCGCGGGGCCTTGGACATTTGCCCGGTGCGCCACCCCATAAATGCGGCCCTGGCTAGGCTATTACTACTTTTATACTCCATAATGTCCTCTTTTTATTTTTTCATCATCTTAGATATTTTCCTGTACCAAAGCAAAGGTTTCCTTCAAGCATCTTGTTAATTACTGAAATATTTAAATTAAGAGAGTAACCGTCAAATGACTTTTTTTTTATACGTACCCATACAGAAAACGTTAACATGTTCAATGGGAAAGGAAACTAAAATAGTTAACATTCCCAACATTGTTTGGTTTATAATCATAACTTTACGTTTCGAGATTAACTCGGTTCATCATCAGAATCTTTAATTTTTAAAAACGTACATTAGCTGATCAGAAGGACTAAAGCAAATTACATACATTTTACATCACATAAAACACTCCACTTACAATGATACAGAGCATTGTTTAACATTATAACTGGGCGACATAAATATCCCCGAGCCGAGATTTTTTGTCGCCTTATCAATCAAATTTCTCATTACTGGGCGACACATTCATTTTTTTCCATATAAAATTGTATATGATTCATAGCGTTTAGAACTTGAAGTTGGCAACTTGTGGCACTCGAAGTTTGCAACTCTGATCTCAAAGAGTGCTTGGATTATAACGAGTGGACCAGAGTGAAAGAGAACTGATCGTAAAGCAATGGTTATGCATCCTGAGAAGTCAGTCAGTAATACTCGTAGTTAGTGCAGGTATATATAAATAAGTTTTAAAATAAAAAAGAACAGCAGCCTATAATAGCAAACTAGCGATATGAAATGGCACAACTATAAGCCACTGTGGTAACAATTTCCATTCCAAGGGGCGGCAAAATGCTAAGTACGCCTTTGGGTATATATATATATATATATATATATATATATATATATATACCTTTGTCGCCCAGTGAAATTGGCTTAAAAAATGCTCTGCAATGATATACGACACAAATACAACAAACCTAACAAACTGCCACTCTTAAGGCATCTAAGAATATACACTATTTTCAATCTACAAACGACTTCTCATTCTGGAAAGTACCCAAATTTTCTTAAAACTGGTTAGCTAAGGAGCTACTATTACTGGAACGGCATTATTTTACATTTCATTTGGAAAGCATGAACCCACTGGGGCCTATCGGGATTATCCAAGTCATGAGCTACATTTTATAATAATAATAAAATCGTACAGATTTTCAATCATATGCACAGTACAGTAGTTACCCTCTGATTAAATAGAGTAGACCTCACATCCCCCAACTTGTATATACTAAAACAGTACAGTATTTACTCATTCACAATACAATTTATAAAAGATTTCTATGTTTTAGTAAAATTAATAAATTTCTCTCTCAGCAAAGTGACCTACAAACCCGGCCATATATGAAATCATCTAAAGGCCTACTATTTACAAAATTCTTATACTCTGTTTAAAACAAATCTTCATCTGCTACAGTTGGTGGTTCAGGTTAAAGATAGCTCATTACAATTAAGATCTGCTTGAACAGATATGAATTGTGTATACAATTTATTTCTTTCTTTCTTGTCCTTGAAGATGTGAATATATCACGAAAGCGCTCGGATTTGTATTTCTTTTTCCTTTTTCCCAGTGGTTGTTTGCTTCTCAAACAACCACAGGGAAAAATTAAAAAGAAACACGAAATCCCAGCGCTTTCGTGATATAATCACATGGACTATAGTCTGCCAATAAACCTTTTCATTTTCATTTTCATTTCATTTATAAGCCTTTTCATGAATGAAAACATCCATTATTTCTTAAAACAGGCTAAGGAGCTGGTTTTTTAACATACAATATATCAAGTCAGCAGTCACGACAAAAAGCTACCACTCTGACTAAAAAGTATTTTCACAGATTCAGTCTGCAATTTTTCTTATTGAAACTGATCCCTCAAACTCTAATAAGAAAAAGTTACTTGTAATATGAATAGGCGCTAACTATGACTGCAAATAGAAAGATTCTTGTTTAAAAAATCCATCAACTTTCAGTGCCAATGCTACTGAATCTGTAATTAAAAATGCTAACCTACCACAAACCTGAGAGAGAGAGAGAGAGAGAGAGAGAGAGAGAGAGAGAGAGAGAGAGAGAGAGAGAGAGAGATTAAACAATGTTTAATGGTCTGTCAGTAACTTCAGCTTGGCGGGGTGTGGAGGACATGATGATCCACCGCACATATGTGAGAAATAACCAGATAGTGGGAAGTCCTTGTGGTTACTGGGAAAAATTGCAAGCTGGTACAAGTATAAAGTTTCAGAAATAAGACATATAGGCATATGGAGAGATCTTATTCTGCAAATGAAGTGAAACTTATTGAAAGTGAAAGAGAATTAATGATCCTGAAAAATATCTGACATGCTTTTAAAGCCGTCTACCATAGCCTTTATTTTATACCTGAAAGGTATCGCAGCTACTAGACCACCAGGAGAAAATATTGCAAACATTGTGTCGAGGACAAAACATAGATGTAATATATATGGGCTTTGCTAAAGCCTTCGATAGATATGACCATGGAATCATAGCACACAAACTTAAGAATACAGAAATTACTGGAAAGCTAGGAAGGTGGCTAATTAATTTCTTGAAGCAAAGAACACAGAGAGTGATGGTAAACGGAGTTAAATCGGAAGTCTCGGATGTCGCGAGCTCTGTCCCACAAGGGACAGTATTAGCTCCTTTGCTGTTCATATTAAAGATTGCACTTATTGATACAGATATTAAGGACTGTATTGTATCATGCTTCGCAGATGACACAAGGATATGTAAGGAAATATTGAACGAAGGCAACATGTGAAAATTACGAAACGACATTGAAACATTATTTCAGTGGGCAGAAAACAACAATACGAAGTTCAATGAAGAAAAATTCCAACTTCTAAGATATAGTGATAACAACTAGGTAGAGAAAAAGGCTACAAAATTGGGCAAGCCAATCAGATAACACCAAATCCATAAGTCAGGGATCTTGGAGTAATAATGTCGTCGGATGCAGAATTCAGAGAGCACTATAACATAAAAATTACAACGGATAGAAAAATAATGGGGATCATCTGGAGGGACTTCCGCAGCAGAAAAGCAAACATCATGCTCAAATTATGGAAGAGTCAAGTCCTGCCAATAACGAGACAATGCGAACATTGAAGCTATACATAGGATTTTTCGTCTAAGATAGAGGAAACAGAAGGTCTACAATGGACCTCTACTCTTCTCGAAAGAATGCGCGAGCGGTACACAATAATATACATATAGAAAATGCTTGAATGCTCTGTCCCTAACCTTAGATAAAATAAACGCAAACTGGAATGAGAGAAGAGGTTTGGGATAAAAAAACTCATTCTTAATATATGCATTTAAAGAAAACTGGATGTCAGGTTTGTGGTAGGTTAACACTTTTAATTACAGATTCAGTAGCATAGGTACTGAAATTTGAGGGACTTTTTAACAAGAATTTTTCTATTTGCGGTCATAGTTAGCGCCTATTCATATAACAAGTAACTTTTTCTTATTAGAGTTTGAGGGATCAGTTTCAATGAAAAAAATTACAGACTGAATCTGTGAAAATACTTTTTAGTCAGGGTGGTAGCTTTTTGGTGTGACTTGATATATTGTGTGTTAAAAAACCAGCTCCTTAGCCTGTTTCAAGAAATAATGGATGTTTTCATTCATGAAAAAGGGCCTATAAATTGTATACACAATACATATCTGTTCAAGCAGATCTTAATTGTAATGAGTTATCTTTAACCTGAACCACCAACTGTAACAGATGAAGATTTGTTTTAAACAAAGTATAAGAATTTTGGGTTAATATTCGTTTTAATGCTTTGTTCGTTTTCGATAGAAGGAGACATTCTATGACAATTTAACATATAAATTCGTATTCAGGACACCTTGAAACCTCAGGGAAACTGATAAAAATCAAGGAAATGTAATAATTATTTTTTATGGAAAAAAAAACAAATTACACGTAAAAAGCAGCCATTATAGGCCATTGACCGAGTATTTAGCTCTTAATGCTGTTAAAATTTTAACGAACGTCGCCCTCTCCAGTTTTATGGGGAGACATCTCGTGGCAAAATTAGGAAACATAGGTCAAAACAACCAATTAAAACTGGTTTTTGTTTCACGTGACCTTATCCGACCAATCAGAGACGTACATTTTGAATCTCTGATAATGCATACTCATTTGCTCAGTCTCGTTTTCATTATGATTTGCGAAGGTTGTGATTTGGATTACTATCAATTAATACAAGATATTTATAAGAAAGAAGCCGGTGCTCAAGCTTTCTTTACGAGTCACTGTGTTTTACCTAGTCGTGTTATTTGTCCGCAGTGTGGTCGTGAGTGTAATTATAGAGAAGTTGCTGATCAATATTATTGCACAAGATTGACTAGGGACGACCCGGACGAGCGCGGCAGAAAAAAAAAGTGTTCCTTCTCTGTTTCCCGTCGAAAAGGCACGTGCGTTGAAAAATCCCACCTCAAACTGTGGCAAAACTTATTGTACGTTGGGTTATTCTTGACAAAGCGTTCGACACAGCTAGATGCACAGCTGTATTTAGCGTTAGCTTCCGAGAGTGCGGTTAATTGGAGGAGTTTTGCTTACAGTGCTATTTAAGGTAAGAAATTGCGAAAAAACGCGGGTTAGGTTGGGTTAGGTCAGTTTAGGTTAGGTTAGGTCAGTTTAGGTTAGGTTAGGTCTGAACCAAACATTTTTCTGGTGTTTTTTGGTGTGATTTGCTAAAATCTGAACTTCGTTTCTTTGGGAAATGAGCCGTTTTTGAGAAATTTTCAACTTTAAAATTTCTCAAAAACGGCTCATTTCCCAAAGAAATGAAGTTCAGATTTGAACAAATCACACCACAAAACACCAGAAAAATGTGTTTTGGTTCAGAAAGGAGGAAAAGCACTAAAACGAATAATTACCGAATTTTGTAAATAGTAGGCCTTTAGATGATTTCATATATGGCCGGGTTTGTAGGTCACTTTGCTGAGAGAGAAATTTATTAATTTTAATAAAATATAGAAATCTTTTATAAATTGTTTTGTGAATGAGTAAATACTGTACTGTTTTAGTGTATACAAGTTGGGGGATGTGAGGTCTACCCTATTTAGTCAGAGGATAACTACTGTACTGTGCATGTGATTGAAAATCTGTACGATTTATTATTATTATAAAATGTAGCTCATGACTTGAATAATCCCGATAGGCCCCAGTGGGTTCATGCTTTCCAAAGGAAATGTAAAATAATGCCGTTGCGGTAATAGTAGCTCCTTAGCTAACCAGTTTTAAGAAAATTTGGGTACTTTAAAGAATGAGAAGTAGTTTGTAGATTGAAAATAATGTATATTCTTAGATGTCTTGAGAGTGGCAGTTTGTTAGGTTTGTTGTATTTGTGTCGTATATCATCGCAGAGCATTTTTTAATCCAATTTCACTGGGCGACAAGGGATATATATATATATATATTATATATAATATATATATATATATATAATATACACACCCAAAGGTGTACTTACCATTTTGCCGCACCTTAGAATGGAAATTGTTACCACAGTGGCTTATAGTTGTGCTATTTCATATCGCTAATTTGCTATTTGCTATTCTTTTTTATTTTAAAACTTATTTATACAGTATATATACCTGCACTAACTACGAGTATTACTGACTGACTTCTCAGGATGCATAACCATTGCTTTACGATCAGTTCTCTTTCACTCTGGTCCACTGGTTATAATCCAAGCACTCTTTGAGACCAGAGTTGCAAACTTCGAGTGCCACAAGTTGCCAACTTCAAGTTCTGAACGCTATGAATCATACACAACTTTATATGGAAAAAAACTAATGTGTCGCCCAGTAATGAGAAATTTGATTGATAAGGCGACAAAAAAATTCGGGTCGGGAACATTTATGTCGCTCAGTTATAATGTTAAACAATGCTCTGTATCATTGTAAGTGGAGTGTTTTATGTGATGTAAAATGTTGTATGTAATTTGCTTTAGTCCTTCTGATCAGCTAATGTACGTTTTTAAAAATTAAAGATTCTGATGATGAACCGAGTTAATCTGGAAACGTAAAGTTATGATTAATAAACCAAACGATGTTGGGAATGTTAAATATTTTAGTTTCCTTTCCCACTGAACATGTTAACGTTTTCTGTATGGGTACGTATAAAGAAAAAAGTCATTTGACGGTTACTCTCTTAATTTAAATATTTCGGTAATTAACAAGATGCTTGAAGGAAACCTTTGCTTTGGTACAGGAAAATATCTAAGATAATGAAAAAATAAAAAGAGGACATTATGGAGTATAAAAGTAGTAATAGCCTAGCGGCTTTATCTGATTACGGAGAGTTAAGAAACACTTTAACTGGCCTGAATAGGATGGGCAAAAGGTTTATAAAATCAGGGAGGAACTGGAGAAAACGCACCTGATGTGACTGAAAGGTGCGTTTTCTCCAGTTGCCAAAAACGGAGGTGCGCTTTCTCCAGTTGGGGTAATTTCAGAAAATTGGCCGCCGCCGCTGACGTCAATGCTGACGTCAATGCCCCCGGCAGAGATTAATAGTTAAACTAAGACCGACTGTACGCCCTTGATGATTGGTTAGGTTAAATCATGATATCTTCGTTAGTTTAAACGAAAATGACATTACGACCGATCAATTTGTGATGCGTGATGTTTACGGGGGCTCCGCCCCCGTACCCCTGAGACCTAAATTATACAAATGATAATGTAATAACGGTTACTATAGGATACATGGATGTCGAAGAAACATGCTCAATTCATATTTATCTGAATTTATGTGGCGTGATAGATTTCATAATTATGTTTAGTAATTTGTGTAAACACATATTAGAACAATATTCCTTTTGATTTTAGTTTCTGTATGATTTTATTGTCTGTTTTCCCTTAATAAACATGTTTTTTATTCATTTGTTTTAATATCCTTTTTGAGTTATGTTCTAGACGTGCGTTTTCTCCAGTTTGCTCATTTAGAGGTGCGTTTTCTCCAGTTGACTCATTTAGAGGCTCATCTTCTACAGTTGGCAAAACCGAGGTGCGTTTTCTCCAGTTGCTCCGAAATAAGTCTAGTTAGAAATAGCTGTAGGGCTCCAAAGAATAATTTCATTATTTATTAGCTGAGACACTAACTATTTACGTGATCTATTGATTGGCCACATAGGTACTAAGATGATAAATAAAGTTAAAAGCTATTGGTGTCGGTTATGAATTAGCTAGAAATGGTTACAAGACGGAAAATAATTTCAGATGCCCATAAGTCTGGATGACAAAATGTATAAAGTTGGACGTTACCGGAGGCATCGTTTAACTTCAATACTTTTTACTTTGTAGCTAAATGACTTAGAGCAAGCTTGTCCAACATACGGACCGCCAAAGACTTGTATCAGGCCCAGCTGATGGATACTGAAAATTCAATATCTATTGTCATATTTATTTCAATAAATTTAATTTAAAAATAAAATTTATAATTGAAAATGGCCTATGGAAAACTGATGAGTGGGTAGTTGGGAGGTAACGAAAATGGTTCACTGAGTAGGTAGGTAGTTAATCTAACAATTATTAAATTCCTTTTATGTCAATAACTGGGTGGAAGAAACCAATTGGTTGCTCACCAGAGTTATTCTCCACACTAGTATTTATATACTGTGTGGGAGGAGCGTGCTCGGTAATGGAGATACATTACCGCTCAACCAACCGAGGAATAAACCAAGACAACGCTGGTACAAGAAGCCCCGCGAAGAGGAGAACAAAGGGAGAACGAAAACGAAGAACGGGGCGAGAGGACGTACCAGCAAAGTACGCTCTCGACAATGAGACAACCGGAGAAGGGAGAGACTCCAATAACTAAAAAGTAAGTGACTAATTGAGTTTTACACCAGACAGTTAATAACATTAAATTAAGCTGGGTCAGACAAGTTAGGCCTACATTGTGGCCTAAGACCCAGCATCAACTCATAGCTTAACAAAGGTGAAGGTAGATTGCCCTAACCTAATCTTGTGAGGAATCCTACTGTGGACCTCAATTTATCTGCCCGCTCTGGACCATTTCCGGAATCTCTAGGCTGACCCCTCTAGGCTAGACTTGATCTACTCTATAGTTAGACTGGAGATATAAGGGGTGGGTTAATTGTGGACCAATTCATACAGAGCATTTTTCGCATGGCCCTTCATGAGAAAAAGGTTGGACACCCCTGGTTTAGAGCAAGGAGTAGGCTGTAAAATGCCTAAATTTGGTGGTGATACAAAAAGTATGGTCTAGTCAATCCAGTTACAGATATAGAACCTCCTTATAAAATAAAATAAAAATAACCATGATCTATTTAAAAAACAAAATTTGTTTTCAGAGATATACACATCATTCAAATAGGGCACGCGCACTTGAAAAAGGTAATTTGCAAGAAATTGAGGGGGGTGGGTCCAGACGTGGCCGACCCATGCCCTAAAACCGGCTATGATACATATGAGCACCCCTATATATATACACCACACACACACACACACACACACAATATATGTGTGTGTGTGTGTGTGTACTTAACATATAAATGCGATGTGGTGAGGCTGAAGACTTAGGATTATTTAAAATTACACTCTTCCTCATAATTATATTCCTGTTGAGTTTATGAGGTTATATATCATACCTCTTCTCAAAATAAATATGTGAACATTCTTTACAGCATTCTACCACATGTTTCTCACCTTTTTAATACAAAAAAATAGAAGACTTGTTGAATGATCAAGAAAATAAATATTTTGGCCAAATTAGCAACAATTCTTTGTTTCATGTTTAAACAGTGTTAAATGGTCTGGCAGCAGGGCCGGATTAACCATTAAGCAAAATAAGCCCGTGCTTAGGGCATCAAGGGAAGGGGGGCACCACAGAAATGTGTTACGTAAGATTAGTTTTGAGGATCTGATCAAAGACTTTGCAATTAAAAAAAGTAGGAGAAAACTTTTCAAATATAAATGAAGTGGAAGTATACAAAAATAAACATTATTTTCCATCTTACTGTAAGTTTTGCTTCATTTCAAAAAATAAAATTTTATTTTATGGTTTATTTTTGTTTATATTTTGAATTACATATATATGGGGCACCAAAATCTTTTAAGTGCTTAGGGCCTCTAAAGGTCTTAATCCGGCCCTGTCTGGCAGTAACTTCAGCTTGGAGGGGTGTGTAGGGCGTGAGGATCCACCGCACATATGTGAGAAATAACCAGACAGTAGGAATTCCTTGTGGTTACTGAGAAAAGTTCCAAGCTGGTACAAGTATAAAGTTTCAGAGACAAGACATATAGGTATATGGAGAGATCTTATTCTGCAAATGAAGTGAAACTTAATGAAATTGAAAGAGAGAATTAATGATGATCCTGAAAAATATCTCTGACATGCTACTAAAACAGTCTACCGTAGCCTTTATTTTATACCTGAAAGGTTACTTTGCCAAACCTTTATTGCACTGGGCTACCAAACCTCTACTGTATAATGAAGTATAGATGATAAATCCTTCATTTAAAATAATAATGACTCAGAATATATATATATATATATATATATATATATACACTGTATATATAGGCAAAACTACCTACTACCTCCAAGAATAAGACTTATATAACCCAGATCAACATGCTTTCAGGGCTGGAAGAACATGCCTATCACAGCCACTAGACCACCAGGAGAAAATATTGGAAATATTGTGTTGAGGACAAAACATAAATGTTAATATATACGGGGTTTGCTAAAGCCTTCGAAAGATATGACCATGGAATCATAGTACACAAACTTAAGAATACAGGAATTACTGGAAAGCTAGGAAGGTGGCTAATTAATTTCTTGACCCAAAGAACACAAAGAGTGATGGTAAACGGAGTAAAATCGGAAGTCTCCGATATCGCGAGCTCTGTCCCACAAGGGACAGTATTAGCTCCCTTGCTGTTCATATCAATGATTGCAATTACTGATGCAGATATTAAGGATTGTATTGTATCATGCTTCGCGGATGACACAAGGATATGTAAGGGAATATTGAACGAAGGCGACATAAGAAAGTTACGAAACGCCATTGAAGCATCATTCCAGTGGGCAGAAAACAACAATACGAAGTTAACAAGGAAAAATTCGAACCTCTAAGAGATGATGATAACAACGAGGTAGAGAAAAAGGCTACAAAACTGTGCAAGCCAAACAGATAACACCAAATCCATAAGTCAGGGATCTTGGAGTAATAATGTCGTCGGATGCAGAATTCAGAGAGCACTATAACATCAAAATTACAACGGATAGAAAAATAATGGCGATCATCTGGAGAAACTTCCGCCCACAGAAAAGCAAACATCATGCTCAAATTATGGAAGAGTCAAGTCCTGCCAATAATTGAGTATTGCTCAGTACTCACAAACCCATATAGAAAACGAGACAATGCGAACATTGAAGTTATACAAAGGACTTTTTCGTCTAAGATAGAGGAAACGCAAGTGAATCCCTGGAACTCTACTCTCTCGAAAGAATGCGCGAGCGGTACTCAATAATATACATATGGAAAATGCTTGCGTGCTCTGTCTCTAGCTTTAGAAATGAAGCAGACACAAACTGGAACGAGCGATGAAGCAGTTTTTGTATGGTTCCGGCATATATATTATATAGTAATAATAATAATATTTCATGACGATTGTTACGACGTTACTATACGAATGGATTGAAATATATTAGTTTCTGCTTAGATTAAATAAATGAAATGAAAGTTAATTTATTTAATAGTTACTGGATCTATTTCGTAATACAAATATTAAAACAAGGCAAAATTTGTTTACAAGTTAACTGTATTTATTCTAATTTTATTTTGTATGGTATCGTAATTAATATATTAGGCCTAGACGATGAGATCAAAGATGGTGTTAAAGAAATCTTTGGTATTTCTTTTACCGTACAGTTCTTATATGAAATATATGTGTGATGGTTACCTTTATTAGTATATATACACACACACATATATATATATCAGCAGAAGGATGGTGTTCCAGAAATAGATCTTCTGCATCGTTCCAACGTTTGTTTGCTTGTTTTTTCTCTCACAGGTTTTTTTCTCGAGGAGGATGGCGAGGATGAATCCTATTTAATTTTTCTTTTGTCCTCGATGAGGGGGCCCCTCAAGGGGCAGATGCCCTTAGTAGTATAGTGTCAAAAAGGAAGAGTGCAATCCAATTGCAAAATATTACGTAATGTTGCAAGAGTGCAATCCCCCCCTTTGTTGCAAGAGTGCCACCAACACCCTTTTGTTGCTAAGCCCCGCCCCCCTTTGTTGCAAACAAAAAAAGAAAGAAAGAGAGAGAGAGAGTGAGTGTCGATCTTTGTTGCCAACCCCAAAGTGGGATTGCAAGGGGCATGCAACTTGGAGGCGGAGTTCTCCAGCAAGCTATTCCCCCCAAAGGGGCAGAAAGAAAGAGAGAGAGAGAGAGAAGAGAGAGTGTGTACCGACCTTTGTTGCCAACCCCAAAATGGGATTGTAAGGGGCATGCAACTTGGAGGCGGAGTTCTCCCCCAAGCTTTTCCCACCAAAGGGGCACACCTAACCTAAGAGGCCTCTATGGGAGGGAAGGGGTTCCCTCACCACCCAAAGGGCCAGAAAGAGAAAGGACCAGAGATCCTTGCTCGGCTGGGAGCCGAGCTTGTATGACTCCGTCGTCCGCCTCCCGCTCTTTTATAGACCTCTAATCCGCTAGTAGGCTGTGTTGCCAGATAGCGCCATGTATTTAATTCATCAGCCAATAGAAGGCTGAGTTGCAGTTTGTGCTATATATTTAGTTAATTCATATATTAATCAGCCTAGAAGAATGAGTTGCCAGATAGCAATATTTATTAAATTATTTCATATATTATTCATCAATTTGGTAGCTAAATACCACCATATATTTATATGATGATAGTTGTCAGGTACCACCATTTATTTTAATTCGTTACCACAACAGATGAATCTTCTCAGTAATTCCAACAATTTAATTTAAAAGAAATTCTGTTTATTAAATAAATAATTAGAATTTAAACACACGCTCTTTACACAACTAAAATAATTCAATTATTACATAATTCCTATTTTTATTATTATTATTAATATAGCAATTCACGCTAAATCACGAATAACAGTGGGAAAAACGAAAGGAAAAGGAACCACACGAAGAAAGGTGAAACAAACGACAATTTCAGGTCAAAACACACGGTACATATGTAAACTTATTAATGTCGTTTAACAAGTTTATTTGTTTATTCAACAAAGCTATATATTTTTCAATTTTTCCATTAACAAAATTCAAGTTAGATAGATAAGAACTCATTTATCCAATTGGATTATACAGCCATACAAGATTTTTCGTTAACAAAATTCAAGTTAGACAGAGAAGAAATCATTAGAAGGACAAGTTCCACTATATATATATATACAGGGCGTCCCAAAAAAATGTATACACACTTTAACAGCTGATAGCTCAATTGATGTTTCTTTCTTTCCAAGTTAAACCCATTAGAATTAATAATGGCAGTCAGACTAAGCTTTGAACAAAAGAAATTCATTCTAAAATGCTACTGGAAGTGTGAAAACGCAGTTGAAGTGCAAAGACAGTTTAGGAGGGAGTTTCAAACAGATCCACCAACGCGACTTACCATCACTCGAATTAGAGATAAGTTTGAAGCCGATGGAACTGTTCAGAATGTCCACAAAAAGCGTTCCGGAAGACCACGGACATCGACAAGCCCCACAAAGCAAGAAAGAGTACTGGAAACGTATCACCAAAGTCCAAGAAAATCTGTGCGGCAAGCGAGTCGTGAGGTAGGAATTTCAGAATCGTCTGTCCAACGCATTTTGAAGCGCTGTCAATGGAAAAGTTACATTCCAAGATTAGTCCATGCTATTAATGAAGATGATCCGGACCGAAGAGTGGAGTATTGCGAGTGGTATTTGGCACGATGTGGATGTGGATTGGACGAAGGGGTTTCGTAGAATACCCTCCGCGTTCACCAGACCTCACACCACTAGACTTTTTTTATGGGGATACTTAAAAGACAAAGTCTACGCTATAAAACCTGCAACTGTCGCTGAATTGAGAGCAGCCATTGAACGAGAATGCACACAAATACCAAACGAAATGTTTCGTGATGTTTGCGATTCCATTGCTTCGCGTTATCAGCTGTGCCTGGACCAGAACGGACGTCAGTTTGAAAACAGGCGTTGACAAAACAATTAAATAATGTCTGTAGATTCTATTACATTTTGAAAATGAAATGTATTTTAATAAACACTGCCTTTATAAGTATTTAAAGTGTGTATACATTTTTTTGGGACGCCCTGTATATATATATATGCTTAAAAAGAGAAGTACAAGCACCTAATTACATAATTCCTATTTTTATTATTATTATTAATATCGCAATTCACGCTAAATCACGAATAACAGTGGGAAAGGATGCGCTTGTATATATATATAATAAACGAATGAACAACTCGTGCACACACACACACACATATATATAATTTTATTTTCAGTTAACTAGATATAATATTCTGTGAATTTTCAAGTTCATTTAAGAAGAAACATAATTATTAATTTCTCTATTTTAAATCACATGTACATTGAACTTCTTAGAATTCTCTACCATATATATATATATATATATATATATATATATATTTTTTTTTTAATTACCTGGAAACGCGTTTCAATTTCACGCACAAACTTAAACTTTACTGTTAGATAAAGCACCGTTACTTCAATACGAAACATAGTATTATCAAAAGCAATCGTTTTCGTTAATAAAATTCAAATCAGATAGAGAAGAAATCATTAGAAGGACAAATTGAAGGACAAATTCCACTATATATATATATATATATACAGTATATACGCTTAAAAAGAGAAGTACAAGCACCAAATTTTATTTTCTATCTTCGTCCATTGTTCGCGCAGGTGTGAACTGAAATGCCCTGGGGGGGGGAAGTGAATATATATATATATATAATATATATATATATCAAAGCAAAAAATCAAATTTGAAGAGGACGTAGTTAAATTGGAAATTATATCTGTTATTGTACGGAAATTCATTTTACAACAGTAGAAAAAAATACCTAATAACCGAATGAGCAATTCGTGTACACACACACACACACACACATATATATATATATATATATATATATATATATAAATAAATATATATACCCGGTGAACCAAAAGTAGGTGGACAGTAGGTTGAATAGGGTTTGTGTTATATTATATTATAACTATGGTGTTCATTATAACTATGGTGTTTGTGTTATATTATATTAAATATTATAACTAAATTTATTTAAATTTAATCTTTTTTCTTTTCAGATAGTTCAGAGAACCCATAATGGCAAATAATCTAAATACTGATGCCAGAAAATGGGTGTTAAAAGAGTATTGGAAATCTCAAAATACTGAAACTGTTAGAACAAAATGGGTTGAAACATTTGGTACTCAAGCCCCAAAGAGACAAACCATTTACCGCATTCTTGACAAATTTGATGCCACTGGCTCAATTCTTAATGCCCCAAGAACTGGTCGACCCAAAACAGTTTGCACAGAGGACAATAAGCAACTTGTTGCCGAAGCATTTGTTCACAGTCCCAAAAAGTCCACCAGAAGAGCCTCAGCAGAACTGGACATTTCATAAACCTCTATTATACGAATTCTGAAATCTATTGGGTTGAAAGCTTATCGTCCACGGCTAATTCATGGCTTATTGGAAGATGACCCAGACAGGCGGCTGCAATTTAGTGAGATCATGCTGAACGAAATTGAAGGAAATCCAATAATTTTAGATAACATTGTGTGGACCGATGAGGCTTCTTTCAAATTATCAGGTCATGTTAACCGACATAATTGTGTTTACTGCTATAGTGAGAACATGCATTTAACATTAGAGCAGCAACTAAACCAGCCTGGTGTCACTGTTTGGGGTGGTATTTCAAGTTCTGGTGTTTTAGGACTAATTTTTGTTGATGGAACAGTCACAGGTGATAAGTATCTCGAAATTCTAATGAATGAAGTTGTTCCACACTTACAACAACAGCCTAATTCACATGACCTCTATTTCCAACAAGATGGGGCCCCTCCACATTATTCAAGAGCAGTCCGTGAGTATCTTGATAAAACATTTCCCGAGAAATGGATCGGCCGAAGAGGTCCAATTGAATGGCCTGCACGTTCACCTGACTTTACCCCAATGGGTTTTTTCTTTTGGGGAGTACTCAAGGACAAAGTTTATAGTCGAAAACCACGAAGTGTTGGTGATTTGAAAAATTACATCAGAGATGCATTTCAAGAAATTAATGCACAAAGAAACTTGTGCAAAAATGTTTGTCGAAGTGTGAAAGGTAGACTTCAAAGCTGTGTAAATTGTGATGGACAGCAATTTGAGCACCTACGGTGATAAAATTTTCAGTGCTTTTGTATTGTATTGGTATAAGTTAATTTTTTTAATTTATTTTATATTATAGTATACAAAAAAATTAAATATAATTGTATATGTATTCTCAAAATAAACGTTATCATTTACTGTCCACCTACTTTTGGTTCACCCGGTATATATATATATATATATGTATAGAAACGACGTAAGTATAGAGGAGTGTTCTGCACACGAGGAAGAGAAATAACAAACAAATGAAAAATAAGGCACCCGCCCGGGAAACGAACCCAGGATCTTCCGATTGCCGGTCAGACGTGCTAACCACTACACTACGGAGCCACGATAGTCAGAAGTTGTAATTCTCCTACATAGGGCAGAAACCAATGCCTTGAGAGGGCACCCTCGCAAATAGTGAATATGTACATTTAACTGCATGTACATTTGTTTGTTATTTCTCTTCTTCGTGTGCAGAACACTCCTCTATACTTACGTCGTTTCTATACGTTAATATACTGCGCGGTCATTGCAGTTAAATGTATATATATATATATAAATAAAGTACTGCACTGTGGTTTTAAGTCGCATAATAAGTTATGTTTACATTTGAGATGTCATATTCTAGCGATGTACAAACACTCACATCGTTCTCTCTCGACTCAGAGCAAACTACAAGCATCTCGTGTTACAGTTTCTTTTCCTTTCAGTACTTAATTTGTTTATAATTAAGTAATGTTCCCCAGAGAAAGACTTTTGCCGCAAACATTTGTGCCTATAATTTCTTAGCCTTATTTAACGCGCACGTGCGAACACAAACACGCATTTGGCTACTCTACAAAACCGCGACATCTTCACGCATTTTCGCATTCAGTTCTATATCGCGACATTTAAAAAAGCCAATAAGTTTAACCAAACATTGTCTAACCTAAACTGACCTTAATTGTAATCCGTTTTTCGTTATAAAAGATAACATTTATAAAGATAAAACGCAGCGACACTGAAAATGTCGTGATATACACGTTACTCTAGCGATCAGTTGTTATTATTATTATTATCATCATCATTATTATTAGTAGTAGTATTACGCTCAGGTGAATTAGGAAAATGGTTTTCTTAAACAAATATCAAATGAATAATTAATTATAAAAGAGCGTGCAGGCGTGTATATATATATATATATATATATATATATATATATATATATATATTGTAGTGCCCAACCCGTATATTTATTTATGGTACTGGACACCCTTTTAATTACGTTAATTCACTTCACGGGCACCCTTTAATTTGGGCGTACCCGGTGATTTTATTTCTAATTATTTCTTATTTTCGTCCAGGATGACTCGGCCTACCCAAACGGATGGCCCTTTAAATTGATAGGCTAGGTTCCTTCGGCTTTCCAAAAGCCTACTTTGAACGTTAATTCTCCTCAGCTAACAAGAGAGGCCTATTACAAGGTATCTAAAACAATACACGCCCTCTTATAAATTTTATTAAATATTACTCTAAACAGTACATGCATTTAATACTTTATTCTGAAGTAATTTATCCATTTACATTCAATACAATCCAATCTTAACTTCAAAGACAAGGTCACAGTTATATAAATTTTAATCGTTAAATTTACCAATTTTCCGTAAAATACAATTCAATTATAATCCAAAGAAAAAAGTTAACAGTTACCTGAATTTAAATGATTTACATATAGAGGGGCTTTATATTTTAGTGCAACAAAACAAATAACGAGAAATGAAGTGGTCGGAATTGACCCTGATATTTGAGGAATTATTCTACTTACTACTGCAGATGACAAAATTGCTCTCAATTGTGCTGCGTACGGACCGTAGATTTACGGCCCACCCAAAATTTCCAACACGACAATCTACAAATTAACGGAAAGTTCACAGAACTTTTGGTCCGTTGGTTAACATTAATTAAGATACAATCAAGTTCCGGTTAAGGTCGCTAACAATACACTTCTTACGCACAAGTTTCCGCGTGAACGACATGCACAAATTTTTCTTACACCACAAGTCTACATGGGGTTTGTTTAGCCACAGTTAACTTCAAGGAGGACGACTACCAACTGACTACAATTTTCGAATTTACTTTACAATTTTGAAGGACCCCGCCTTCCAATGTTCTGAAAGCCTATCAAACCATTTTTTTTCCTAAGACCGTCCCCCCAGAAGGCTATTACCCATACGAGAGGGAAAGAAGGCGTCTTTACTACGTTTCCCAGGATCCTGGGCCCCCTGATTGGAGCTGGACCTGATTTCCGAGTAGAGCCCCTCCTTCTTCCCAAAATACATTTAAATATAGTCAACAGATTCGAAGTCCCAAGTTTATGACCCCCTTGTGGTTCAACTTTAGCAAGCGTCTTCGAATCTGCCTTACAAAAGTCGCACCATCCCGCGACACGAATCCAAAAATTTTCGACCCAGCGAAAGAGGAACCCAACCATTTGCACATACATCCAAATCCGTTGGATTACTCTTCCCGTTGGGGTCGGGTCTCGGTGATAAACCTCTGTCCCCACGTGGTTTGGCTTTATTACTTCTCGGAGAATCCGAATTAAGATAGAACAAACTTTAAACAATCTGAAACACTTCTGATTTATTCGTTCATGAATGTTTATAAGTCAAACCACACTGCGTTCAGAGATGTACACCACGAAATCTTAAAACTAAAATTCCTGCACTTATTTTACAAAAGATTTCTGCATGCAAACTTCATGGTTACGACATCCCTCCCCTCCTTTAATTTTGCACTCTGATGCAAACTTTCTTAACTAGGGTCGGGTATTATCACTTTACTCACAATTTTCACAAAAATTTTCATTTACTTGTCCCCTTTATTGGGATGCTAACACTGACAGATTTTATTTGTCCCCTTTATTGGGCTCCTGCCCGCCACTCGGTCCTGCCAGGGGGCAGGAGGTGCACTCCGGTTCACCTCCACGGGTCGATGTTCCTCCGTTCCCTGGGCGAAGCTCTCTGGGAGGAAGTAGCTCGGAGGCGCCCGGCGGATTCCCTTCCGCCACTCGGTCCTGCCAGCGGGAAAGAAGCGCCCTCCGGTTCACCTCCCCTAGTCGATGTTTCTCCCTGTCCTGGGCGAAGCTCTCCGTGAGGAAGTAGTTCGGAAGCGCCCGCCCGGCGGTCTTCGTTCCGCCACTCGGTCCTGCCAGGGGGCGGGAGGCGCCTTCCGGTTCACTTCCCCGTGTTGATGTTTCTCCGGTGTCGAGGGCGAAGCTCCCGAGAGGAGGGGCGGTGGCCCTTCCCCTATCTCATCCCCTGCGTCGTCCGCCCCGCCTTGTCGCTCAACGTCCCATGGGGCATCGATGCTGCGGCGGATGCGGTCTCGATGGATCACTATCTGATGTCCAGTAATCATGTGACGCAGGAGATAAGTGACTGGAGTCTTCTGTTCGATGATGATGTAGGGACCCTCGTACCTGGGCTCCAACTTGCCTCTGCCCGGTCGCGGGTAATCATTGTACACCAAGCCATGGGGCGCCTTCTCTTTGAACGGCTTCAATTCCTTGATTCCGTTAGCCTTCTCGTATCTCCGCATGAACTCTTCCACTCGGCGGTAGATTTCGCTCAGACTCCTCTTTCGGTCTTCGGCGTATTCCTCTGGGTTGTACGGGCTCACGCATGCCTCCTGTGGCATGCGAAATAGCTTTGAAGGTACGTTGGGGGTTCGCCCGTACATCAAGAAGAATGGAGAATATCCCGTGGCTCGGTGCACTCGGATGTTCAAGGACAATTCCACGGTGTCGAGGATTTTATCCCAGTCTCGTCCAGTTTCTTCACAAAGTATGCGGAGTTTGATGCATAACTCTTTATTCAGACGTTCGACTTCCCGTTGCTTTGGGGATGATATGCGGCGGTCCGTTGGTGTCGTACTTCCCAAACCCTGAAGAGCTCCTGCAAGGTAGAGTTCCAGAACTCCTTGCCTTGGTCGGATACTACTGCTGAAGGGGCACCCAGTTTGCACCGTATCAAACGATGGCACTTGTCCGCCACCTCCCGGGCCGTCTTGTCCTTTATTGCTGCCAGTATGGTGAATTTGCTGAAACTATCCACACACGTGAGGATATAATGGCTGCCTTCCACGGTCGGAGGAAGGGGACCAACTAAGTCCACGTGCAGAAGTTCCCAAGGACTGTGGCCTCGCACACAAGGCATTGTTTCCACAGTCACTTTCCGCGTCCGTTTGTTCCGCGCGCACGTGTCGCACGCTTGGACTACCTGCCGTACCTGTTGAACCATACCTGGCCAAAATAAAGGTCCCGTAGGATTTCTGTAGTCCCGGCAGCTCCCGGATGAATGCTCCCGACGTCAGTGTGGGCTTTCCAAATGAGCTGCTCTCTCAACTTTTTAGGAACTACGATGACCTCTCTTCCGTTCGCATCGATGTAAACCAGCAGGTTCCTCACTAGTTTGACTCTCGACGGCTGGATGGGCTTGGTTACGGACCAGCTGAAAGCCTTTCCTTCTTCGATGGCTGCTCGAATTGCCGCTATTTCAACGTCCTTCTGCTGTTGTTTGCCGATTACCTTGCGATCAATGATCGCTTTTTCGGATATTGCGTTCACAAACTCCTTCGTCACTCCAGGCGGGCGGGACAACCAATCGGCCACTCTGTTGAGTTTGCCTTTCACGTACTCGATGAGAACGTCGTAGTCTTGCAATGTCATAACCGAACGCTCTAGTCTTCCATTGGGCTCTCGGTGTCCTTCCCTCAGAAGCCACTTCAACGGCTTATGGTCAGAACGGACGATGACTCTCTGCCCAAATATAACATTGCTTCAATTCCTTTTTGTTGGTTGGCCTCTGGGAGTTTTTGATGGCCTCTTCTTTGGATTTGTGGCTTCACCCCGTTCCTGGTGACCACATGGCCTAATTACCCCACCTGGGACTGTAATAACTGACATTTTTCCAACTTTACCTTTAAGTTGGCGGTGCGTAGGCTATCCAAGGCTCGTCGTACCCTCTCGTCATGTCCTTCTAAAGACCTTCCAAGGACAATGAGGTCATCTAAGTAAATCTGTACTTCCTTGTCCAGTTGCTTCGGCAAAATAAAATTCATTACTCTTTGGAACACTGGTGGACTATTGGACAATCCAAACGGGACCACCCTGAACTCGAAATGACCGCTTCCCGTGGGGAAGGCAGTTTTCGAGATGCTATCGTCGTGAATGGCCAACTGCCAATATCCCGAGCGTAAATCCCTGCTCGAGAAGTAATGAGTCCCGTGCAACTTGGCCAAGGTTTCCTCAATGATGGGTACTTAATATTTGTCCTTGCTGCCATTGACGTCCCAAGGTCTATAGTCTACACAAAGCCTCAGGGCCCTACGCTTCTTTTCTTCAATCGCTTCCCCTTTGGACTCCTGTGGTCACTCTTCATTCCTAGTGATCACGTGGTCCTGGTACTCTACCGTGACGGTAGTAGTTAATCTTTTCTTTCCCTCGTCGGTCTTCTTCCCTTTGAGAGCGACGGACATCGGTGAACATGCGTCTTGAGGTGTTTTCAATCTCTTCTTAGTCACTTGTGGAAATTTGACTCTTTCTCACCGTGACACTTGTTCCCTTTTTTCTTTCGGGCGAGGAATCAAACGGCTGTTCCGACTAACCTCCCCGTTCTCGTTGCCTCAACCACCATGCCGATGTCATCTTATCTTCACGGTAATACTCTTTAGTCGTCACCTTTATTTCTCAAGAGTAACTTTACCGCCTCCTTGGAAAGTGTTAACTTCCCGTTGAGATTTCCGCTCTGTGATACTTGCAAACCACGCTGAGCCTCACTGCACATTCATTGCAGCGTAGAGTAGACGTCCAGGGGAAACCATACCCCAAATTTTCTTCTTCGTCTATTCCCTTTTCCTTTAACTTCCCTTTGGGGATCCTGCTCGACAACTTCTCCAAGTATCCTCGAGCCTCACCGCATATCCCATGCAGCGGAGAATAGACGTCCAGGGGAACTCATATCCCCATTTTTCACGATTACCAATGGAAACGACCAGGGGGAACGGCTATGCTGTATCACTCCTTGATCCAGCATTTCTGCTATTTGTCGCTTTACCTCCTCCTCGTGTGTAATAGGTATCCTGTAGGGTCGCCTAAAGATGGGAGGATGGTCCTGGGTTTCCAACTTCATTGGCATCAGGTTATCATAACCCAATGGCTCGCCCTCCAGTGAGAAGACATCTGAATAATCCCTTAGCCACTCTTCGACGATTTTCCTTTCTTTGTCGGAAAAGGATTTCCAACCAAGGACATAGGACTTGAGGCGTGTCACTCGTTCTTCGAAGTCCTTCTTCGATGCTTGACTTCCTTTCACCGTGACATTCGTTCCAATTTGGGGTGAGCGTCGACTACCCTCCCAATTAGCTCTGCCTCCGTCACTATGCCCACGACGTCTCCTTTTTCGCCAAGGTATTCTTTGTCATCCTGATTGATCATCAGTAACCTCATCTTCCTCTGTGGGATCCTGCTCGGTAACATTTTTAAGTTTCCCCGAGCTTCACTGCACATCCCGTGCAGCGGAGAATAGACGTCCAAGGGAACTACGTCCCCGGGTCTCTGACTTCCCTCGTCAGAATCACGGCGGCCACCTTTAGTGTTTCGTGCGGGATTGCCTCTACCAGAGTCACCCTCGCACTTTACTGTCTACTCCCTTTCTTGGATGGTTACTGTTCATTCAGAGTGACTGTCCTCTTCTCTTCAGTTACCTTTGTTTCGTCTTCATATCCTCCGAAACAACACGCCTATAGTCAAGTCTTGCTGAGCCTCTGGAATTATACAGACACAAAAGAATTCTTCAACCCCCCTTCCCATAGTCAAACTTACTTCTACTCCCCTTACATGAATGGGCGGGGCCGGTGCAACTGTGTACTGAGAAGTTGGCCACTGTCCAAAGAAGGCTCCCGATGTTCTTGTGCATAGCTTATGTCAATGTGACGGAAGCTCCACCATCGTTCAGCGCGGTGGAAGCTTGATGAACGACGAATACGGGTAGGGTGATCAGTCCTAGCCGACGGACTCGCCGCTACTTCCTCTGAAGCTATTCGGGAGGCTTCTCCTTCCAGTCCTGCCGAAGGTTTGCTCGATGGCACGCCTCTTCCCAATTTCGCATTTGCTGACAAATCTTGCACTGGCTCCGGCCACTTTCTTCCATTGTTTCCTCTTTGGAGTCTCTGTCTTCATTTGACTTGGTTTGTTTTCTCTTCTGGTTTCTGATGGGGTTGTAGTCACTTTCTTGAGTTGTTTTATTCCTCCTGTGACCAGTGTCACAGTTCTTCCTTCTGGGCTCTCCTCTCTTGCTGGACTTGTCTCCGTCATTCACCTCCACATCCTTGATGTTGTCCTCCTTTGTGGCTGTTCTTTCTTCTGAATGTTGTGAGTTGTAGTCCCAGGATGTGGGAGGATTTTGCAGTTTCGGCAGTCTTCGGCTTCTGTCATGTGGCGTTTCTTCTCTTAGGACCTCTTCATCTCTCAGCCCTAAGCTTGGGTTGTTTACCAAAAACTGGGTTGATTCCATCCAATAGTCCCGAAAGGATGTTCCTTTGATGCAATTACAAGCATACTCCGGCATAACGGTCTTCAACGCGTCCTTAGGTATGCCCACTTTAATATGTCTCCTTGTGGGATTAGCCTGAACCAAGGCATTACCTGCACTTAATGTTCCTGTGGCAATTGGGTTGACTGTCTCACCTTGTTCCTTCCTGCCGGCGTTTGGGCTGGTTCCTGGGTTCTCTTGTGCCCGTTCGCCCATAAACTTCGGCGAACTTCCTTCCAAGGTGTGTCCAAAAGTCGTTTGCTCAGGACCCCTTACTGCCTGTTCACGTTGCAAAGGTAAGCTAGTACTCTTTAATACCTGTACGACGGTTTTTATATTCTTCTGCCGGTCTTCGTCGGTGCGGTGTTTCTCGTCTCTTGTGGTGTGTGCACTTCTGCAAGGATTCTTTGGGATGTCTTCTGGGTTCTCTGGTCTCCACCCAATCCTTTCCTGCCTCGAAAGTTCTTCTTCTGTAACGGGAGGAACTAGAGAGATTCTTCGGGGACGAACCCCCGACCTTCGGTTGTCCCAATACTCCCATCGCGGAATAATCATTACAAGGTCTTCCAGTTTCGACCTTCTTCGATTTATTTCTTCCCCTAATTCCTTGCATTCCTTGAGTAACCGATTACTGTTGGCCAAATTTATCCTTTTTAAATTTTCCAAACTTTCTGTACTTATTTCGTTTAAGTTCGTTGGTTCGGTATCACTCATGTCACTTGTGCTTTCTTCATTCGTTATTTCCACGCTCTTTACCGACATCGCGAAGTTTCTTTGTTTATTTATCTTTATTTTAAAACCGTTTCCACTGTTAGCGACACTTTTTACTGTTCTCAATTATTTTACCGAATTACTGTTGCAAATACTTTCTACGTTCGTGCTTTACTGTCACGAAAATTTATTTTAACAAGTTACACTCTTGCGATAAATACCTTGCAATAGGATCCCACTTCTGACACCATTTAATGTAGTGCCCAACCCGTATATTTATTTATGGTACTGGACACCCTTTTAATTACGTTAATTCACTTCACGGGCACCCTTTAAGTTGGGCGTACCCGGTGATTTTATTTCTAATTATTTCTTATTTTCGTCCAGGATGACTCGGCCTACCCAAACGGATGGCCCTTTAAATTGATAGGCTAGGTTCCTTCGGCTTTCCAAAAGCCTACTTTGAACGTTAATTCTCCTCAGCTAACAAGAGAGGCCTATTACAAGGTATCTACAACATACACGCCCTCTTATAAATTTTATTAAATATTACTCTAAACAGTACATGCATTTAATACTTTATTCTGAAGTAATTTATCCATTTACATTCAATACAATCCAATCTTAACTTCAAAGACAAAGGTCACAGTTATATAAATTTAAATCGTTAAATTTACCAATTTTCCGTAAAATACAATTCAATTATAAATCCAAAGAAAAAATTAACAGTTACCTGAATTTAAATAATTTACATATAGAGGGGCTTTATATTTTAGTGCAACAAAACAAATAACGAGAAATGAAGTGGTCGGAATTGACCCTGATATTTGAGGAATTATTCTACTTACTACTGCAGATGACAAAATTGCTCTCAATTGTGCTGCGTACGGACCGTAGATTTACGGCCCACCCAAAATTTCCAACACGACAATCTACAAATTAACGGAAAGTTCACAGAACTTTTGGTCCGTTGGTTAACATTAATTAAGATACAATCAAGTTCCGGTTAAGGTCGCTAACAATACACTTCTTACGCACAAGTTTCCGCGTGAACGACATGCACAAATTTTTCTTACACCACAAGTCTACATGGGGTTTGTTTAGCCACAGTTAACTTCAAGGAGGACGACTACAACTGACTACAATTTTCGAATTTACTTTACAATTTTGAAGGACCCCGCCTTCCAATGTTCTGAAAGCCTATCAAACCATTTGTTTTTCCTAAGACCGTCCCCCAGAAGGCTATTACCCATACAGAGGGAAAGAAGGCGTCTTTACTACGTTTCCCAGGATCCTGGGCCCCCTGATTGGAGCTGGACCTGATTTCCGAGTAGAGCCCCTCCTTCTTCCCAAAATACATTTAAATATAGTCAACAGATTCGAAGTCCCAAGTTTATGACCCCCTTGTGGTTCAACTTTAGCAAGCGTCTTCGAATCTGCCTTACAAAAGTCGCACCATCCCGCGACACGAATCCAAAATTTTCGACCCAGCGAAAGAGGAACCCAACCATTTGCACATACATCCAAATCCGTTGGATTACCCTTCCCGTTGGGGTCGGGTCTCGGTGATAAACCTCTGTCCCCACGTGGTTTGGCTTTATTACTTCTCGGAGAATCCGAATTAAGATAGAACAAACTTTAAACAATCTGAAACACTTCTGATTTATTCGTTCATGAATGTTTATAAGTCAAACCACACTGCGTTCAGAGATGTACACCACGAAATCTTAAAACTAAAATTCCTGCACTTATTTCACAAAAGATTTCTGCATGCAAACTTCATGGTTACGACAATATATATATATACGAGTACATATTACGTTAATCTTATATGTACTTAGTAATGATGCTACAAGTACCCTGAATGAATGTTTTTTAAACACCAGCGAAACCTTTGTTCACCCTATGATTTAATAATTTAACTTATGTGGTAAACTCATTGACGCATATATAGATATCTAGATAGATAGATACGAATGCATGTTCACTTGACAGATGAAACGTGTACGGCTCTGACCCAACATGATTCGCTGTATCCCATTGTATTGGGCAGATGTCTTGAGATATTGTGCAAAGAGGCGGTTCGTTCCTCCCACAAAACGGACGGAAAACTTGCCAGAAACTCAAATATGACAGCATACGATTAACCCTTCCCCCTCCCCCACCCCTCCCTCCCGCCAACCTCTCAAAATACTTCTGGGCGTATATATATATATATATATATTATATATATATATATATATATATATATATATTATATATAACCAGATGAATTTTGCTCATTTTTTTTAAACAACTGTCTTTAGATCACGCACGGTTTAAAACAGGATCACGTTTTTATAGCAATACTACATGAGGCGAAGCTGAGGTGACGGATGTCAAGTTTTCCCTAATGAAGTAAATTACCTATATATATTTTTTGGTTTCTCTAATTTGTGCCCATATATATATGAAAATGAAAATGAAATGAAAATGAAAAGGCTTATTAGCAGACTATAATCCATATGACAAATATTATTTACAGAATGACAAACATTATTAATACAATGACAGTTCATATACTAAGGCTAGAAATATATACAAGTGCTTAGAAATAATACTGCACTGTCGAAGTTAAATGGAGCTACAAACAGACGTTTTCGTACCAAGAAGTCCATAGCTTAGAGGATAAATGGCAGGGCCCATGGCTAGCTTGGATGAACGGGTTGGTTGATTTTTAAATCCGGAGTCGAACCCCCGACCTGAGTGTCTCGTCTTCACTTCGCTTAGAGGGAAATGGTAGTACACACTCATACAGAAAAAAACTTCACTGAACCATCTATAAATAGAAATATTATCTATTTTATCAGTTCACTCAAAAGAAGTTTCGAAGACCATATAACTTCTATCTAAAGTTAAGCTAGATTAACTTATTATGTATAGTTTACGAGACTATTCACACTGTTCAAAAATTTACTGGAACAATCTTCCTCAATCCATCATTCCTCCTGCCCATGACCTTCTTTAGGGGGAATTTCACACTTAAACACATGAAATGAATAAATGATGCAAACCACAAGGGAAAAGAAGAAATGTTCCCAAGTCCTTTCATGCACTCAGCAGTACACATCGCCGGGGAATGGAGAAGGCCAGAGAAATAAGGCGATTAGCAAATGGTTGACAAGCATTGATTAAAAACGAAAGACATCTTAACAAGATATTGTTAATTTTATACATTCCATATTCTGTTCCTACTACTACTAATGGGGGAAAAAAACCTTGGTTTAACTTTACGTGTTCTATTGCTAGCAGCAACAGAGATGAGTTTTTCAGAAATTGTCGTTGCCATGCATGATGGTGCTTCCAGGCTTTGGCAAAATAGAGGAGATAGTCCTGAACTTACATATCACGATTTAGCACTAGTGTGTGTGGGATTTACTTTACCTGTAAGATCTGTGACACGTGAAACAGGCTACCTTCAGAAGTTGTGAGCAGTTCCTCTGTGGATCAGTTCAAGAAAAGGCTAGACCGAATCTTGCATACTATTTGAAGGTGTAGGAATTTTTCCATGGCACCCGTGGCCATTGGTTCCTCAGTATGGTGCGCAAGGCTTTTTGAGGTAGTTCTTATCCTTGTCTCTCTCTCTCTCTCTCTCTCTCTCTCTCTCTCTCTCTCTCTCTCATATGTATACATTGCACACAGCAACCCGTAAATAAAACTAAAAAGTGCCAGTTTGATTACATCAGTAAGATTTATTAAGTTTAACTTTTTAAATAATGCACTAGAGTGAGGTGTACGTTATAAGAACTTCGAGCATAAATTCGCTCTTCTGTTTCACAAACAATGCAGGCCGGTACACAATGATAAGTCGCGGCGAAAGCACTCTCTCTCTCTCTCTCTCTCTCTCTCTCTCTCTCTCTCTTTCTCTCTCTCATACAAATTTATATAATTGTATACACAATCTAAGCCGATAGAGCTAATTAGCTCGCACCAGCTTAACAGAGAAATCTGATCGTTTGTCATTCTGTACTGGCCCCGCCCATCGAACCAGGGTAATTTTAACGCATCTATTGAACAACACGGCAATCTAAGCCCCTACCCCACTAACCGAAGAAACAAAGAAGCACCTGTATCTTTCGTCCTGAACAGCCCAGATGTACCCCAATCCTTCATACATATTTGAAGTAAACTACTGCATTTTAATATCTTCCAAAGTTTAAAATGCGCCAAGCCTTTTGTTTAGTATACAGTGCATCCCATAAAAGCTACCATGTTCGTAGAGGCCTCAGCTCTCTCTCTCTCTCTCTCTCTCTCTCTCTCTCTCTCTCTCTCTCTCTCTCTCTCTCTCTTATTTTCAGAAATTTTTAACTAACTTTTGTCACGGGTCACAAAAAACAACATTAGAAATTTTTTATTAAAACAATGCAAGTATAACTCTAACTTCGTTAATATTACGGGTAGATGATGTAGGACGTATTTAAATGTACATTCGAAATATTTTAAATTAACACTTGTCAGCTCGAATCTAGGCACTACCCCGTCCATTTGCTGGGCGCCCTGATTCATTATATATATATATTTACTTAAACTGGCGGTGTAGATACGAAACATACATCTATCTAGAAATCTATATGTTTAGAAATTCTAAGCTGATTCAAAGATAAACAGCGTTTCCAGGTGCCCAGACATTAATACCTTTAAACCCTAAGGAAACACGCTATGGTGGATGCAATCATTATTTTAAAAACTATATTAAAAGGCAATTAACTTCTTGTATGGTTAAGAAACCAACATTGGGGCGAGCAAGTGTTTTGTCTATGGGCCTAATTCGATATCCCTGAGGGGGTATTGATTGATAATGTAGAAGAGGTGTCCTCAACCCTATTTCACATCTCTCTCTCTCTCTATCTCTCTCTCTCTCTCTCTCACTCTCTCACTCTCTGAAACCGTCGAAGCACTGTGCAGAAGTAGTAAAGAGGGCCTTAAAATTATTAGGTTATATTAAAAGACAGTTCCAGTTTCGGAACAAGGAGACTGTAATGTGTCTTTATATTTCTCTAGTCAGACCTCAACTGGAATACTGTGCGCAGTTTTGGTCTCCATCCCTCAGGAAGGATATAGAAAGGTTAGAAAGAGTACAAGCAAGGGCTACAAAATTGATCCCTTCAATGAGAATGCAAAGCTACCAACGGAGATTGGAGCGCCTAAATCTGTTTAGCTTAGAGACGAGGAGGTTGCGAGGTCAGCTTATTCAAGTCTTCAAGATGCTCAAAGGAATAGACAGGGTAGATTACAGAAATTTATTCTCACTTAATGCCAATCCGACAAGAAATAATGGGTTTAAACTGGAACTAAAGACATATAGGACCTCTGTCTGCGGAAATTTCTTTTCCTATAAAATAGTTAATATTTGGAACCAACTTCCCTCAGAGGTTGTTTCCAGTCAAAGTGTAAATATGTTTAAAAATAGGCTAGACAAAGTACTGAATACCCTCATAGTTTAAGATTAAAACATAAGAAAACTCTGCAGGAGTTCGCTTGCATGGTGTCTCTGTGAGCAAGCTAAATATATAGCTATTTATATATTCTCCACTTTCCTGTAAAATTTCCTTGGCTACTTTTCCAGGGTCAAGGTATTTTCTTCAACCTTTTTCCGTACCTGCCTTTGGCAGGGAGGGAGCGGAGGGTGGGGAGAGAGTCTTCTACTTTTCTGTCCAGTTTTCTACTACTGCTAGGATAGGTGAAAGAAAAATAAACTTTTAATAACAGGAACCTCCCAGAGTGGACCAAAAGATCTTTGAGGCTTCCTCTTGTCCTTGTAACTCCTTGTAACTCTCTCTCTCTCTCTCTCTCTCTCTCTCTATATATATATATATATATATATATATATATATATATGACTAATTTAACCCATATATTCATCCATTAACAGACTTAAAAAGGGCGATTTGAGAAATAGCAATCTCTCTCTCTCTCTCTCTCTCTCTCTCTCTATATATATATATATATATATATATATATATATATACACACACACATATATATATATATTATCTATATATATATATATATTATATATATGTACAGGGTGGGCGGAAAGTAGCTCCCTATTTTGGATTGGTAAAAAAATACGTTATTATCCATTTATTTCAGAAGAAATAATATGAAAAGGTAGGCATACATGGTAGGTTTTCTCTAAAATTCAATGTGGGCTCCAACTCTTTCCACCAGCTTCTGGAGCCGCCCAGGAATGGCGTCCACTGACTTTAGCAGGAACTCCGGCGGGATGGAGAACATGACTTCCCGAATTCGGTCCTCCAGTTCTTCCAATGTCCTCGGTTTGGTGCGGTAGACTTCTTCCTTTACCCACCCCCAAAGAAAGAAGTCGCACGGTGTCAAGTCGGGGCTCCTGGCTGGCCATTGATGTGGACCACGACGACCCATCCAACGCCCAGGGAAGTGGGCATCCAGCCACTCACGGACAACAAGAGCGAAGTGCGGAGGGGCGCCATCTTGCATAAATATCAGATCGTCGATGTTCTCCCATGTGCTGACAACCGGCCAGACCTCGTTTCGCAACATAGCAAGGTACCGCTCAGCATTCATGGTGTTACGCAGAAGGAACGGGCCCACAACCTGATCTGAGGTCATACCACACCACACCGTTACACTGAACCGATTCTGCCGTTTTTCAGCGGTAACCGTGCGACTTCTTTCTTTGGGGGTGGGTAAAGGAAGAAGTCTACCGCACCAAACCGAGGACATTGGAAGAACTGGAGGACCGAATTCGGGAAGTCATGTCCTCCATCCCGCCGGAGTTCCTGCTAAAGTCAGTGGACGCCATTCCTGGGCGGCTCCAGAAGCTGGTGGAAAGAGTTGGAGCCCACATTGAATTTTAGAGAAAACCTACCATGTATGCCTACCTTTTCATATTATTTCTTCTGAAATAAATGGATAATATACGTATTTTTTTACCAATCCAAAATAGGGAGCTACTTTCCGCCCACCCTGTATATATGGCTAATTTAATCCCATATATTCAGCCAATAACTGACTTAGAAGGCCGAATTGAGAAATAGCAATTAATTAATTATTCAGAAAACCAAACAGATGATATAATTGTGTACAAGGAATAAATAATATTTGAAAATAATATTAGCTAACTTTTTGTAATTAGCTAAAATATAGTCTCAGTAAATTTGACTAAAGAAATTTATTTTTACCATTCCCATACACTAGAGTAGATGCTAGATTTAAATAAGCCGAACAAACAAACAGACCAGATGACACAACTGTACACACACACACTCCGGCCCACTATTTGAGGGACAAGATTTACATTCTCAGTCGCAGGGTACGGTATGAAGCAACTTTATTGGAAACAGATTCAAACAACCTAAGGACCTGATTGACTTGAAAGAGCTTGGTAAGATAACTAGTCAATAAAATCTGTTTAGGGACGGCATTTCTGAGTTTAAACATTATAGCTTCGCTCTTTGAATTCTTTTTCGCGACATAATTTACATGAGCACTCCATTGCAAATTCTTATCTAGCATTACATCACGAAATTTTGCCAAGTACACACCTTTATAGCGATTTCATTAGCATTAAGTTCATCAAGATAAACATTTCTTTTGTTAATAAAATCATGAAATTTGTTTTACTGGTATTCAGTAAGAGTTTATTGGTGATCAACCATTTTATTACACTGATGAATTCTGATTTAAATATATTCTTAGCTGAATTAACATCTTTGCAAGAAAAAGACACAGTTGTATCATAAGCTCGATGTGTGTCATAAGAACGTGTTAAATTTACTTTTGGGAATATCATTATGCGTATCAATATTTTATTATGTTGATATTTCACGATTGTGCTAAATTCCTGTTACTTAAACTTGAAAATAAGAGCAAATGACCACAAATTTGTGTAATAATAATAATTCACCGTACCACCAAAATAAGAAATTGAGTCTTTTCCATTTGGCGGCAGGCGGTTTTTTTTAATCAAATTTTCACCAGTAATACTTTTTTGTGTGCTAAATACGAATCTAACATTCTTTTTTGAGAGAAATGAAAGGAAAATATCGAAAAAAAAATTTTAAATACGAACTACTTTATACGGCGTACGAAAGGGAAATATTTATTTGAAATCAGCTATATCCTTTAATATTTTTCTAAATATATCTTCACTTTCATTACGCTTCCGCCAAATAAATTCGCATAAGTACGAGTCTACCATCTGACGGTGTGTACCACAATGTCTTTTATTCCGGTGTTTCATGATATGCCACATGCTTTCAATCAGAGCTGGGCACTTGCGGTTTTTTTTTGCGGTACTGCGGTACTGCGGTACTACCGTGTTGGTCGGTACCGCGGAAAGTACCGCGGGAAATTTGAATGCGGTAGCGGTACTGCTGTACTTTCAGGGATCCTTTGCGGTACTGCGTTATGCGGTACCGGTTTGGTAGTGCGGTAGTAGTACCGCAGTACCGCAGTACCGCAAAAAAACGGGCAAAAAAACGCAAGTGCCCAGCTCTGCTTTCAATACCTTGGGTATGTGCACCACTGTTTGGATCGACGAAATTTTCTGAATGATTCACTGTTTCATGCACATAATTGTAGCCTTCTAGTTTTCCTATGTTCTGGTAGGCTTTCCACTTGTCACTAATAATAGTAGTCCCTGGGCGGATGTTGGCTTTAATGCAGAACAACAGCGTTTTTTCATCTCTTCTAGGGACGGCATACAGGAATACTTCTTTGGCCTCCCTGCATACTCCACCGAATACCCATTGTTCCGGAAGCATTCTTCCCCTGTCATACTTCCGCTTACTGTAGCAGGTTTCATCTATTTCTACAGTTAGTCCTGGCCCACCGATAACTGCAGGGGTAGCGAGTAAAGACGCAGCGCATATCTGAAACAGAGCCGATTACATTAAGTTAGATTAGGTTAAGTTAGGTTAGGTTAGGTTAGGTTAGGTTAGGTTATAATTGTTATATTATGTAGATCTTACCTCTCTTAAATAATTATTGAAATCAACTGCTGTAGTGTGGGATATCTCAAGTTCGTATTTAAAATCTTTTTTTCGATATTTTCCTTTCATTTCTCTCAAAAAAGAATGTTAGATTCGTATTTAGCACACATAAAAGTATTACTGGTGAAAATTTGGTTAAAAAAAACCGCCTGCCGCCAAATGGAAAAGATCCAAGAAATTAGTACATAAATACAGCCTAATTTATTCAAATATAAAAACAGGACGAAAACTAGCCTACTGTTTCACAGGACAGCGTTAGGACAGGTAATTCAAATGAATGAATTTATTAATATCAAAGATATCCTGTATTTCACTTTACCTATATGGGAAAATCAAGTTTTAACATTAGAAACAAACTTTTAAAATTGATCAAGGAGTTCTACCCACAACTATGTATAAAAATTATATTTTTCCTGGCTACTTTTTGTAAGTGTACCTTTTTAACTTCACATTTATTCACCTTTTGATGTTTTACATTTTCTTAGCTACTTTTATAATTTTTAACTTTTAAAATCTTATTAAAATTGTCTCCCAATGGTATACTTTAAGAGAACTTCGTCCTTTCTTGAACCACGGGATCGCGGGTCGGTACATCATCTGGGCGGCCCCCCGTCCATCAACCACACAGACCCAATGTCGCTTAACTTCGGCCACGTCGTTTCACTATTTAATCGTGGTATAAGGTTAATTGCTGTATTGAAATGAAAACCCAACCAAAATACAACTAACGTCGCTTAATAATGAGAGAGTCAAAATAAATCTCGACTCCACCCCCTTCATTTCAAAGCTTACAGAACGGTTCTCACATATTCGTATGTACGAGAAAAATATATTTGTAATTAATAACATTGTTAATTACAACGAATAAAATTAGCTTCCACTCCTGACTGTACAGAAAAAACTAGTGAAGTGCCATAATAATAATAATAATAATAATAATAATAATAATTTTGTTCTTATGAAACAACCTTTTGTGATCCAATATGGATGTAATGCATATCTTATGTAATGCTTTCTTTCTAAATTCTTATAATATATGTATATATAGATGTGTGTGTGTGTGTGTGTGTGTGTGTGTGTGTGGTTAATTAGCATACCTTTGATGGTTAACAAACAGGTGCGAACTCTCTCTCTCTCTCTCTCTCTCTCTCTCTCTCTCTCTCTCTCTTCTCTCTCTCTCTCTACACACCCCCCTTCATTTCAAAGCTTATGGAAAATGTAAATACAGCTAAGGACAACAAAGAAATAATGATATCAATATTTATGGATTGGAGTAAGGCGTTTGATGTAATAGACCATAATATTCTACTTAATAAATTGTATTGTTAAGGCTTTAGAGGAGCAATCAGTGATTGGTTTAAAAGTTATTTGTCCAATAGATATAATTTTGTATCAGTAAATAAGGTTTGCTCCACTAAAGCGTTTGTCAAACATGGTGTGCCACAGGGCTCAGTTCTGGGTCCACTGTTATTTTTATTATATATAAATGACCTTCCACGTTCATCTGATATACTGAACTTCATAATGTTTGCAGATGATACAACTCTCTCTTTTTCTTGCAAAGATGTTAATACAGCTACGAATATATTTCATTCAGAATTCATCAGTGTAATGAAATGGTTGACCAATAAACTCTTCCTAAATACCAGTAAAACAAATTTCATGATTTTTATTAATAAAAGAAATGTATATCTTGATGAACTTAATGTTAATGAAATCGCCATAAAGGAGTGTACTGTAACAAAATTTCTTGGTGTAATGCTAGATAAGAATTTGCAATGGAGTGATCATGTAAATTATATCGCGAAAAAGATTTCAAGGAGCGTTGCTATAATGTTTAAACTTAGAAATGTAGTCCCTAAACAAGTTTTATTGACTCTTTATCATACTCTTGTTCTTCCTTATATAACATACTGCACCCTTGTTTGGGGAAACTCCGCTAACAACGCATTAAATGGTATCTTTGTCATCCAAAAACGAGCAATAAGGTTATTATCTGATGCTGATTTCCTTGATCACTCTAGTGCATTATTTAAAGAGCTAAACCTACTAAAGCTCAACGATATAACCAAACTGGCACATTTTATTTTTATTTACAAGTGTAAAAGCAAAATCATTAATTTGCAATGGGTAAATAAATATTTTGTAACTCATCAAGAAATCCACTGGTATCAGACCAGAAATAGAGCAAAGCTTGTTATACCTCAATTTAGATTGACTTCATCTCAAAAACTACCCATTTTCATTGGATTGAAACTATGGAATGACTTGCATGCCGATATAAAAACTATTGCGAATGTAAATTTGTTTAAAACCAAGTTGAAATCCCGATAATAATGGGATACTAACAAAAATCTTGGATTAATGTCCACTAATAAGTTTATATTGTCCATTAATATGTTTAAGATTGAAATACAGGTTTTAAACTATTAATAATACTTATTTACTTATTTATTTATTTATTATTATTAATTTATAACAGCTAGCTGCTTATTTTAAAAGAGCCCAGTAAGCCTAAAGCTTAAGGGCCAAATTAAATAAAAAATAAATAGTCGAGCTTCACAATTATTCATGTCATTATAAAAATTGTAAAGTGTAAAAGACTACTGTATTTATTTTATTATAATAGGTTATTCAATTCAATTATTCAATAAAGGGTCGGAACTCTTATTTCAAAAAGGTCTCTCTCTCCTCTCTCTCTCTCTCTCTCTCTCTCTCTCTCTCTCTCTCTCTATCGTAAATATATATATAATATATATATATTAATATATATATATATATATATATATATAATATAAAATTTCCAGACTACTGTTTTCCTCTCTTGAATCTAATGGTTTTCATACTATGACATAACTGTTTTCCTACGTCCATTTTAAAAGAAAAAGTAATTTATATTTTAATAATTTAAGTCCACGAAAGTTTAGTTTATTTAAATAACCCTCTTTAATGGATATTAAATAAAATTTCCAGTTGTTATTTTCGTTGGCTGTGTTTGATCTTTGTTTTTTGTTCACTTATGCTTTTTATTTCTCTATTCATAACCTCTCTCTCTCTCTCTCTCTCTCTCTCTCTCTCCTCTTATGGAGAGGTCTAACATTTAAGGTTCACTCGTAGGCCGGTCATTCATTGTTATACCCGATAAACGAGAAGAGAGATTAAGTAGGTAGATCGGAAAACAACGTGAAAATACGGTCAGTGATATTTCGTCTTCAAACCAACATTCCTTTGTATTGTATTTCATTTCCTTATTAGGACAGTGAATAACAGATTCGCGGACGACTGTCCTTTAGCTTAGGTCATGGTCAATTTACCATTGCTGAACAGTGTTGCCAACATTATCTCCTGAGAGTAAGGCTAGATTAGAAGAAAATATAGGCTATAAAGGCTAAAACCCTAATAAAAATAGGCTAAAAAATAGGCTAAACATTTTACTTACATTACGACAAAAATAGTGTGTCAACATCATTTAAATCCTCAACGGAATCATGTTCTGTTTCATCAGCATTCTCGTAAGTTAATTTGGTCCATATGTTTTGAATTATGTTTTGAGGTAAACTGTATGAGTAACAAGACTTTTCAGCTCTTCTAATTCCAGCTCGAATGCTAAGTATTGCATTTAAAAGGTCTCTTTATTAATTAAAACAGTCTGAATAGGCCTATACGATTTACGTGAGGAAGATATATCAGAATGTTTTTTTGATGCAGCATGTTGCTTTATATCAAAATATTTCGCACGAATGGAAACTTTGCAATACGCACAATATGCTTTGGTTGAATCACCTGGAAGTTCTCTTATCCAATCCTTGCACAAATCATCTTTAAGCCATTCATTCCTAAATTGCTGTTGGTAGGTCGGCTTCGACATGTTTAATGGGCTATTACTTAATTAACTTAGTTTAGAAAACAAAGCTGGAAAACAACACCACAAAGATAATAAACTCTTATCGACATTCAAAACTATGACGGGAACTAATGATAAATATATGTGAATTTATAATAACAATTTACATTATACAATACACATTCACGTACAAGAAGAACTAACAACGACTGAAACCACTTCTATCAAATCAGTACAAGATGACAATGACACTCTTCCCACGTAATTGTACGTATTTTGACACGCTACAACGTGAAAAAACATTTTAGTACGCTCGCAATTTGATATGAAAAGAGGCTAGATTAAGGCTAAATTAGAACAAAAAGTTGCCAGATTTAAGGCCATAGGCTATTAAGTAAAATAAAAGGCTAGCCGAAGCTAAAATAGGCTAAATCTAGCCTGAAAAAGGCCAGGTTGGCAACACTGTTGCTGAATCACAAAAGGTTGTTTCATAAGAACAAATTATTATTATTATTATTATTATTATATTATGGCACTTCACTAGTTGTTTTGTACAGTCAGGAATGGAAGCTAATTTTATTCGTTGTAATTAACAATGTTATTAATTACAAATATATTTTTCTCGTACATACGAATATGTGAGAACCGTTCTGTAAGCTTTGAAATGAAGGTGGTGGAGTCGAGATTTATTTTGAAGTTAAAAAGGTACACTTATAAAAAGTAGCCAGGAAAAATATTTTTATACAGAGTTGTGGGTAGAACTCCTTGATCAATTTTAAAAGTATGTTTCTAATGTTAAAACTTGATTTTCCCATATAGGTAAAGTGAAATACAGGATATCTTTGATATTAATAAATTCATTCATTTGAATTACCTGTCCTAGCGCTGTCCTGTGAAACAGTAGGCTAGTTTTCGTCCTGTTTTTATATTTGAATAAATTAGGCTGTATTTATGTACTAATTTCTTATTTTGGTGGTACGGTGAATTATTATTATTATTACACAAATTTGTGGTCATTTGCTCTTATTTTCAAGTTTAAGTAATAGGAATTTAGCACAATCGTGAAATATCAACATAATAAAAATATTGATACGCATAATGATATTCCCAAAAGTAAATTTAATACGTTCTTATGACACACATCGAGCTTATGATACAACTGTCTTTTTCTTGCAAAGATGTTAATTCAGCTAAGAATATATTTAAATCAGAATTCATCAGCGTAATAAAATGGTTGACCACCAATAAACTCTTACTGAATACCAGTAAAACAAATCTCATGATTTTATTAACAAAAGAAATGTTTATCTTGATGAACTTAATGCTAATGAAATCGCTATAAAGGTGTGTACTTGGCAAAATTTCGTGATGTAATGCTAGATAAGAATTTGCAATGGAGTGCTCATGTAAATTATGTCGCGAAAAAGAATTCAAAGAGCGAAGCTATAATGTTTAAACTCAGAAATGCCGTCCCTAAACAGATTTTATTGACTAGTTATCTTACCAAGCTCTTTCAAGTCAATCAGGTCCTTAGGTCGTTTGAATCTGTTTCCAATAAAGTTGCTTCATACCGTGCCCTGCGACTGAGAATGTAAATCTTTTCTCACAAATAGTGGGCCGGAGTGTGTGTGTGTACAGTTGTGTCATCTGGTCTGTTTGTTTGTTCGGCTTATTTAAATCCAGCATCTACTCTAGTGTATGGGAATGGTAAAAATAAATTTTTTTAGTCAAATTTACTGAGACTATATTTTAGCTAATTACAAAAAGTTAGCTAATATTACTTTCAAATATTATTTATTCCTTGTACACAATTATATCATCTGTTTGGTTTTCTGAATAATTAATTAATTGCTATTTCTCAAATCGCCCTTCTAAGTCTGTTAATGGATGAATATATGGGTTAAATTACATTATCAATCAATGGCCCCTCAGGGATATCGAATTAGGCCCATAGACAAAACACTTGATCGCCCCAATGTTGGTTTCTTAACCATACAAGAAGTTAGTTGCCTTTTAATATAGTTTTTAAAATAATGATTGCATCCACCATAGCGTGTTTCCATAGGGTTTAAAGGTATTAATGTCTGGGCACCTGGAAACGCTGTCTATCTTTGAATCAGCTTAGAATTTCTAAACTTATAGATTTCTAGATAGATGTATGTTTCGTATCTACACCGCCAGTTTAAGTAAATATATATATATATATATTATATATATATATATTATAATGAATCAGGGCGCCCAGCAAATGGACGGGGTAGTGTCTAGATTCGAGCTGACAAGTGCTAATTTAAAATATTTCAAATGTACATTTAAATGCGTCCTACATCGTCTACCCGTAATATTAACGAAGTTAGTTATACTTGCATTGTTTTAAGAAAAAAATTCTAATGTTGTTTGTTGTGACCCGTGACGAAAGTTAGTTAAAAATTTCTGAAAATAAGAGTGAGAGAGAGAGAGAGAGAGAGAGAGATAAATCTGAGGCCTCTACGAACATGGTAGCGTTTATGGGAGGCATTGTATGCTAAACAAAAGGCTTGGCTCATTTTAAACTTTGGAAGATATTAAAACGCAGTAGTTTACTTGAAATATGTATGAAGGATTGGGGGTACATCTGGGCTGTTCAGGACGAAAGATACAGGTGCTTCTTTGTTTCTTCGGTTGGTGGGGTAGGGGCTTAAATTGCCGTGTTTTTCAATATATGCGTTAAAATTACCCTGATTCGATGGGCGGGGCCAGTACAGAATAACAAACTGTTGGTTTACGTCGTCGTCGTCGTTGGCCTAGGCAAGCTACGGCTTGGGACCGTAGCGCATCTATCCGGTATAGGTTAACCTGGATGATGTAGCCATAAGCACTGCCGCTAGTTAAGTGCCAACCAGTGATTATCTCACTAGCCGTATTGAGTCCGTTAGGCGAAACTGCGACAGTACCAAAGGTGGAAAATATAACCTTGGTTTTCTATTATTTATTTGCAAAATGGACATGGTATTAGATTAAAATAAATATTTGAATATAAATAATTAACTGACAATTGTGATATATAATTAATTATGTTTACATACAATAAAATAATATAGTATACATAAAATTAGTATTAATGTGGTTCACAATTGAATTATAATGGGGTAACTAATTTAAAATGAATTTATACTATTCCGAAATTCAAGACGGTAAAATTAACATTTATCTTGAAACTAAAATAAGAGTATTCACTACACACTCCCCCACCAGAGAGGAAGTTCAAAGAGTTCCGAACGACACAGATTTCCGCTGGACCTTTTTGGTAGCTACATGTACCTCGCTTAAGGTTGATTCCAAAAACGCAGGCTTAAGACGATCGATAGAAACCTTGTCGACCTTGGAACCGCGCTGGATGAGAAATGATTTGCGCGTACGTCGGAGAACTTCATAGGGCCGTCATATGGACATTGGAGAGGCCGTTTTGGGACAGGTACACGAACGAAAACGTGGGTGCAAGACTGGAGGGCTGGGGAAACAAAGATGTTCTGTTGGCTAGTCAATCGAGGGGGAACAGGCTGAAGGGACTGCATGTGAGAGGAAAGTGTTTGAGCGAATTCCGTAGGATCACATGACTTATCCCCTGCAGTGAAGTAGCCACCTGGTAGCCGCAGTGTTGTTCCATAGACTAGTTCAGCCGCTGTAGTCTTCAGATCACTCTTAAATGCAGAGCGAATACCAAGCAACACGAGTGGAAGCTTATCCATCCAATGGGAGTCTTCGTGACACATAAGGGATGACTTCAGCTGGCGATGGAAGCGTTCGACGAGGCCGTTAGCTTGCGGATGATACGCACAGGTATGCGCATGTACTGTACCCAACAAGCTGGTAAACTTCTTCCAAAGCGAAGACTCAAATTGGCGACCTTGGTCAGTGATGACTTTTGTCGGCAATCCAAATCTTGATACCCATCCATGAAGAAAGGCTCTTGCAACAGTGTCCGCTTGGATATCAGGAAGTGGGATGGCTTCAGGCCATCTGGAAAAGCGGTCGAGACAGGTGAGCAGATAACGTTGGCCTTGAATCACTGGAAGAGGGCCAACAATGTCTACATGAATTACCTCAAATCGCTGGGATGGGGGCGGAAATGCGTCAAAGGGGGACCTGGTGTGCCTTTGGACTTTGGCACGCTGGCAGGCAAGGCACGTTTTGGTCCAATGTTTGACATCCTTCCGCATCGAGGGCCAAACAAAGCGAGAGGTAACCAGGTGTTGCGAAGCACGGATACCAGGATGGGAGGGCTTATGAAGATCCGTGAAGACTGCTTTCTGTGACATGGAGGGACATAAGGGCGAATAGCAGCTGTTGATACGTCGCAATAGAGGGGCACAGACAATCCTGGCATACTCATTTTCTTGAGGGAAAGTGAGTGAGTGGAGTCTTCTCTGAGCAGGTCTTGTAGTTCCGTATCCTTATCTTGATCCTGTGCAATAGCATTCCACAGTGTAGAGCTGAGGGTAACAGAAGTAATCTCTATTCTTGAAAGTGCATCCGCTGGAGTGTTCAAGACACCTTTGATGTGGCGGATATCTGTGGTAAATTGCGAGATATAATCGAGTTGCCTGATGACTCTGGGAGAGTGGTTACAGCTGTTTTTATTGAAGACAGTGACCAAAGGTTTGTGGTCGGTAAAAACACAAAACTCTCGGCCTTCAAGGAAATGTTGAAAATGCTTCACGTTTAAGTAAATAGCAAGAAGTTCACGTCCGAAAGCACTATAACGCGTTTGGGCTGGCTGCAGCTTTTTCGAGTAAAACGCGATGGGTGCTTGTTGACCGTTAATGGTTTGTTCCAACACTCCACCGATCGCAACATCTGATGCATCGACCGTCAGAGTTAGGGGGGCATCACTGATAGGAAATGACAGAGACAATGCACTATTGATAGCATTTTTGGCATTGTCGAACGCCTGTAAACTATCGCTACACCATACCAATTTCGTTACCTTGCGTTTGTGTGTGATCATAGCGTGTAGAGGAGCAAGAACACTGGCACAGTTTTTAATGAACTTGTGGTAATAATTTACCAAACCTAGAAACCGACGTAACTCACGCTGATTATTTGGCATAGGGTAATTTTTTATCACTTCACACTTGTCCTGAAGGGGGGTAATTCCGTGCTGCGAAATCGTGTGACCAAGAAATTCCAAGGTTGGCTGTGCAAACACACACTTAGATGCATTAATAGTAACACCGTATTGTTCTAAGCGTTGAAAGAGGAGTGAAAGATGTTCCTTATGTTCCTCTTCCGTTGAGCTGGCCACAAGCAAATCATCGATGTAGGCATAAACAAAGTCTAAGCCTCTGGTGACCTCATCTATAAACCTCTGAAAGGTTTGCGCAGCATTCCGTAGCCCGAACGGCATCTTCACAAATTCGAATAACCCAAATGGTGTACAAACTGCAGTCTTGGGAATATCCGAAGGCTCTACGGGAATGTGGTGGAAAGCCTTAACGAGATCTATTTTACTGAAGATAGATTTGCCGTGGAGAAGAGAAGTAAAGTCTTGGACATTTGGTACCGGATATCGGTCCGGGATGGTTGTCGAATTCAAAAACCGGTAATCCCCACATGGTCTCCAGTCTCCTGACTTCTTCTGGACCAGGTGTAGGGGAGAGGACCAACTGCTTTTGGAAGGTCTTATTATCCCAAGATCCATCATAAGCTGGAATTCCGATTTGGCAGCTTTCAGTTTGTCCGGGGCAAGACGTCTGGGTTTTGCAAACACAGGGGGACCTTTTGTTGTAATGTGATGGGTAATGGTGTGCTTAATGGTATCACCCATCTGCATCGGTTGAAGAATTCCTGGATATCGCTGGAAAAGGCACTGGTACATGGAATTAGGGGGAACGAGGGAAAGTGCAGAGTTCGAGGCGTCCGGAAGGGCAACCTGTTTGGCAAGAACAGAAAGCAGTGTGGCCTGGTCGCATAAGCGTCGCTTGTCAAGATCCACCAGGAGTTTGAAATGCTGGAGGAAGTCAGCGCCGATTATGGGATGCTGCACTTGAGCACAGATGAAAATCCACTTGAAGGATCGGTGAAGGCCCAAGTTTAGTTCACGCGACTGAGTACCGTACGTGGGTATGCGTGAACCGTTAGCAGCGTATAGAGGCGGAGATTCCGAGTGCGTATGACCAGATTTTTGAGGGAATACACTGACTGACGCTCCGGTATCGACCAAGAAATTGACACCAGAGTTCCTGTCCTTTATGAATAACAGGTTGGCAGTGCGAGTACTAGACGCCATTAGGACTCGCTGCTGGGGTTTTCCGACGAAAAATTGCAAGGGGAGATGCACTTCCTAGCCTTCTTTCCAAATTTGAGTGGTAGAAGCAGATCTTCCCGGAACTCGAACGATGCCTCTTCGTAAATCTTGACCGAGAATGGCTTCTTTGCCGTTGATTTTGTAGCAGAGAACAAACGTGGTTGAGTTGTTGACTTAACTCTTCCACTTTCAACTCCAGTTCCGATTGTGTGTTCACGTTGTTGACCGGAGCTGTGTCAATCTCCACTACTTTGTCGGCAGTTTCCGCTAGTTTATCAACTGGAGTAGCAGGATCCATAGTGGCCAAGACACGCTGAGCTGATGGAGGAAGTTTCTGCAAGAACAACTGTCTAAAGATGTCCAAATCAGAAGGCTGGGTGTTCGAGTCACTCCGGGGTCACCAATTGTTGGTTTACGTCGTCGTCGTCGTTGGCCTAGGCAAGCTACGGCTTGGGACCGTAGCGCATCTATCCGGTATAGGTTAACCTGGATGATGTAGCCATAAGCACTGCCGCTAGTTAAGTGCCAACCAGTGATTATCTCACTAGCCGTATTGAGTCCGTTAGGCGAAACTACGACAGTACCAAAGGTGGAAAATATAACCTTTGGTTTTCTATTATTTATTTGCAAAATGGACATGGCATTAGATTAAAATAAATATTTGAATATAAATGATTAACTGACAATTGTGATATATAATTAATTATGTTTACATACAATAAAATAATATAGTATACATAAAATTAGTATTAATGTGGTTCACAATTGAATTATAATGGGGTAACTAATTTAAAATGAATTTATACTATTCCGAAATTCAAGACGGTAAAATTAACATTTATCTTGAAACTAAAATAAGAGTATTCACTACAAAACGATCAGATTTCTCTGTTAAGCTGGTGCGAGCTAATTAGCTCTATCGGCTTAGATTGAGTATACAATTATATGAATTTGTATGAGAGAGAGAGAAAGAGAGAGAGAGAGAGAGATAGAGAGAGAGAGAGAGTTGCTTTCGCCGCGACTTATCATCGTGTACCGGCCTGCATTGTTTGTGAAACAGAAGAGCGAATTTATGCTCGAAGATCTTATACGTTCACCTTACTCTAGTGCATTATTTATAAAGTTAAACTTAATAAATCTTACTGATGTAATCAAACTGGCACTTTTTAGTTTTATTTACGGGTTGCTGTGTGGAAGGTATACATATGAGAGAGAGAGAGACAAGGATAAGAACTACCTCAAAAGGTCTTGCGCACCATACTGAGGAATCAATGGCCATGGGTGCCATGGAAAAATTCCTACACCTTCAAATAGTACGCAAGATTCGGTCTAGCCTTTTTTTGAACTGCCCCACAGAGGAACTGCTCACAACTTCTGAAGGTAGCCTGTTTCACGTGTCACAGATCTTACAGGTAAAGTAAATTCCACACACACTAGTGCTAAATCGTGATATGTAAGTTCAGGACTATCTCCTCTATTTTGCCAAAGCCTGGAAGCACCATCATGCATGGCAAGACAATTTCTGAAAAACTCATCTCTGTTGCTGCTAGCAATAGAACACGTAAAGTTAAACCAAGGTTTTTTTCCCCCATTAGTAGTAGTAGGAACAGAATATGGAATGTATAAAATTAACAATATCTTGTTAAGATGTCTTTCGTTTATAATCAATGCTTGTTAACCATGTGCTAATCTCTTTATTTCTCTGTTCCGTTGTACATATGTATATATTTTCGTCACTGGCCTTCTCCATTCCACGGCGATGTGTACTGCTGAGTGCACGAAAGGACTTGGGGACATTTCTTCTTTTCCCTTGTGGTTTGCATCATTCATTCATTTCATGTGTTTAAGTGTGAAATTCCCCCTAAAGAAGGTCATGGACACGAGGAAAGATGGATTGAGGAAGATTGTTCCAGTAAATTTTTGAACAGTGTGAATAGTCTCGTAAACTATACATAATAAGTTAATCTAGCTTAACTTTAGATAGAAGTTATATGGTCTTCGAAACTTCTTTTGAGTGAACTGATAAAATAGATAATATTTCTATTTATAGATGGTTGAGTGAAGTTTTTTCTGTATGAGTGTGTACTACCATTTCCCTCTAAGCGAAGTGAAGACGAGACACCCAGGTCGGGGGTTCGACTCCCGATTTAAAAATCAACCAACCCGTTCATCCAAGCTAGCCATGGGCCCTGCCATTTATCCTCTAAGGCCTAAGCTATGGACTTCTTGGTACGAAAACGTCTGTCTGTAGCTCCATTTAACTTCGACAGTGCAGTATTATTTCTAAGCCTTTGTATATATTTCTAGCCTTAGTATATTAACTGTCATTGTATTAATAATGTTTGTCATTGTGTTAATAATATTTGTTATACGGATTATAGTCTGCCAATAAGCCTTTTCATTTTCATTTCATTTTCATTTTCATATACATATGGGCACAAATTAGAGAAACCAAAAAATATATATAAGTAATTTACTTCATTAGGGAAAACTTGACATCCGTCACCTCAGCTTCGCCTCATGTAGTATTGCTATAGAAACGTGATCCTGTTTTAAACCGTGCGTGATCTAAAGACAGTTGTTTTAAAAAAAATGTGTTTTTGTTATAAAAAAAGTGAGCTCAAATTCATCTGTATATATATATGTATATTAGGGTGGAGCGAAAAATACTTCTTTTCTAGTATGAAGTTCTAATAGTGATTAAAGTTGCATTTATGGACGATATATACCTGCCAAATGAGTTCATTTGTTTAATATTTTCAGCTGCCACCAGGGGCTAAAGTTAACACAATTTTGGGTAAAGGAAAAAAAATGCTTCTATTTTAGGTTTATCAAACTATTATAAAATTTTATCTTAGAATTATCTAATAGTTTGATTAAGATTCTTAAATGATAAGAATTCGTTTTGTAAAAATGCTTTTTCATATGCTTAATATCTTCAGCTGCCACAAGAGGGCTGAAGTTAACTTAAAAATGACAATTAAGTATGATTCTGTATTTACTTGAAAAAGGGAACAGTAATAAATTAGGATGTCTCTCCTCCTTTATACTGGCTTGAGACAGTTAAGAAACGTTATTTCGTGCCTTAGCGGAGTTACCACCCTTTCCCCAACCAACCTCCCTCTAGAAAGGGTTCTTGCTGAAGACTATTTAGTAATTTGCTTTTGTGTCAAATTTTGGCTGTTTTTTCCTTGATTCTAATGTAGCACGAATCCAACCGTCTCTGTTTGTAGGTCCGCAGACTGATCCAGCAGCGTCTGTAACGAGCTTGACGCATCTCTCTACGGCTTCTGTATGACATGGAAACTGAAATAATTCTGAATGAAGAGTAGTACCATGTTTGATGCATGATTCAATATCATCAATAGAAACTCCTTTGGTTATCGGTGGTTCTGCTATCTGAAAATCTTGCCACATAATGAGATCTGTATAGTCTTTGGCCTAAAAATTTATTTCTGGCACCTTAAAATACCTGATAACATCTGTTTCTTGAATGCATGCCTTGCTTTTATGATACGCCTAAATCCCAACTGACGCACATGCTCCCTTTCATCAGCTATCATTGCAATGAGAATGTTTTCTTGATTTGCGTAATATGCATTTCGCTGAATGACTGAGTCATGTACTCTCCTAAGCTCTTCACGGAGATACCGGCTTCTTGCAATCATATGCCACATATGTTTAGCACCATATTGGCATAATGGTTTACGCTTTATCTGAAACCACATTGGTGCGTATACCCTAACAATGAAAGTAGCTAATTCTTGTAAATTGCCTGAAGGATTCTCTGTGCTTGCATATAACCGCAGAGTCCTGTTTGCTGTGGTGAGCCACCTTGAATGTGGTATATTGCCTGGACTCTTATGACTAAGACTCTTTGAGAATGTTCCACTTGATATAGCCTTGTGAATTTCAAGAAGGTATTTCTGGTCAGTACTTATGTCATCTACATCAACTTCACACATGTCCTCTTGAATTTCAATGGGTTTGAAGTTAACTATGGGAAGCTTTTCACAGTCTGAAAGTGCTCGGCCAATTTCTCCTGAAAATGCTCTTGGTCCAGTAGTGGTACCATCCAAGTGATGAAACAGATGGCGCAATGGAAGTTCATTAAGGTGTAAAAGGCATATCAGCCACTGCAATGGCTTATTAAAGGCTTCTTCCAGTAATCTTATTGTGCCTCCAATACTACTAGTGTTAACCACTGTCGAATCACAGCCAACTGCAACGATGTTCCCTATATCAACATTCCTTTCTTTCAAGCAATTCACTAGCGCTGTGCAAATGTATTTAGCTTTGCCACTGGAAGGTGTCACATGTGCAAAGTACAGAGAGTGTGGTTCAGATATTATGCTGATATGCTCTTCGCGTTTGGTTCTCTTGGTGGTTAGAGCCATCACTCTCCTGGACTTGAATCATTGTTTTATCCTTTCTGCCATCAAAGTATAATCCCCGCATGGGTTTTTGGCTCTCCTATCTGTTGTAGTTCCTTTCTCTGTTTTTGTCTTTCACGTCTTAGCTTACTTCTGTCTATAATATTCCCTTTGTCTTCGGGAGTAACAATTTTAAGATCTGCCAATACTGCAGAAGCAATAGCAGCCCCACTCTGTCCGACATTTTAAATCTATCACAAGTAATTGCTAATGAAGGCAGTGGCTCACGCATCTGTTGTTCTGATATTACATATTGAGTCGAGGTTGTATCTTCCTCATTATCTTCAGATATCTCTTCTAGTTGTTGAAGTTCACTTGTCTCTGTTTCGATTTGTAAGTTGGACGTATTGGTTATAGCAGCACTAGTTGTTTGTGAGGATTCCAGACGTGCTTTTTCCATTTCCTTTCGATGTTCTCTTGCTTGTAATCGTCTTGTGTGTGCTATGTCAATGCTTCCTATCACCATTATTCTGCGTGTTCGTTGGTCATTTAAAAAATCCTGCTCTTTTGGAGGGACTTTCTTACTCTTTTCACATGAGCATCTCCTAAACTCCTTACATTCGCAGGTGCAGATGTCAAACAAAGTGCATTTTGAAGAGTTTTCAAATTCTTCAAGCTGATTTTTGTACTTAGGCTGATCCTTGCGTGACTTGTATGGCTTTAATAAGGACCTGTATTTATCATGGTACACTCGCATCATCTGTAAAACGCGTGTATGTGAAACTATTGGCAAAGAGGCCTTCTTCCAAATATTTTCTACCTTTTTGGAAACTGCCTCTGCTATTTCAGAAAATGAAGGCTCCTTGTTATTCATCTGCTCCTTCACTAAATGTTTTGTGAACAGGTAATCTTTCATAATGCAGTTATAAGTTGGTAGTTGCATATCACTCATCTCACAAGGTACTTCAAATATGGCACACTTCATATGTTCTCTAGTGAAATGTTTATATTTAGTATTTGATGCCACAATATTTTTAAGAAAAATTCACAATCACAAAATATCCTGTAACATCAAAACATTCTATAATTAATATATATAATATATTTTATAAGTATATATAATATATTATACAAATATATAATATATTATATAAATAAACTAAAATTATATAATACATTATAACAAGCATTTTATAATAAAATCAATATTATCTCTATAGAAATCACTTTAAAATAAAGTTTTATAATATTCCGATCATATTAAAAAACTCTCCGATCAACTGAGCGACTAGGCCTACTACCTAAGAAGACAAGTGTTAACACACTGTTCTAATGACTCACAGAAAGCAATTCCTTCACACCAAAACCCTCCCCCACAACCCTCCCCAAACCCTCCCCCACAACATTCAGTGTAGTCTCAACATGACTCAGTTACTCTAAATTGTGTTAACTTCAGCTCTCTTGTGGCAGCTGAAGATATTAAGCATATGAAAAGGCATTTTTACAAAACGAATTCCTATCATTTAAGAATCTTAATCAACCTATTAGATAATTCTAAGATAAAATTTTATAATAGTTTGACAAACCTAAAATAGATGCATTTTTTTCCTTTTTACACAAAATTGTGTTAAATTTAGCCCCCTGGTGGCAGCTGAAAATTTTAAACAAATGAACTCATATTTTGGCAGGCATATTTCATCCACTAAATGCAACTTTTAATCACTATTAGAACTTCATACTAGAAAAAAAGTATTTTTCGCTCCACCCTAAAGTATATATTAGGGTGTTTCATAAATTAAAAGTTTGGAAAAATTTTAATCCACATGGATCCCCTTGTTCCATTTGCTGAGGAGACTGATAAACCGAAGTATTAATTCAATAGTTTAAAGTTTACGGGTCCCCAGTTTGATGCTCTGGCAGATCATAAACGGAAAAAATTAAACAAAAATCTGTCAATGAATTTTTATTCAACAAACGAGTACCATTTCACTACACATTTTCACAAAGATACAAAAAACATAACCACTTCTTGCAAATCATTTGTCCATGAAATCCTTCTTGGTTTTATTCGGGTATTTCGCCCTATGCTGCATCACAGTTTTGAGCAAATACTGCTTCTGCTCTTCGTTCTTCGTCAGAGAACAGTTGAACTCTTTGGTGAGCGCGATGGCTCTTTCGGCCCGATCGTTGACGACAGAGATTTTGTTAACAGTTGCCGCTGCTTGCTTGAAGCCCTCTACTTCAGTCCACTCGGCAACTGGCTTTTTCAAGAATTCTGTGTCCAAGTCGAATGCATGGAAGAAAGCCATCGTCTTTCCTGTCACGAACTCCGCCAGGTGTTTCGAGGCAAGATTCCTGACGTTCTTCCCTTGGGGTCGCTTGAGTTCCTTTTTCGATGCGGGCTTACCCAAACTGACGACCATCTGAGCCTTTTCTTCATCTGCCACATCTGCGTCGAAGAACGCCATGGCAATAAGAGTCTCAGAGATGTACCATAGGTGTCGAGACATGGCTTCTTGCGCAGCGTTAACACACGAATATCCCGACATGGCAAAGGCTTCCGCGTCACGCAGAAATTCCAGATCAACTGCGGCAGCCTTGCTTGAGGTTGCAGCACGAGTCCAACCTCGGATGTAGACGAGGGACACGAAGAGACCTACGGCTGTCAGAGCTTCCAACTCGTGACTCGACATCTTGAACTGCTTCTTCAATAGAATTACTTTCAAGGAGTAGATGGCTATCGCCATCCATCGAGCGTGATGGTAAGCGCCAGGGGCTCTGAGAGGGAAATCCACCACTTTTGCTTCTCCCAGGAAGATGAGAACCAACTGTAGCAGTTCCTTGTAGTCATCGCGCTGATGCGACGTGCTCACCATCCCTCTCACCAGCAGGACTGACTTCTCCCTCAGTTCCCTCATAGAGTCATTGACTTGAGCAAAATCGTACGGCCGCACGTCCAACCGGTCGATGAACTTCCATTGTGCCTGAAACCTCTTGAAAACGGGTATATCGGGGCCACTTGAAGGGTCGTATGCACGCTTGAAGACGGAGCTGAGGATGACTTCATAGATGTGATGCCGACAGGGGAAGTACATGAGTTCTCTGCCAAGACCTTTCTCAATCAGGACGCAGGCCCCGATATGAATCCCGGTGTTCGACGCTGTCGTGTCGAAAGACAGTCCCCGCACGCGCTCTTCCATCCTGTGTTCCTTGACCAAATCCAAGCAAACTCGCGCTATCTTCTCGCCGGTTCCGGACGTCACCTTAGGAACGCCGAGCAACTTCTCCTTGCCGTCGCCAGAGACGAGGACGGCGATCCGGTCAACGCTCTCCTTCCATTGCTCATTGTCAGGTAGGAGCTTACCGTCCCAATGCAAGACAAGAGGCTGACCAGGACAAACTTCGTCGGATTGATAACTTTCAGCAGCCACCTTCCTGAGAGCCTTGCGTGTGCGGTACATGGTACTGGCAGAAATGGACAGTTCATCCAAGTCAAAACCTAGTGATTTAGCCGCTGCAGCGTACGACATAGCTGAATCGCGGTACGAAATATTCAGCCGATCGTAGGTAGTCGTCACATCCTGTGAGATCAGATTCCTGCGTCGCTTCTTGGTATTTCCCTTGGAGGAGGATGGAAAAACTTCCACGGTTGGGTCAACGACATCTGAGTCAGTCTCTGACGAAGTTGAAATCACTAAAGCCCCCGTATCTTCTGCAGCTCCTTGTTCCTTCCTGGCCTTCTCCTGTTGTTCCTTAATCTTGTCCAGCCTCTTCCTTTTCCTAATCTCCTTATAGTGAAGCTTCATGTCAACAGGGCCCATGCTGCAGGAATTTGGATCTTCACGCTGCATGTCGAGAAAGTGGATGTCCTCCTGATTCTTCATCATTTCCTTAGCCTGTGAATGAGCAATGTCCATGATCTCCTTCGCTATTGCCTCCTTGAACATCGCCTCCTTCACTCTGAAGGACTCTGCTTTATGTGACTTGTGCTTCACAAGCCGGTCGTATTCCTTGAGAAGGGATTCCATCTTCCTCAAGGCCGAATCTCGACGCATCATGGGGATTCTCGCTCTCTCCCAAAATATGAGACAGGCATCCAGGCACAGGTTCAGGCATTCAGTACGTCCAAATTTTTGCTCCTTTTGGTGGTAAAAGTACTTTTTGAGTACTTGCAACTGAGTTGGAAGGCCACTTGATGTGATGTTCGCATCCGTCTGGCCAATAAGAAACACTTCTGTTTTCGCTCTGGTAGACACCTGGAAAAGAAAACAAACTAAATAATTCCACAGAAATAATTTCACATCGTAATTAATTTCATTAATTAAATAAAGAAAAGCAGTAACTGGGACTCGAACCAGTGTCATAGCCGTTTGGCGGCATCGCTCAAGTCGGCGTACACAGCACGCTATCCACTACACCATCTAGGGAGTGGATAGCGTGCTGTGTACGCCGACTTGAGTGATGCCGCCAAACGGCTATGACACTGGTTCGAGTCCCAGTTACTGCTTTTCTTTATTTATAAAACTGATACGTGTACACTACGTTCTCTTTGACAATTCATTAATTAAATAAATTTCAATACCGCAGTAAAATTACATTAATTAGTATCATAAATAATGACCAGCTTAGTTGTCCAATATGCAACAGACTAATTAATTTCATGTAATATTAATAATAAATATCACTACCACAGTAAAATGACAGAAATTAAATAATAATAAATTTCAATACCACAGTAAAATGAGATAATTAGTAGCATATATAATTACCTCCATAGTTGTCCAATAGGCTATACAACACGAATCGCTCAAGTGACGAAGAAAACCGTCTTCACTGCAGGCAGGCGAGAAATGAACTGACAAAAAGTCGTCAAAGTTGGGGACCTCTAAATGCAGCGCGATCTGGTTCAAACTTGCACAAACGTGTTTTCTTGTTCTTTAGAATACGGAGAAACGTGTGGATTAAAACTCCAAGCTCAATTTTATTTTACCCTATAGGTATGAAACACCCTAATATATATATATATATATATATATATATATATATATATATATATATATATATATACGCCCAGAAGTATTTTGAGAAGTTGGCGGGAGGGAGGGGTGGGGGAGGGGGAAGGGTTAATCGTATGCTGTTATATTCGATTTCCTGGCAAGTTTTTTGGCCGTTTTGTGGGAGGAACGAACCGCCTCTTTGCACAATATCTCAAGACATCTGCCCAATATAAAGGGATACAGCGAATCATGTTGGGTCAGAGCCGTACACGTTTCATCTGTCAAGTGAACAAGCATTCGTATTTATCTATCTATCTCTCTATATATGCGTCAATGAGTTTACCACATAAGTTAAATTATTAAGTCATAGGGTGAACAAAGGTTTCGCTGGTTTTTACAAAACAGTCATTCAGGGTACTTGTAGCATCATTACTAAGTACATATAAGATTAACGTAATATGTACTCGTATATATATATATATATATATATATATATATATATATATATATACCTGCACACTCTTTTCTAATAAATTATTCATTTGAATAAATTTGTTTAAGAAAACCATTTTCCTAATTCACCTGAGCGTAATACTACTACTACTCATAATGATGATGATGATAATAATAATAACAACTGATCGCTACTGGAACGTGTATATCACGACATTTGCCGTGTCGCTGCGGTTTATCTTTATAAATGTTATCTTTTATAACGAAAAACGGATTACAATTAAGGTTAGTTTAGGTTAGACAATGTTTGGTTAAACTTATTGGCTTTTTTAAATGTCGCGATATAGCACTGAATGCGAAAATGCGTGAAGATGTCGCGGTTTTGTAGAGTAGCCAAATGCGTGTTTGTGTGCGCACGTGTGCGTTAAATAAGGCTAAGAAATTATAGGCACAAATGTTTGCGGTAAAAGTCTTTCTCTGGGGAACATTACTTAATTATAAACAAATTAAGTACTGAAAGGAAAAGAAACTGTAACACGAGATGTTTGTAGTTTGCTCTGAGGCGAAAGAGGACGGTGTGAGTGTTTGTACATCGCTAGAGTATATCACAAATGTAAACATAACTTATTATGCGACTTAAAACCATAGTGCAGTACTTTATATTTATTTATATATATATATATATATATATGTGTGTGTGTGTGTGTGTGTGTGTGTGTGTGTACGAATTGCTCATTCGTTTATTATGTATTTTTTTCTACTGTTGTAAAATGAATTTCCGTACAATAACAGACATCATTTCCAATTTAACTACGTCCTCTTCAAATTTGATTGTTTGCTTTTATATATATATATATATATATATATATATATATATTCTCTCCGCTCGGGCATTTCAGTTCACACCTGCGCGAACAATGGACGAAGATAGAAAATAAAATTTGGTGCTTGTACTTCTCTTTTTAAGCGTATATATATATATATATATATATATATATAATATATATATATATATATATATATATATATATATATAGTGGAATTTGTCCTTTTAATGATTTCTTCCCTATCTAACTTGAATTTTGTTAACGAAAAAGATTGCTTTTGATAATACTATGTTTCGTATTGAAGTAACGGTGCTTTATCTAACAGTAAAGTTTAAGAAGTTTGTGCGTGAAATTGAAACGCGTTTCCAGGTAATAAAAATATAAAATCTGTAGGTATAATATATATATATATATATATATATATGGTAGAGAATTCTAAGAAATTCCATGTACATGTGATTTAAAATAGAGAAATTAATAATTATTTTTCTTCTTAAATGAACTTGAAAATTCACAGAATATTATTTCTAGTTAACGGTAAAAATAAAATTATTATATATATATATAAATATATGTGTGTGTGTGCACGAGTTGTTCGTTCGTTCATTATATATATATACAAGCGCATCCTTTTCCACTGTTATTCGTGATTTAGCGTGAATTGCGTTATTAATAATAGTAAGAAAAATAGGAATTATGTAATTTGGTGCTTGTACTTCTCTTTTTAAGCATATATATATATATATATATATATATATATATATATGTAGAGTGGAATTTGTCCTTCTAATGATTTCTTCTCTATCTAACTTGAATTTTGTTATCAAAAAATCTTGTATGGCTGTATAAGGCAACTGGATAAATGAGTTCTTCTCTATCTAACTTGAATTTTGTTCATGGAAAAATTGCAAAATATATAGCTTTCTTGAATGAACAAATAAACTTGTTAAACGACATTAATAAGTTTATATATATATACCGTGTGTTTTGACCTGAAATTGTCGTTTGTTTCACCTTTCTTCGTAAGGTTCCTTTTCCTTTCGTTTTTCCCACTGTTATTCGTGATTTAGCGTGAATTGCTATATTCATAATAATAATAAAAATAGGAATTATGTAATAATTGAATTATTTTAGTTGTGTAAAGAGCGTGTGTTTAAATTCTAATTATTTATTTAATAAACAGAATTGATTTTAAAGTAAATTGTTGGAATTAAGAAGATTCATCTGTTGTGGTAACGAATTAAAATAAATGGTGGTACCTGACAACTATCATCATATAAATATATGGTGGTATTTAGCAACCAAATGGATGAATAACACTTCCAACACCAATTTTGCTAATTTAATTCTAACACCTGTTTTTAGGTAACTTTGATGTGCTGATTTAAAAAATCACCTTAGTTTTTGCCTATCACGTCAGGTTTTCGAGCAATCAAATACGGATATTTTGGAGATATCGCATTTTAGCAGGGTTTTGCCCAATTTTTTTTCTTTTCAAAAAATAACTTTTTACATACTCAGAATCAGCATGGAAATGTAAACAATTGTCAGGGAGTGAACTTTAATATACAATGGTAATATTGACACAAAGTGATTAAAAGTGTTTAAATAAGCAAAAAATGAATCAATATTAAAGCAAGCACGGGACCAGTTTTCTTAACATTGTCTTTTTCTTGTTTTCTTACTTTTCATTTCTGATAAATTTTCTCTTATAGGACTTCCTAGAATGAGAGATGTCAAGACAATCTCTTTGCAGGCTCCAGCAGTAGTCAACCATCATATGGGTATCCCATCTTCCTTGGTATCGTTCTTCCATCACTTTGATATCTTGGTGGAACCTTTCACCTTGCTCTTCACTAATATCACCAAGATTTTCTAGAAATTTATCAAGATGACTGTTGAGATAGTGAACTTTAATGCTCATGTTGCAACCCAACTGCTGAAAGTTTACAAGTAAATCCTTTACAAGATCTTTATAATTTTCAGAGTTTTTGTTTCCTAGGAAGTTCTTAACTTCTGCCACAAAAGCATTCCAAGCTCTTGCCTCCGTTTCGGTCATTGAGTTACTGAACTGCGGATCTTTCATCAGTTTTCTTATCCACAGATAAAATTTTAACAGCAAAACAGCTGTTAACAGGTCTCAAAAATCACCAATTTTGATAAGCGCCCTTCATGGATCACCCAAAATAGGCATATTGCATTGCACGAAAACCTGATGTGATGGACAAAATCTAAGGTGATTTTTGAAATCAGCACACCAATATTATTCAGAAACAGGTCTTAGAATTAAATCACCAGCAAAAACATTTTTTTTTTGTTGGGCAGTGTAATATATGAAATAATTTAATAAATATTGCTATCTGGCAACTCAGTCTTCTAGGCTGATTAATATATGAATTAATTAAATATATAGCACAAACTGGCAACTCAGCCTTCTATTGGCTGATGAATTAAATACATGGCGCTATCTGGCAACTCAGCCAACTGGCGGATTAGAGGTCTATAAAAGAGCGGGAGGCGGACGACGGAGTCATACAAGCTCGGCTCCCAGCCGAGCAAGGATCTCTGGTCCTTTCTCTTTCTGGCCCTTTGGGTGATGAGGAAACCCCTTCCCTCCCATAGAGGCCTCTTAGCAGCGTTGCCATCCAAAAATAATGAAAATCTGAAGATTGGTGTCAAAATATCTGTAGAAGTCTGTAGTTTCAATAAAAATATCTGTAGACAAAATCTGTAAACTACCATTTGATTTTAAAGTTTATTTTTGTAAGTAACATATACAATAATAGTCATCATTCCAAACAGAAATACAAAAATGGTTAATTAAACACAAAATTTAGTGAATGAAAGGTAGATAAACTGAATATTTTAAACCAGAATACTATTCAAGCTACGTCTATAGGCCAGTTCAAGAATGATCTAGACAAAAAACAGCAAATAGAAAGAACAAGTATACAGCAACAAAATAAGGATGCATATATACAAAATGGAGAAAGGAATTCAATAAAATACATAATTTTGTGCTGTACTGGAATTATGGAATGAACATTATCATTAACAAGAACAGGGCTATTTATCTGTACTGTAGAATCCACCCTTTGCTTTCTTTAGCAGTGTGTTTTGTTGATGACTTAGTAAGAACCGACGCACAGTCAGCTGAGTGTGGCGTGTTTATGTTATGTTGCCACTCTCTACTGACAGGTGGCGCACCAAAATAATTTGTTGGTTGTCATGGAGAAACTCAGTAATATTACTGTAATATCCAGTGTAGTCCGTAGTGGTTAGTAAAAAAAACCCTCAATCTTAGAAATCGGCAAATTTTGCCCATTTTGAAGGAAAATCTGAAAAGAAGCATAAAAAAAATCATAAATTTTAGAAATCTGTAGATTTCGCCCATTTTGGGGGAAAAATCTGAAAATCTGAAACAAAGCATAAAACCTGTAGATGCACAGATAAATCTGTAGAAATGGCAACACTGCCTCTTAGGTTAGGTATGCCCTTTTCGGGGGAATAGCTTGGGAGAGAACTCCGCCTCCAAGTTGCATGCCCCTTGCAATCCCATTTTGGGGTTGGCAACAAAGATCGGCACTCACTCTCTCTCTCTTTTTTTTTTTGCAACAAAGGGGGGCGGGGCTTAGCAACAAAAGGGGGGTTGGGGTTGGTAACAAAGGGGGGTGGCACTCTTGCAACAAAGGGGGGTGGGGATGGCACCCTTGCAACATTACGTAATATTTTGCAATTGCATTGCACTCTCCCTTTTTGACACTATGCTACTCCCTTCATTAAGGACGGTGAGACCTCATAAATGGGTTAGGAATAGGCTGACCATACGTACCGTTTTGAACGGGACAGTACCGTTTTGTATGGGTTTTTGTATGGGTTCTGTCACTGAAGAATAATTGTAAGCTCAATATGTTTATGTACTTACTTTTTCATGAATACAGAATATTACATAACCCCCGTCCCTTTTTTGCCATCCCAATGTCCAGTTTTTGTCTCAAGGAAATATGGTCAGCCTAGTTAGGAACTTAAGGAAGGGGGCCCCTTATAACGGATGCGAAGGCCTCCAGGGGCAGGATTTCAGAACACCCCAACTTCCTCGTCCGAAATGCGGGGATACTACGCCATCAGTCTTGGCTGTGAAATGTCTTTGCGTTTCTTCTAGTTTATTAGTTTCTTCCTCTTTATATGGGGACGTCAAAACTGAGCAGTATTCAAGTTTTGGTATAATCAGTGTTTTTAGCAGGGGAATCACTATTGTCCTGTCCCTTCTTCTGAACGTTCCTAGTACCTGTCCCGCGACTCGTTTTTGCTTTATTTATCGCAATCCGATTTTGTGTTCTGAATTTGGCATCATCGGTTATTATTACTTACCCCCAGATCGATCGCTTTCGTGCTTCTCTGAATTTCTTGTCTATCTGGAGCATAATATGTAGTATGTTCAAGTTCCTCTTTTCAACCCTATCTCAAGAGCTGAAATTTCTCGGTGTTAAATGTCGTGGGCCGACAATTGAGCGCATGACAATTGAGCGCCGACAATTGAGCGCACGACAATTGAGCGCGACGACAATTGAGCGCAACGCCAATTAAGCTAAAATTGCCTAAAGCTAACAAACCAACTAAAATTCTAAAACTCAAACTAACCTCCTCAGCCCCTTTCTGTTTACTCTCAGTGTTTCTTCTGTCTTTACTCAGGTATGTAAGGTCAGTTCAACTATGACTATTATTTTTAATTTTTGTACACTTATTTAATAATTTTTGGTTTTATGGTTAGGTTAGGTTAGGTTAGGTTACACCGAGAATAAACTTGTGAGACTCAATGCAGGTCAGAAAAACCAACGAAAGCACACCAAGTATGTGAGAACAAATGCAGCCATTCTTGAAATAGTTAGGGACTACAATAACAGAAACTGTATCGATTATCTCCGGGCTATAGCGTGTCATATAGATCTGCAAAAGTAGTGTTAAACCATTTCTGTTTTATTTTTTTAATTATATATGCAAATATTTTTAAATAAAGAATGTATTGAAACGTTATTTTTTTGTCCCGCGCTCAATTGTCGGCGCTCAATTGTCATGCGCTCAATTGTCGGTCAACCGTTAAATGTCATGTTGCTTTCTGACCATTTGTATATTTTGTTCGTGTCCCCTCTGCAAGGCCTCCAATTCATTTACATCGCTGAGTTTTCTGCTGATCTTTGTATCGTCTGCAAAGGATGTTACTATACTGTTGCTGTTTACTCCACTGTTTCTGTCCGGTAACATGATAATGATCAGGAGTTGGTCCAGCACTGTCCCGTGTGGTACCGAGCTACGTACTTCCGATTCTCATGAATTTTGACAACCTGTAAACGTTCTCTGAAGAAGTTGTAGATCCATTTTCCCACTGCCTGTTATTCCCATATATTTCATTTTATGTGCTTTTATACCGTGATCACATTTGTCAAAAGCTTCAGAAAATTCTGTGTATACGATATCGTAATTTTCATTGCCTTCCAGTGCATCTAGGATATTGTTGTAGTGTTCTATTAGTTGTGATAGGCATGATCTACTTGATCGGAATCCGTGCTGATTTTCGTTGAATCTTTCCAGTGTCTCCAAGAAATCATAAATTTTTTCTCTAACTATTCTTTGAAATAACTTTGGTGAGGTGGAACATCAATGACACTGGTCTATAGTTCTTTGATTGAGATCTGTCCCCTCCTTTATTATATAGGAACAATGTTTGCTCTTTTCAAGATGCTCGGTATTTCCCCAGTGTCTAGGGATCTTCTTCATTTCCAGTATAAAGGTGTAGCTATTTCATTTTCACAGTTTTTAATCAATAATGCTTTTCATTTGTCCTATAGCTCTCGCTACATCTTCTGGGGTAAAATCAAAGTCTGTTATACACTCTCCTTGCAATTTCTCTTCAAAGAGTGCGGCTATGTCAGGTATCGCTTTGTCACTTTTTGGGGTACTAAAAACATTTGTTTCAGATATTTCTTTTGGATTGCGGGTTAGTTCATTATCTCTCTTCCTTAAGGCCCGATAGCGGTGCGCGTTTTTGTTTTCCTTTCGCATAGCTATAGAAGCATTTTTTATTTTCCTTTATTGCTTCTCCCGCCTTTTCCTCTTCCCTCTGTATGGTCCTTAACCAAGGTTTGTATTTCCCTATCGATACCGTCCACTTTTTCTTGTATTACTTTCATGGCATTATCTCCGCAGTTGGCTAACTTCGCCTCCACTTTCTTTCTTTTGCGAAATATTCTTCTCTTTTGCCTTTTTAGCCAGCTCCTCTTTCCTTTTGGCTGTGATTTCGAAGCATATTTTTCTAAAATTCTCAGCGTTCTTTCTTCCAAGGTTGTTAGCATTTCTTCAGTTGTTTTATTCTCTAAAACTGTTCTCCACTCTATTTGGGCCATGTGCGATCCGATTACTTCCCAATTTATAGTCTTGGAGTTTAAGTTAAAGGCCCCAAATTTGCTTCTTTCCTCAATGTGTATTGTCTTTTAATGTTGTCATATTTGTTGATATCTTGATTAATTTGTGGTCTAAGATAATGGATGGGGCTATTTTTATATCAACAATCAAGTTCGTGTTATTTGTGAATACCAGATCTAGGCAGTTATTTTTTCTGGTATTTTCTGTTATCTCCTGTGTCAGCTTAAAGTTAATTGTGAGAGTCATCAACATTTTCGGTTGCTCGTGGTCTTCTCTTGTGGCCGCCCTTGTCCTGGTGTATATATATACAGTGATGGGCAGTATCTAGATACATGTATCGCCGATACGTATCGATCGGTATCGGTATCGCTTTAGCTACTTGACAAAAGTATCGATTTATCGGTATCGCTAAGGTCAGTTTTCTTAAATGTATCGAAAAAAATCGATACATCGATACATCGATACATTAATAAGAATTTTTAAATATTTAAATAGATGTTATAATATGACACTACTGAGTGATATTTATAAATATACATAAATAATAATATTATTAAATATTTATTTAATGACAGTACTACTCTACTGGTCACGTCACACAGTACGGCGCAACGTTTAAACACGTTTGTACTTGTGTTATTGAGATTAATTAACCATAATATAGAAACGCTCATAATATAGAAACGCTCATATAATATAGAAACGCTCATTGGTGTTGCAACACTACTGGCCACGCAAATTGGCAAATTTAATATTAACATTGTCAAAAAGAGGGTTCAAGAAATGTTGGTTAATGCTGTTAAGAGCCTCAGCGAGCAGACCCCCAGCAACAACTAAATGATGCTGCATCTGACGGAAGTGCAGATGATTTCTTCTGTTATGAGTCTGCTTCCACTGATGTCTCTGCAACCCAAGATTCCACTGAGATGGAAGTTTTACAGTATCTGGGTGACGGAAGTCATTCTCTCCAATCTCTGAGGCAGTACCCAGGAATTCTACGGATCTTCTTGAAGTATAACACACCACTACCATCCTCTGCTCCTGTAGAACGGTTGTTTAGTTTGGCTGGTCACATTCACGCTCCAAAAAGGAATAGACTGTCTGACCAGATGTTTAGCCAGCTGGTATTTTTGAAGGGTAATAGTAATTACTTTTAATTGTTAGTGTAATATTTTCAGTCATTCATGTATCCTACAAAATTAAAACATACTTTCATTAAATAAAGCAATTGTTTTTATCAGGGCCGGCCCTAGGATTGCTGGCGCCCCGGGCAAGCTGAACTTCGGCGCCCTTACAAGTATAATTTTAAAATTTGTTCACAATGAGGAAAAACTACAAATGTAGGAATAAAGAGTTTATTACAATTAACGATATTCACTCAAAGTACAACTAAACATTCTCAAAATGGAACCATGTATGAAAATATGAGAGACAGTGTTGCCACTTTTGTCTGAGGTAAATCCACAAAAAAATGTAAAAATTCCACAAAGTGGCAACACTGATGAGATACTAAAGGATGGCAGCGCTGCCAGGCGTATGTAATTTGTGCTCAACGCTCACCTACGCGGCCACATCAACCCATGTGACATGTCATCCCATGTCGGGCCAAGCTGACCTTAGCTTTACTGGTAGTCTGGTACTAATGCTATTGGCTAATATAATGTCATAATCCTTGAAAATTTGACTCTACATCAGGAAATTTTCACATTTGACTCTTTTATTTCATTTTATTTTATTTATTTATTTTTCTATTTTTCCCTTTGTATTTGGAAGATCCCAAACACATGACGTGGCGCCCCTTAGCACGTGGCGCCCCGGGCAACTGCCCGAGTTGCCGGTACCTTCAGCCGGCCCTGGTTTTTATTTACATCTATAAAACCCATTAAAATGTCGTTGATTTTACTTACAGTGCGTACAAATTACTAGTATAAACAATAATATCTAATACCTACAAATTAAATGAATAATTATAAAAATGTACCGGCGATACATGTATCGGCGATGCATGTATCGGTATCGCTTAAGACATCTAGAAAGTATCAGCGTATCGGTATCGCCTAAGACGTTCTTCATGTATCGATGTATCGGTATCGCTTTAGCGATTTTCATGTATCGATGCCCATCACTGTATAATGTATATATATTAGGGTGTTTCATACCTATAGGGTAAAATAAAATTGAGCTTGGAGTTTTAATCCACACGTTTCTCCGTATTCTAAAGAACAAGAAAACACGTTTGTGCAAGTTTGAACCAGATCGCGCTGCATTTAGAGGTCCCCAACTTTGACGACTTTTTGTCAGTTCATTCTCGCCTGCCTGCAGTGAAGACGGTTTTCTTCGTCACTTGAGCGATTCGTGTTGTATAGCCTATTGGACAACTATGGAGGTAATTATATATGCTACTAATTATCTCATTTTACTGTGGTATTGAAATTTATTATTATTTAATTTCTGTCATTTTACTGTGGTAGTGATATTTATTATTAATATTACATGAAATTAATTAGTCTGTTGCATATTGGACAACTAAGCTGGTCATTATTTATGATACTAATTAATGTAATTTTACTGCGGTATTGAAATTTATTTAATTAATGAATTGTCAAAGAGAACGTAGTGTACACGTATCAGTTTTATAAATAAAGAAAAGCAGTAACTGGGACTCGAACCAGTGTCATAGCCGTTTGGCGGCATCACTCAAGTCGGCGTACACAGCACGCTATCCACTCCCTAGATGGTGTAGTGGATAGCGTGCTGTGTACGCCGACTTGAGCGATGCCGCCAAACGGCTATGACACTGGTTCGAGTCCCAGTTACTGCTTTTCTTTATTTAATTAATGAAATTAATTACGATGTGAAATTATTTCTGTGGAATTATTTAGTTTGTTTTCTTTTCCAGGTGTCTACCAGAGCGAAAACAGAAGTGTTTCTTATTGGCCAGACGGATGCGAACATCACATCAAGTGGCCTTCCAACTCAGTTGCAAGTACTCAAAAAGTACTTTTACCACCAAAAGGAGCAAAAATTTGGACGTACTGAATGCCTGAACCTGTGCCTGGATGCCTGTCTCATATTTTGGGAGAGAGCGAGAATCCCCATGATGCGTCGAGATTCGGCCTTGAGGAAGATGGAATCCCTTCTCAAGGAATACGACCGGCTTGTGAAGCACAAGTCACATAAAGCAGAGTCCTTCAGAGTGAAGGAGGCGATGTTCAAGGAGGCAATAGCGAAGGAGATCATGGACATTGCTCATTCACAGGCTAAGGAAATGATGAAGAATCAGGAGGACATCCACTTTCTCGACATGCAGCGTGAAGATCCAAATTCCTGCAGCATGGGCCCTGTTGACATGAAGCTTCACTATAAGGAGATTAGGAAAAGGAAGAGGCTGGACAAGATTAAGGAACAACAGGAGAAGGCCAGGAAGGAACAAGGAGCTGCAGAAGATACGGGGGCTTTAGTGATTTCAACTTCGTCAGAGACTGACTCAGATGTCGTTGACCCAACCGTGGAAGTTTTTCCATCCTCCTCCAAGGGAAATACCAAGAAGCGACGCAGGAATCTGATCTCACAGGATGTGACGACTACCTACGATCGGCTGAATATTTCGTACCGCGATTCAGCTATGTCGTACGCTGCAGCGGCTAAATCACTAGGTTTTGACTTGGATGAACTGTCCATTTCTGCCAGTACCATGTACCGCACACGCAAGGCTCTCAGGAAGGTGGCTGCTGAAAGTTATCAATCCGACGAAGTTTGTCCTGGTCAGCCTCTTGTCTTGCATTGGGACGGTAAGCTCCTACCTGACAATGAGCAATGGAAGGAGAGCGTTGACCGGATCGCCGTCCTCGTCTCTGGCGACGGCAAGGAGAAGTTGCTCGGCGTTCCTAAGGTGACGTCCGGAACCGGCGAGAAGATAGCGCGAGTTTGCTTGGATTTGGTCAAGGAACACAGGATGGAAGAGCGCGTGCGGGGACTGTCTTTCGACACGACAGCGTCGAACACCGGGATTCATATCGGGGCCTGCGTCCTGATTGAGAAAGGTCTTGGCAGAGAACTCATGTACTTCCCCTGTCGGCATCACATCTATGAAGTCATCCTCAGCTCCGTCTTCAAGCGTGCATACGACCCTTCAAGTGGCCCCGATATACCCGTTTTCAAGAGGTTTCAGGCACAATGGAAGTTCATCGACCGGTTGGACGTGCGGCCGTATCGATTTTGCTCAAGTCAATGACTCTATGAGGGAACTGAGGGAGAAGTCAGTCCTGCTGGTGAGAGGGATGGTGAGCACGTCGCATCAGCGCGATGACTACAAGGAACTGCTACAGTTGGTTCTCATCTTCCTGGGAGAAGCAAAAGTGGTGGATTTCCCTCTCAGAGCCCCTGGCGCTTACCATCACGCTCGATGGATGGCGATAGCCATCTACTCCTTGAAAGTAATTCTATTGAAGAAGCAGTTCAAGATGTCGAGTCACGAGTTGGAAGCTCTGACAGCCGTAGGTCTCTTCGTGTCCCTCGTCTACATCCGAGGTTGGACTCGTGCTGCAACCTCAAGCAAGGCTGCCGCAGTTGATCTGGAATTTCTGCGTGACGCGGAAGCCTTTGCCATGTCGGGATATTCGTGTGTTAACGCTGCGCAAGAAGCCATGTCTCGACACCTATGGTACATCTCTGAGACTCTTATTGCCATGGCGTTCTTCGACGCAGATGTGGCAGATGAAGAAAAGGCTCAGATGGTCGTCAGTTTGGGTAAGCCCGCATCGAAAAAGGAACTCAAGCGACCCCAAGGGAAGAACGTCAGGAATCTTGCCTCGAAACACCTGGCGGAGTTCGTGACAGGAAAGACGATGGCTTTCTTCCATGCATTCGACTTGGACACAGAATTCTTGAAAAAGCCAGTTGCCGAGTGGACTGAAGTAGAGGGCTTCAAGCAAGCAGCGGCAACTGTTAACAAAATCTCTGTCGTCAACGATCGGGCCGAAAGAGCCATCGCGCTCACCAAAGAGTTCAACTGTTCTCTGACGAAGAACGAAGAGCAGAAGCAGTATTTGCTCAAAACTGTGATGCAGCATAGGGCGAAATACCCGAATAAAACCAAGAAGGATTTCATGGACAAATGATTTGCAAGAAGTGGTTATGTTTTTTGTATCTTTGTGAAAATGTGTAGTGAAATGGTACTCGTTTGTTGAATAAAAATTCATTGACAGATTTTTGTTCAATTTTTTCCGTTTATGATCTGCCAGAGCAACAAACTGGGGACCCGTAAACTTTAAACTATTGAATTAATACTTCGGTTTATCAGTCTCCTCAGCAAATGGAACAAGGGGATCCATGTGGATTAAAATTTTTCCAAACTTTTAATTTATGAAACACCCTAATATATATATATATATATATTCTTATCCACCTTTTTGTATTTTATAAATGGGAAATTAAAGTGTTCGCAGCTCATTATATTGGGGGATGGAGGGTTTATGGCCTTTATTAGCTTTCTGATGTCATCAATGGCCTCAGAGAATTTTCGGTTGGGGGCGTTTGGAGGTCTATCGATGACTATTAGTATCACGTTTAGTTTTTATTTTCACTGCTAGGAGTTCCACAAAGCTGTTTGATTTACTTATTACCGTCTTTGTCATATGACCTTCATGTACATATATAGCACAGCCACCTTTAAGATTGCAGTTTTCATATATATATATATATATATATATATATATATATATATATATATATATATATATATATATATATTATATATATATGATGAATTTCACAATTAAACACATGAAATGAATAAATGATACAAACCACAAGGAAAAAGAAAAATTATTCCAAGGCCTTTCGTGTATTCACAAGTGCATTCCCTGACGAGGTGTACGTCTGAATACACGAAAGGCCTTGGAATCATTTTTCTTTTTCCTTGTGAGTTTGTATCATATATTAGCCCCTCCCGAAAAGAAATTCTGGCTACGCCCCTGTACACGAGTAGATATATATATATATATATATATATATATCCGCCGAAATTGAATGTTAAAGCCCTTCGAATTTTTTGCATTGGAAAAATATAAAGGATTCCAAACAGCAACAGACCGGTAGGTCCCTCCGAGCCTGTCTGTTTAAGAAGGAAGGTTAAAAGTAGTAAGAAGATTTAAAGATAATTTTTTTCCTGTAAATTGTAAAGTTTTAAATAAAAACTGGTCATAAATTGAAAAGTTACTCCATCTGTCCTAATATACAAAAAGATCGCTCCGAACCGTTTAACTTTTTCTTTAAACAGACGATACGGGTATCAGACAGGAGCCGTCACTTACTACTGCGGTCAGAGATTTGCTTGTACAGATGCGGTTCACGAGTGAAATTTTAAAAGCAAAGCAAAAGAAAGAGGTTGATAGATAGGAAGGAATTTTATAGCTAAAGTAAAAATTAAAAAATACACAGTAGGGAATCGAATGAAAATTCTACACTATTTCCACGCGCGAGAATATTATATTATTTACAGGAGCGGCTCGCAAGTAGGCACTGTGGAACTGCAGCACCCCCATGATCTTATGATCTTTACATTTAAATATTTAAAATAGCCTCTCTGATTGTTTTTTTTCAATGAACTTTGAGTTTTTAAATCAGATTATATCCTTTTTTCCTTAAACTATTTCAATGCCGAACGAATGAATCACGAAAGTAGCTTCAGCCTTCCCGTGGAACTGCGTACTTAACAGTTCCAGATTTTGTTCGAAACGCTTGAAACCTCGGTGGCGGACGTACGAAGAGCGAGTCAGAATCGCGGGTTTAAGAAGATCCAAAGCACTGTGGACAGAGCAGTGCCGATTTGTTTGTTTGACGTGGTAGTTGTGTTGCTGTATCGTTTGCTAATTCGAAATTTAATTTCCGAATTGCATTTATCAATGATTCGTTATCATTTATTTTTTGTCGTGAGATTGAAGTTAATTATACAGTATGTCCCACAAAAAAGTACACCCAACTTTAGATTGTACTAACTCCTCCAAAAATTGAGATAATTTTAATAAGATACAAAGCAGGTTTTTCTTTATTCCTTATTACAAAAGTTATTCTTAATTTCGTTTTCTTTCAACATGACCGCCATTCCTATCGATACAAATCTGGAGTCGAGCTCTCATCTTCCCCATCACTCTTTTGATAAGATCTGGATTGTCATTTAACAAGTTGATTTCAGCTGTGATGCGAGTCCTCAAATCATCTAAATTGATAGGTTGTGATGCAAATACTCTATTTTTCAAATGACCCCATAAAAAGTAATCACACGGAATCAAGTCCACGGGATCAATCCAGATCTTATCAAAAGAGTGATGGGGAAGATGAGAGCTCGACTCCAGATTTGTATCGATAGGAATGGCGGTCATGTTGAAAGAAAACGAAACTAAGCATAACTTTTGTAATAAGGAATAAAGAAAAATCTGCTTTGTATCTTATTAAAATTATCTATTATTATGTATTTGTCTTTTCATTACATCGGTAGCACACACATTATTTTTTTCATTGACCAATTTTGCGCAATCCATTTTGTTGTACCCTCCAGTTAAAAGCAGATGCTTAAACACTAAATCGTTTAAACATGAATAAATTTGAACGTTAACAAAGAATAATTTGCTATATTAAATCAAACAAACAGATCCAAAATATCTCAATTTTTGGAGGAGTTAGTACAATCTAAAGTTGGGTGTACTTTTTGTGGGACATACTGTATAATAATTGGATTATTTACAATATATAGCTTTCATTTCTTAGAATATTTTTTCGCTCAGAATAAAAACAGAAGAATGGAATTTGTTTATAAATAAAAATTTTGGCAAATTCGAAATTACCCGTTAAGCGTAAGTACCCTATAATTGATTTTATGATACTATTTTACTTATTTTTATGACTGAGTAGTGAGTAGTTACCTATTTATCTATTCGACTTTCTCTCTCTCTCTCTCATATATATATATAATCGACACAATTGTTCGCAATTTCTGAGGCAGCACCCCCATAACTGAAAGTCACGAGCCGCCACTGATTATATATATATATATATATATATATATATATATATACACACACACACAAGTTTATTTCAGCTTATCAGATCTAAAAGCAATGGCGTCAGATAGGCGCCTATGGTTTCTGCACAATCGTACGTTTTTATTTGCAAACGACGGTGTCTGGTTGACGTAGGTGCGACAAAAAGTCGTGAACCGCATCTGCACAAGCAAATCTCTGATCTTCGTAGTAAGTTATGGCTCCTGTCTGACATTAGTATCGTTTAAATAAAAAGTTAAACAGTTCGGAGCGATCTTTGTGCATATTAGGAGAAAAAAATTAGTTTATGAAAATTCGCAGGAAAAAAACAATTTAGAAGCAGATTTCTTGTTTTCTTCCCTACTGAGAGAGAGAGAGAGAGAGAGAGAGAGAGAGAGAGAGAGTTACAAGGAAAAGAAGTACCTCAAAAGGCCTTGCGGCCCATACCGAGGAGGTACCAATGGCAACGGGTGCCAGGGAAAATTTTGTAAAAGTTTATTTTTCTTTCAACTATCCTAGCAGTAGTAGAAAACTGGATAGAAAAGTAGAAGGCTCTCTCCCCACCCTCCGCTCCCTCCCTGCCAGAGGCAGGTACGAAAAAAGGTTAAAGAAAATACCTTGACCCTGGAAAAGTAGCCAAGGAAATTTTACAGGAAAGTGGAGAATATATAAATAGCTCTATATTTAGCTTGCTCACAGAGACACCGAGCAAGCGAACTCCTGCAGAGTTTTCTAGGTTTTATCTTAAACTATGAGAGTGTTCAGTACTTTGTCTAGCCTATTTTAAACAGATTTACACTTTCACTGGAAACAACCTCTGAGGGAAGTTGGTTCCAGATATTAACTATTTTATAGGAAAAGAAATTTCCGCAGACTGAGGTCCTAAATGTCTTTACACACTCAAATAGTGTGCAAGATTTGGTCTACCCTTTTCTTGAACTGATCCACAGAGGAACTGTTCACAACTTCCGATGGTAACCTGTTCCATGTGTCACAGATCTTATACGTAAAGTAATTCCACACACACTAGTCCTAAACCGTTTCAAATCCAACTTCCAACCATTGTTGCGAGTTGGGTTATCATTTAAACTAAACATACTTCTAAAATCGACATCGTTGAACCCGCGTAAGAGCTTGAAAACTCGATCAGTTGACCGCGCAGCCTCCGAGTTTCAAGCGAAAACAAGTTCAGGCGCGTAACCGTCGATTGTAGCCCATATGCCTAACGGAAGGGATTAACTTTGTGGCCCTCGCCTGCACTCGCTCCAGCTCTCAATATCTTTCCTGAGGGTGGGCGACCAGAACTGCACAGCATACTCCAGGTGCGGCCGAACAAGGGAATTGTACAGTGAGAGCACAATCTCCTTGTTCCGAAACTGAAATTGCCTCCTGATATAACCCAATAGTTTCTGGGCTTTCTTTTCCACCTCTACGCACTGTTTCGTAAACTTAAGGTCGCTGCTAATTAGCACACCCAAGTCCTTTTCTAAATCAGTCACCTCGATATTACTACCCAACATCGAGTAGTCCGACTTGGGATTGGCGTAGCCAATGTGCATCACTTTGCATTTACCCAAGTTAAACGGCATTTGCCATTTTCGGACCACTCTCCTATCCTACCTAGGTCCGCACGCAGTTCCTCGATCGCTTCGGGCGTCCCAACATTGGCCCCAAGCTTGGTGTCATCAGCGAATTTGGCGATCCGACTGACGATGCCACCGTCGATATCATTTATGTAAATGATAAACAACAGCGGCCCCAAAACGGAACCCTGAGGAACCCCACTAGTGACCGAGGCCCAACCCGAACTAGCCCTTTAATTACAACCCTCTGCCGCCTATTCTTCAGCCAGTTTTCAATCCACCTACCTATTTCCCCACCGATACCCAGCGCGCGCACTTTCGCCATTAGCCGGCGGTGAGGTACCTTATCAAAGGCTTTCTGAAAGTCGAGATAAAGTATATCAATCGCCCTACTCTTATCGTACTCACTCAACATGACGTGGAAAAACTCGAGCAAGTTGGTGAGACACGACCTATGCCGTCTAAACCCATGTTGGAGTCCCCAAGCAGCTTGTAGGAATCCAAATGGTCAACGATCCTATCCGCTATTATCCCCTCTAATAACACTAGGCAACAAAGATTTTGTTACAGAAGACCAAATAGGTGCTCCTAGCTAATTTCGGTATGCTGATTTCAAATCTATAATTAGATTTTTTCTATCACGTCTAGATTTTGTGTAAAATGCAAATCACTTTTAGTAAAATTTTCTACCACGTCCAGATTTTGGTTTTAATCGGCTTAATGCCAGTAATATGAAACTTGCTTTTCAAGGTTAAAGCAATTTTTTTTGCCAACTATATACAAATTCGAACAATTTTGATAAATAAAATTTATCCCGAGTTGGCAACACTGTGTACTACGGGCAACGGCACATCGTAATAATTACTTTCTACGTTTTTTCAGATATTGTATGGTAATTCAAAATGGCATCAAATAGACGTGCTTGTGTAAATCACCCAGACAACTTCTGCTTTGTCTGTGGACAATATACACCTAAGCCACAACGTAGAAACATAACAACAAAGATTAAACTTGCCTACAAGTGTTATTTTGACTGTAAGTTAGGAGACCAACAGAGGGACTGGGCACCACATATTTGCTGTGCACAGTGCAATGCAATGTTAATAGCTTGGATGAATGGTAAAAGAAAAGCTATGCCGTTCTCAGTCCCCATGGTTTGGCGTGAGCCGAAAAATCACTTCAATGATTGTTATTTTTGTTTGACAAAGATTGCTGGTTTCACAAAGAAAAACAAATCAAAGATCACGTACCCAAACTGCGAATCAGCAATGAAACCAGTACCACATGATGAAACAAATCCACCACCAGTTCCACCAGCAACGATAACAGACAGCAGTTCATCTGAAGATTCTGCTAGTGATATAGAAACAGGGAAAGATGGCATATATGTTCCAGATGCAAATATTTCCCCACATTTGTTAAGTCAAGCGGAGTTAAATGACTTAGTGCGCGATTTGGAATTACCAAAAGAAAAGGCAGAGTTGCTTGGTTCAAGACTTCAAGAATTTAATCTTCTCCAACCAAACACCAAAGTTTCCCATTTCCGCCATCGCCATTTGCAGTTTTCATCATTTTACTTACAGGAAGAAAACGTTTGTTTCTGCCACGATATCAGTGGTCTGATGCAAGGGATTGGCTGTCGCTATGATCCAAAAGAATGGAGACTGTTCATTGACTCTAGTAAAGCTAGCCTTAAAGCTGTATTACTGCACAACGGCAATGAAAAACCTTCAATACCTGTAGCACATGCCACTGGCCTTAATGAGACTTATGAATCGATGAAACTGCTGCTAAGACTCATCAAATATAAGGACCACACATGGAATATTTGTGGCGACCTTAAAGTTGTATCATTACTTCTTGGGTTACAGTTGGGCTACACAAAGCATATGTGCTTTTTGTGTCTATGGAACAGCAGAGATGACAAGAACCACTACAAAAAACATGATTGGCCATCTAGAACTGAACATGTTGTTGGTAAATACAATGTGAAACACCCAGCACTTATTGACCCTCAGAAAGTACATCTTCCACCACTTCACATTAAACTTGGCCTTATGAAAAATTTCGTGAAGGGTATGGATCATCAAGGTAGTGGTTTCCAATATTTAAAGGATAAATTCAAAGGAATATTGACAGATGCTAAGCTAGAAGCTGGAGTTTTCACTGGACCACAGATCCGCAGTGTCATCCACGACTCATCGTTTCCATCTAACCTAAATGAGAATGAACTAGGAGCATGGACATCTTTCGTTGAAGTTGTCAAAAATTTTCTTGGAAACCACAAAGCTGAAAACCACCGTAAACTCGTAGAAAACATGCTTAAATCTTATGAAATAATGGGATGCAGAATGTCTTTGAAAATTCATTTTTTACATTCTCATCTTGACTTCTTCCCGGCCAACCTTGGGGCTGTAAGTGACGAGCATGGTGAGCGCTTCCACCAACAGATCTCAGTTATGGAAAACAGATACCAAGGTAATTTCAACCCAAATATGATGGGAGATTATTGTTGGTTCCTGCAGAAGGAGAGCTCGTCATCCTACAAGCGACAAAGGAAGAGGACACACCAAAGTTTCACTTAAGAACAGGAATTTGCCTTTCAGTAGTAACAACAAAATACTAACGCGCTTTGGGTGGATGGTTGGGCGCAGGGGTGGTAACTCCGCCAGCGGAATTCCGCTGTCTGTCTTAAGCCAGAATAAAGGAGGAAAGACATCCCTGTTCACTAATTATTTAAGTATGCTTAACATAAAACGTGGCACGGAAAAGTAGCTTAGACGGCTTTCGTAATAGAAGCGGGTGAGAAAAAAAAATGAAAAATAGGGGTTTTCGGTTACACAAAATCTGGACGTGATAGAGAAATTTTGATATCAGATCTGAAATCAGCATCACCGCTTTAGTAGGAATCAGTAGTTCACGTGTCTGTAACAAAAAAAAAGTTGAAATTTGTTGCCTAGTGTAATTTACCTACAACTGAAGTGAGACTAATGGGACGATAGTTCCCTGGACTTTCGTGATCCCCTTTCTTAAAGATAGGGGTCACGTTGGCTTCCCTCCAGTCACCAGGCACCTGGCCCGTCTCCAACGATTTGTTGAAGACTGTAGCCAGGTGGGGAGCCACCTGGTCGCGCACCTCCGCAACACTCTGGGGAGAAACTGGTCTGGCCCAGGAGCCTTAAACGCGCTCAGTTTGTCTATTCTATCGGCAACGACTGTCGCGGTACATCGAACATATCCAGGCCAGCACCTTCGTGCCTCACGCCTGGCTCGGGGATGATGCGGGTGTCCTCCCTGGTGAACACTCCCGCAAAGTACTCATTAAGCACATTAGCGATGTCCGCGCCGGAGGTCCGCAGAACGCCGCTTCCGTCCTTTAACGGACCTCATGCTTCTAATGGGCTTTCTACTATTAACATAACTGAAGAACTCCTTAGGGTTCCCCTTGCAGAGGCTTGCCACCCGTAGTTCTTCGTTACGTTTCGCTAGCCTAACCTTCGCCTTCACTTCCCTACACAGGCGGACATACGCTAAAGTGTTCTCATGGGAACGATTGGCCTTCGCCCTCCTATACGCTACTTTCCTATTTCGGATAGCCGAAGCGATGTCACGATTGAACCACTTAGGCTGCGTTGAAGCAGGGGTGACCGGTTTTGAGGGTATGGCAGCAGACTGCAGCACCATAAACTCGTCCCGGAATGCACTCCACACTCCCTCAACATCGCCGCCGACCTCTAACCCCATATCTCCTACGCTATCCCTGAGGCTAACAAAGTTCGCCCGCCGGAGATCGAGCTTACTGCCTCTCGAGTTACTACGCTTCACCCGAGGGACGCACACACGGAACCTAATAAGACTGTGATCACTCCCGCCCAACGATTCGTCAACGGTGAGGCCAGTGACGAGGTTGTCTTCGGTCGTGAACACTAAGTCTAGAACGCTTTCGCCTCGTGTAGGCTCGTTGACCCACTGAGTGAGGAAGTTCTCATCAGCAAAGTCAACTAGCCTCCTCCCTTCAGCATCGGCAGTCCTGTTTTCCCACTTTATGCCGCGACAGTTGAAGTCTCCTAAAACTACACACACCCTATCCCCTAGCAGGCTACGGAGTTCGGTGTACAGGGCTGTATCCTCCTCGAGGAGGAGATGCGGAGGTCTGTACACCAAGATTAACCTATAGTTCGTCCCTCCCACGTTCAGATCGACGCCAAGCAGCTCCCGTTCCGACCGGAACTGGCAGTCAACCGGACTCAACGTGTCTCTAACGTATATTAGTACCCCACCCCCCTCCCCACGGGTGCGGTCTTTGCGAAACATTCTATACCTGGGAATTTCGAACTCTCCAACGTAGTCCCTACGATCAGTATGAATCCAGGAGTCGGTGATAGCAACGATATCCTGGTATTCTGATGCTAAGAGCGCCGTAGCTCGCGAAACTTGTTCCTAATTGCCTAGCATTAAAAAGCATTGCACGGAGGGAGCCTTCCCTATTCTGACCGCCCCCTAGCACGACCGTTTCCCGAACAGCCAGGGCTGTCGGGAGTCGAAGAGCCCCCTCACTATTGCTGTTGGAGGGGGACTAACTACTGGGGGAGGGGGACTAACTGCTGGGGGAGGGGACTAACTGCTGGGGGAGGGGGACTAACTGCTGGGGGAGGGGGACTAGCTGCTGGGGGAGGGGACTAACTGCTGGCGGAGGGGGACTAACTGCTGGGGAGTAGGTTTAACTGTTTGGGGCAGGATCAATTGCTGGTTTGGGGGTCCTAGTTTAAAAAGATTATACAAATTAATGTTCAGTAAATCACCATACTCTTTTTCCCTTCTGGTTAAAATGTATCCCGTCCGAACCAAAGTATTCCCCATTTCCGTGGAAGGTAGGCCAAAAACGACAAACTTTAGGCCTTTTTCATCACACATGCGTTTAACTCTTTTATTTATGCTAATGGCTTTACTTAGAGTATAGTCACTAGCACGCATTCGAGGGAGAATTCCTACGACCATACCATGTCTGTCCTATCCTAACCTTGTCAGTTAGGTTCTTAAATTCTTTTATAATGGGCTCTGTCTGCCCTCCTGTCCCTCCCATAAAAACGTCATTGCCACCAACATGGACAATGATAGGGCAACTCTTATTTTGATATTAATTTTGCCTAATTCCCTATTAATTATCTGGCTTGTGGCACCCGGAAAACATCGGAGCTTTCTCTTGGTCGCCTGTCTTGCTCCGAAAAAGTCCCCTTGATTCCTTACCATAGAATCCCCAATTAAAAAGGATTCATCCTCCTCATCAGCAAGTAAGTGAAACTTATTTTTGATGGTAATGGGTTCTAAATCCTTATGTTTTGGGTTTGGTTTGGAGGGTCTTTTATTTTTGACCAATTTGAATTCTTGGTCCTCCGTTCTATTTTCCGGAATAGTCACCGTGTTTTCCAAGCGTGCCACGCTTTGCTCTAGATGCTTAATTTTACAATTTAAATCTGCTTGTTTGTTTTTAGAGAGAGAGAGAGAGAGAGAAAAGGAGAGAGAGAGAGAAAAAGAGAGAAAAAGAGAGAGAGAAAGAAAAAAGAGAGACAGAAAGAGAGAAAGAGAAAAAGAGAGAGAGAGAAAGAGAAAAAGGGAGAGAGAGAAAGAAAGAGAAAAAGATAGTTACGAGGAGTTACAAGGAAAAGAAGTACTTCAAAAGACCTGGCAGCCGATACCGAGGAGGTACCAATGGCAGCGGGTGCCAGGGAAAATTTTCTACACACTCAAATAGTGTGCAAGATTTGGTCTAACCTTTTCTTGAACTGATCCACAGAGGAACTGTTCACAACTTCTGAAGGTAACCTGTTCCACGCGTCACAGATCTTATAGGTAAAATAATTCCCATACACACTAGTCCTCAACCGCTTCAAATCCAACTTCTAACCATTGTTACGAGTTGGATTATCGTTTAAACTAAACATGCTTCTAAAATCGACATCGTTGAACCCGCGTAACAGCTTGAAAACCTCGATGAGTTGACCATGCAGCCTCCGAGTTTCCAGCGAAAACAAGTTCAGGGCGCGTAAGCGTCGATTGTAGCCCATATGCCTAACGGAAGGGATTAACTTTGTGGCCCTCGCCTGCACTCGCTCCAGCCTCTCAATATCATTCCTGAGGGTGGCCGACCAGAACTGCACAGCATACTCCAGGTGCGGCCGAACCAGGGAATTGTACAGAGAGAGCACATCTCCTTGTTCCGTAAATGAAATTGGCTCCTGATATAACCCAACAGCTTCTGGGCTTTCTTTTCCACCACTACACACTGTTTCGTAAACTTAAGGTCGCTGCTAATTAGCACACCCAAGTCCTTTTCCAAATCAGTGGCCTCGATATTACTCCCCAACATTGAGTAGTCCGACTTGGGATTGGCGTAGCCAATGTGCATGACCCTGCATTTACCCAAGTTAAACGGCATTTGCCATTTTTCGGACCACTCTCCTATCCTACCTAGGTCCGCACGCAGTTGTTCGATCGCTTCGGACGTCCCAACATTGCCCCCAAGCTTCGTGTCATCAGCGAATTTGGCGATCCGACTGACGATGCCACCGTCGATATCATTTATGTAAATGATAAACAACAGTGGCCCCAAAACGGAACCCTGAGGAACCCCACTAGTGACCGAGGCCCAACCCGAACTAACCCCTTTAACTACAACCCTCTGCCGCCTATTCTTCAGCCAGTTTTCAATCCACCTAGCTGCTTCCCCACCAATACCGAGCGTGCGCACTTTGGCCATTAGCCGGCGGTGTGCAGTGGCGGACTGGCTAGGCTGTGAGTCTGCCATATGGCAGATGGGCCCCCCTAGAAAAAAGGGAAGTTGGCCCCCTAGACCTGAGGTAAAAAAAATTGGCAGCCAATCTATTATACTCGTATATAAAGTTTAAATAAAAATAAGTCAGTTGGGCCTGATGAGATATATCCTAGAATCTTAATTGAGGGTGTTGCAGTATTTCTATTACATGAAATAGATACATATAATTTATTTAGATTTTTGTAATTATTTGTATTTTTTTTATTTTGTATTTATTAATATCGTAATTTTTATTTTTTTTTATTTTGTATTTATTAATATTGTAATTTTTTTTTTTTTTAATTTTGTATTTATTAATAGTGTTGGTTTACGTCGTCGTCGTTGGCCTAGGCAAGCTACGGCTTGGGACCGTAGCGCATCTATCCGGTATAGGTTAACCTGGATGATGTAGCCATAAGCACTGCCGCTGGTTAAGTGCCAACCAGTGATTATCTCACTAGCCGTATTGAGTCCGTTAGGCGAAACTGCGACAGTACCAAAGGTGGAAAATATAACCTTTGGTTTTCTATTATTTATTTGTAAAATGGACATGGTATTAGATTAAAATAAATATTTGAATATAAATAATTAACTGACAATTGTGATATATTAATATTATGTTTACATACAATAAAATAATATAGTATACATAAAATTAGTATTAATGTGGTTCACAATTGAATTATAATGGGGTAACTAATTTAAAATGAATTTATACTATTCCGAAATTCAAGACGGTAAAATTAACATTTATCTTTAACTAAAATAAGAATATTCACTACACACTCCCCCACCAGAGAGAAGTTCAAAGAGTTCCGAACGACACAGATTTCCTCTGGACCTTTTTGGTAGCTACTTGTACCTCGCTTAAGGTTGATTCCAAAAACGCAGGCTTAAGGCGATCGATAGAAACCTTGTCGACCTTGGAACCGCGCTGGATGAGAATGATTGCGCGTACGTCGGAGAACTTCATAGGGTCCGTCATATGGACATTGGAGAGGCCGTTTTGGGACAGGTACACGAACGAAAACGTGGGTGCAAGACTGGAGGGCTGGGGAAACAAAGATGTTCTGTTGGCTAGTCAATCGAGGGGAACAGGCTGAAGGGATGCATGTGAGAGGAAAGTGTTTGAGCGAATTCCGTAGGATCACATGACTTATCCCCTGCAGTGAAGTAGCCACCTGGTAGCCGCAGTGTTGTTCCATATACTAGTTCAGCCGCTGTAGTCTTCAGATCACTCTTAAATGCAGAGCGAATACCAAGCAAAACGAGTGGAAGCTTATCCATCCAATGGGAGTCTTCGTGACACATAAGGGATGACTTCAGCTGGCGATGGAAGCGTTCGACGAGGCCGTTAGTTTGCGGATGATACGCACAGGTATGCGCATGTACTGTACCCACAAGCTGGTAAACTTCTTCCAAAGCGAAGACTCAAATTGGCGACCTTGGTTAGTGATGACTTTTGTCGCAATCAAATCTTGATACCCATCCATGAAGAAAGGCTCTTGCAACAGTGTCCGCTTGGATATCAGGAAGTGGGATGGCTTCAGGCCATCTGGAAAAGCGGTCGAGACAGGTGAGCAGATAACGTTGGCCTTGAATCACTGGAAGAGGGCCAACAATGTCTACATGAATTACCTCAAATCGCTGGGATGGGGGCGGAAATGCGTCAAAGGGGGACCTGGTGTGCCTTTGGACTTTGGCACGCTGGCAGGCAAGGCACGTTTTGGTCCAATGTTTGACATCCTTCCGCATCGAGGGCCAAACAAAGCGAGAGGTAACCAGGTGTTGCGAAGCACGGATACCAGGATGGGAGGCTTATGAAGATCCGTGAAGACTGCTTGTCTGTGACATGGAGGGACATAAGGGCGAATAGCAGCTGTTGATACGTCGCAATAGAGGGCACAGACAATCCTGGCATACTCATTTTCTTGAGGGAAAGTGAGTGAGTGGAGTCTTCTCTGAGCAGGTCTTGTAGTTCCGTATCCTTATCTTGATCCTGTGCAATAGCATTCCACAGTGTAGAGCTGAAGGTAACAGAAGTAATCTCTATTCTTGAAAGTGCATCCGCTGGAGTGTTCAAGACACCTTTGATGTGGCGGATATCTGTGGTAAATTGCGAGATATAATCGAGTTGCCTGATGACTCTGGGAGAGTGGTTACAGCTGTTTTTTACTGAAGACAGTGACCAAAGGTTTGTGGTCGGTAAAAAACACAAAACTCTCGGCCTTCAAGGAAATGTTGAAAATGCTTCACGTTTAAGTAAATAGCAAGAAGTTCACGTCCGAAGCACTATAACGCGTTTGGGCTGGCTGCAGCTTTTTCGAGTAAACGCGATGGGTGCTTGTTGACCGTTAATGGTTTGTTCCAACACTCCACCGATCGCAACATCTGATGCATCGACCGTCAGAGTTAGGGGGGCATCACTGATAGGAAATGACAAAGACAATGCACTATTGATAGCATTTTTGGCATTGTCGAACGCCTGTAAACTATCGCTACACCATACCAATTTCGTTACCTTGCGTTTGTGTGTGATCATAGCGTGTAGAGGAGCAAGAACACTGGCACAGTTTTTAATGAACTTGTGGTAATAATTGACCAAACCTAGAAACCGACGTAACTCACGCTGATATTTTGGCATAGGTAATTTTTTATCACTTCACACTTGTCCTGAAGGGGGGTAATTCCGTGCTGCGAAATCGTGTGACCAAGAAATTCCAAGGTTGGCTGTGCAAACACACACTTAGATGCATTAATAGTAACACCGTATTGTTCTAAGCGTTGAAAGAGGAGTGAAAGATGTTCCTTATGTTCCTCTTCGTTGAGCTGGCCACAAGCAATCATCGATGTAGGCATAAACAAAGTCTAAGCTCTGGTGACCTCATCTATAAACCTCTGAAAGGTTTGCGCAGCATTCCGTAGCCCGAACGGCATCTTCAAAATTCGAATACCCAAATGGTGTACAAACTGCAGTCTTGGGAATATCCGAAGGCTCTACGGGAATGTGGTGGAAAGCCTTAACGAGATCTATTTTACTGAAGATAGATTTGCCGTGGAGAAGAGAAGTAAAGTCTTGGACATTTGGTACCGGATATCGGTCCGGGATGGTTGTCGAATTCAAAACCGGTAATCCCCACATGGTCTCCAGTCTCCTGACTTCTTCTGGACCAGGTGTAGGGAGAGGACCAACTGCTTTTGGAAGGTCTTATTATCCCAAGATCCAGCATAAGCTGGAATTCCGATTTGGCAGCTTTCAGTTTGTCCGGGGCAAGACGTCTGGTTTTGCAAACAGGGGACCTTTTGTTGTAATGTGATGGGTAATGGTGTGCTTAATGGTATCACCCATCTGCATCGGTTGAAGAATTCCTGGATATCGCTGGAAAAGGCACTGGTACATGGAATTAGGGGGAACGAGGGAAAGTGCAGAGTTCGAGGCGTCCGGAAGGGCAACCTGTTTGGCAAGAACAGAAAGCAGTGTGGCCTGGTCGCATAAGCGTCGCTTGTCAGATCCACAGGAGTTTGAAATGCTGGAGGAAGTCAGCGCCGATTATGGGATGCCGCACTTGAGCACAGATGAAAATCCACTTGAAGGATCGGTGAAGGCCCAAGTTTAGTTCACGCGACTGAGTACCGTACGTGGGTATGCGTGAACCGTTAGCAGCGTATAGAGGCGGAGATTCCGAGTGCGTATGACCAGATTTTTGAGGGAATACACTGACTGACGCTCCGTATCAACCAAGAAATTGACACCAGAGTTCCTGTCCTTTATGAATAACAGGTTGGCAGTGCGAGTACTAGACGCCATTAGGACTCGCTGCTGGGGTTTTCCGACGAAAAATTGCAAGGGGAGATGCACTTCCTAGCCTTCTTTCCAAATTTCGAGTGGTAGAAGCAGATCTTCCCGGAACTCGAACGATGCCTCTTCGTAAATCTTGACCGAGAATGGCTTCTTTGCCGTTGATTTTGTAGCAGAGAACAAACGTGGTTGAGTTGTTGACTTAACTCTTCCACTTTCAACTCCAGTTCCGATTGTGTGTTCACGTTGTTGACCGGAGCTGTGTCAATCTCCACTACTTTGTCGGCAGTTTCTGCTAGTTTATCAACTGGAGTAGCAGGATCCATAGTGGCCAAGACACGCTGAGCTGATGGAGGAAGTTTCTGCAAGAAAACTGTCTAAAGATGTCCTTATCGAAGGTTTGTGCGCGTTCGCCTAGAGCGCACTGCATAGCCCTCAGCATTTGAGTGGGCTTACGGTCTCCAAGTTCTTCTTTTGAGATTAACTGATGTAGTTTCTCACGCTCGGAGACAGTGGTGCGGCACAGGATGGCAGACTTCAGATCGTTGTATGGGTCCTCACTCGTGGAAGTAGACACGATGACGTCACGGACTTCAGAGATGATGCTCGCTGGTAGAGAGGACAAAACATGATCGTATTTCGTCCTGCTAGCGGTGATCCTTCCCAAGTTGAATTGTGATTCCACTTGGTGGAACCAAATAAATGGATCACCCGGCCAGAACGGGGAGCTTTACGCTCAAGTGGGAGATGGCACCAGCGTCGTCAGGCATCTTCTCCTATGCTTGCTGACGTACAAGCAAGACAAGTTACCAACGAAGGAGTGGAGGTTGAGACGAGCGCAGGCACAGAGCGCACGGGCAGGGGTGAGGGGCAGAGGGCACGAGCGACATTACAGTCTGGTCCTAGTCGCTCGGGTGAAGGGGGTGATGGGCACGAACGACGTTACAGTCTGGTCCTAGTCGCTCGGGTGAAGGGGTGATGGGCACGAACGACGTTACAGTCTAATCCTAGTCGTTCGGGTAAAAGGGGGGAATCCAACTCCGGAGTCACCAATTGTTGGTTTATGGTCGTCGTTGGCCTAGGCAAGCTACGGCTTGGGACCGTAGCGCATCTATCCGGTATAGGTTAACCTGGATGATGTAGCCATAAGCACTGCCGCTGGTTAAGTGCCAACCAGTGATTATCTCACTAGCCGTATTGAGTCCGTTAGGCGAAACTGCGACAGTACCAAAGGTAGAAAATATAACCTTTGGTTTTCTATTATTTATTTGTAAAATGGACATGGTATTAGATTAAAATAAATATTTGAATATAAATATTAACTGACAATTGTGATATATAATTATTATGTTTACATACAATAAAATAATATAGTATACATAAAATTAGTATTAATGTGGTTCACAATTGAATTATAATGGGTAACTAATTAAAATGAATTTATACTATTCCGAAATTCAAGACGGTAAAATTAACATTTATCTTTAAACTAAAATAAGAGTATTCACTACAATAGTATATAAAAAGGCAAATGTATTAATAACTTCTTTAATTTGTTAAAATTATTGCAGGTTTTAAACTTTCAGAAAGTAGCAAAAATTAATAAATTTACGTGCCTAAAATACAGTTTTGCCAATCTGCCTGTCACTGCGACATTTTTAACTTCATTAGTTTATTTAATAGTTGCCTACATGCTTCATTAAAATCAATTCCAATTTATCGAAGTAAGTCTCTTATTTTTGTTATTGCTGTTATATATGTATAATTATATTTTACCCATTTCTATGTCCATATATAAAAGATATATAGAGTTATGTATATATTTTATATAAAGCTGCTATATATAAAGATAGATATAAAAATAAATAAGAAAATACATGTAATAGTATTGAGAAAAGATTACAATACATTACATTACAATTACATTACAATACAGTTACACAATATATATATTCATTCATTATATCATAGTATAATTCAAGCATTGTTATTTGTTTTGAAATTTGTTGATCTTGATTTATTAAATGCAATTAGTAAATCAGATTACTTTATTAATTTTTTTTTTTTATATTTCAGGTAAGATGTCTAAAATATTTAGTCAGTGGGTTCAGGAATTCTATTAAAAGTGTATATAAAACCATAATATATATATATATATATATATATATATATATATATATATATATTGTATTATTTCATAAAAACAGCGTTAATCAACCAATCGCTAAAAATATAACCAAAATCGTACGCCCGCCAGAGTACTGACTCTCAATTCCTTTCAACCTTTGGAAATTCTGGGCGACAATGTTATACTCCTCTTTGGCGCGCGCTGACGCACCTTGATGCCGGCGAAAAGAGCTGGAGTCGCCATCTTAGTTCGTTCGAAGTTCTACTACGAGTAATACGTATCGGTTTGACTCCGTAATTTTAGCCCGTTATTATTTCAATTAACTTCGTTTTATAATAAAATGCCAAAATTTAACATCATTTACTAATGATTCTAATAAATGTCGAATTCTTTTAAGATCTAGAATTAATTTTATTCACTCGTCGTTCCACCTATATATATATATATATATTTATACCCGGGTGTTAATCGTTGACCCAAGTGTTTGAGAACGCCATTGTGGATTGTCTTACACGAGGAGAACCATCCAGGGGTAGCTATTTAGATTGAATTGGAATTTCATTAACGTTCGTCAAGTTGAACCTTCGACAGGTTGACTGGGGTTATCAGCTTGAAACGAGTTAATTGCGATTCACGAGCTTAATCTGACTAGCGGTATATATTGTGGAACAACCAATTGCATAACGTCGCAAACTAAATCGATACTTTATAGTTAGGCTTGTAAAGACTAACTTATTTGTCAATCTAAATTAAACAAATTTAAATCTACTCAACTTCAGTCTAAATTAAACTGATTTAAATCTACCCAACTTCAGTCTAAATTAAACAATTAAAAGCGTCCAAGTAGTGGGAAACCTAAGTTTTAATTTAAACAATACTTTTTCGAACCTGAGGTAAGGGTGGACGCGGGTAGCAGTTTGGATACCCTTTTTAGGCTGCTGAACTTTCCACATAAGGAAATGGAACACATGAAACGGAAATCTGGAGCACAGAAACGGAAAGATAAACGAGAAGTAGAAAGAAATGATTCAGCAAAAAAGTGCAGGCCTATAACAGCATTTATGATATCAACACCTATATCTATATGTCAGAAAGAAGAAAGCGACTTACAGAGAAATTCAACTACAACTGTTCATGCTGATACTGTAGATCTAGGACATAAAGATGAAGGTATGCCTAACGTTTTTGAGACTGTAGATGCTGATTTTTATGATTCTGAATTAGCTGGTGGAATAACAGTAACTGAACCTGGGCCTGTACATGTACATAATCAAAAAGATCTAGAAGCTGATTTAAATAATGATGAGAATCAACCAACATTTAGACAGGATAAGCTCTTTCAATATCCTGCACGAACAGATTTGAAATCTTTTTTCAAAGAGCATCCAATTCAGCCACATGATCATGATCTGCCATTTAATGTAAAGTTATATAAGCGAAAATTTATGGGTGACACTGTCTCACGACACTGGTTAACATATAATAAAAAGAATAGATCGCTATATTGTTCATTTTGCTTGGCATTTGAGTCACCAACCGCTTCTATCCCATCTGCTTTTGTGCGAGGATTTAATGATTACAGACGCATTAGCCAGTCCTTATCAGAGCATGAATCAACTGGTATACATAGCAAGCATGCTCAGGAACATATCAGTGTAGTAAATGATGGTAGTTTAGCTCGTTTTTTCGCTGCATCATTGCAGAAGCGAAAAGATGAAGTACTAAAGCAGAGAAATATTGTTGCCAGAGTTGTAGATATAATAAAGATGTTAGGTAAACAAGCTCTTCTTTTTCGTGGACACAGAAATGAGTCAGCATATTCTCTTCTTGATGAAACAGAAAATCATGGAAATTTCTTGGCTACTGTGCAGTTGATGGCAAAATATGACCTTATTATGGCTTCTCATGTTTCCATGGTGAAGGAAAAGTCTGAACAACGATGTGAAAGATTGGAAAAACAAAGAAAGGCACAAAGTAAAGGTCGTGGTAGTCTTGTCACATTCTTCAGTAAAACAACATCTCTTCTTTGACCGAAATTATGAAGAAGATGATACAGAAAAAAATTACTCAAGAAGTTGCTGAGGCCAAGTATTATTCCATACAAGTAGATTCAACCCAGGATATTTCATCAATTGATCAACTTAGTATTGTTATTCGATATGTACTAAATGATACTATCCATGAACGACTACTTGCAATTGTTCCAAGCAATGATGGTACAGGGCAGGGACTTTTTGACCTGTTGTAATATTTCATTTAATGTCTTGAAATAGATCCGAGAAACTACTTATCAGATAGCACAGATGGCGCTGCAAGCTACCATGGACAATATAATGGCTTACAGAGTAAAATTGCTGATGTAGCTGATCAGCATGTTCATGTATGGTGCTATGCCCATGTACTCAATTTAGTAGTTACTGAAACCACGAAGTGTTGTGTACCAGCAGTTTCCTTCTTCAATTTACTCCAGAATTTAGCAAAATTTGTGAAGGTATCATATAAGCGAATGGCCATCTGGATTGAAGTTGTTGGACATCATCTGGGGAAAGAAAAGACGAAACGATTAAAGCTAATTGGTGAAACCAGGTGGTCAGGGAAGTCCAATGCAGCAACTACTATATTTGGAAATTTTGACGAGATATGTATCAGTAATTTTGTGGATCTTCTGACATGTTTATCCATTATTCAAAGCTCTAACAATTTTGATGCAAAAACAAAACAGGAGGCAAATGTTTTACTGTCTAGCCTTCTAGAATTTCAAACAATATTGACAGCATTCACATACTTATATATCTTTCAAATTACAGCCCATTTGTCAAGCTATCCACAGACAAGTGGCTTAAATATGTTTACTGTATGGAATATGGTAAGAAAATCCATTACAGATTTGAAGAAAAGTTCAAGAGAATTTGATAAAGTATATAGTCAGGCTTTGAAATTTGCCAACAAATCCAATGAGCACATTGCACAATTCAATAATGATGAAAATCAAACTGAAAATTGATTTTGTAAAAACTGAGTTACCAATCAAGAGGAAACATAAAACAAAGAGAATAGCAGATGAACTAGCTGCTGATGAAAAAAACACATCTGATTCTTTGTCAGACTATCGTGTACATGTGTTCAACTTGATAATGGATCACGTACAATCACTGGAATCCCGTTTCATTGACCATAGACAACTATATAAGGATATATTATGCCTCGATCCATCAAATTATGAATATATTACTAAAAATAGTCTTGAAGAAGAAGCATTGGAAGGTATTCTTGAGCTTGCTCCAGAAATAAATAGAAGTGAAGTAAAATTAGAATTGCAGTCTTTTGCATCGAACTTTGAAATATTTAAGCTTTTGCTGAATGATGATAATGCAGAGAGCAGCAGTAAAATGAATCGATGCTCTAAATATTGTGGCAATTGTCCATCATGTGTTTTGTATATTCTTGCATCAGACTTAATGACAAGGCATATGATAATCTTTACCAAATGTACAAAGCTATCTGTACACTGTCTGTGACTCAGGTTCAGTGTGAACGGGCATTTTCTAAGCTTAAAATAAAAAACAAGATTAGGAAATTCTTTGTCGGAGGAGAATCTGGAAGCATACATGTTGATGTCTATAGAAAAGATCATGTTGGATGAGTTAGACATGGAAACAATAACAGAGGTCAACAAAAAAACTTTTTTTTTTCGTTACCAAGGAAATTCGTACGAATTTAGGGTATTTTGGCGTTGCTGAATTCCAAAATGAAAGTAGTTTTTCCGATTTGGCTCTAGTTCTTGAGATAATGAAAACCCTCAATTAATAGGAAACGTAACCATAACGCGTGCATATGGGAAACTACCGGAACATTCTAGATGGTGAGACCGAATAAAATGCCATTATGTATTTCATGTGTTTACTTTTGTATGATTTGAGACAATTTCAATGCGATTTGTAAGTAGGCTCCGCCTGAACATTAAATTTGCATTTTTACGTGTTTCAATGGGGTACCAATTATCTCATAAATTAGAGCCAATCTAGCAAAACCGATGTCATATTCGGAATCAGCACCACAAAGTTACCCCAAAATCACTCTAATATGATTGGCAATAAAATGAGTGTTGACCAATGTAATAGATCGATTTGCAAACTCGAGTAATGAACTTAAAAAACTACTCTTAGTATAGCATGTATGTATGTATGTATGTATATGCAGGCAGTACTTGTAAAATATTTGTACTTATTGGTAAAATAAATTTATAAAAAAATATCAACTTCTTTTTATTTAAACAAACTTAACTCATAAATAGGCCTATTAGGATAGGACTGGAATTGAATTATGTAATGGGGTTATGGGCCCCCTGACCTCTTTGGCAGACAAAATTTTATGAGCCAGTCCGCCACTGGCGGTGAGGTACCTTATCAAAGGCTTTCTGAAAGTCGAGATAAAGTATATCAATCGCCCTACTTTTATCATACTCACTCAACATGACGTGGAAAAACTCAAGCAAGTTGGTGAGACACGACCTATGCCGTCTCAACCCATGCTGAGAGTCCCCAAGCAGCTTGTAGGAATCGAAATGGTCAAAGATCCTATCCGCTATTATCCCCTATAATAATTTATCTACAATCGAAGTGAGACTAATGGGACGATAGTTCCCTGGACTTTCGTGATCCCCTTTCTTAAAGATAGGGGTCACGTTGGCTTCTCTCTAGTCACCAGGCACCTGGCCCGTCTCCAACGATTTGTTGAAGACTGTAACCAGGTGGGGAGCCACCTGGTCGCGCACCTCCCGCAACACTCTGGGGAGAAACTGGTCTGGCCCAGGAGCCTTAAACGTGCTCAGTTTGTCTATTCTATTGGCAACGACTGTCGCGGTACATCGAACACTATTCAGGCCAGCACCTTCGTGCATCACGCCTGGCTCGGGGATGACGCGGGTGTCCTCCCTGGTGAACACTCCCGCAAAGTACTCATTAAGCACATTAGCGATGTCCGCGTCGGAGGTCCGCAGAACGCCTCTGTGGTCCTTTAACGGACCTATCATGCTTCTAATGGGCTTTCTACTATTAACATGACTGAAGAACTCCTTAGGGTTCCCCTTGCAGAGGCTTGCCACTCGTAGTTCTTCGTTACGTTTCGCTAGCGTAACCTTCGCCTTCACTTCCCTACACAGGCGGACAAACGCTTCACTGTTCTCATGGGAATGATTGGCCTTCGCCCTCCTATACGCTACTTTCCTATTTCGTATAGCCGAAGCGATGTTACGACTGAACCATTTAGACTGCGTTGAAGCAGGGGTTGACCGGTTTTGAGGGTATGGCAGCAGACTGCAGCACCATAAACTCGTCCCGGAATGCACTCCACACTCCCTCAACATCGCCGCCGACCTCTAACCCCGCATGTGGTACGATTGGTCCAATGACGATTGGTCCAATGACGATTGGTCCAATACCGATTGGTCCAACTGGTAGCGTATACAACGACGAGTATAGCTTAAAACCAATAGTTTACGTGGAAATGTTGGGGTTCGACTTACAACATTACTGTGTTAGATTTCATAAGAGTCGCATCTCTTTTCCCTTTACAACTGCTTTTGTGAAACCCATGGAGCGGCGTGTGTGCGAAAGAGTGTTATCCGAAAGAGGAAAGGAAAAACCCTATGCACCGTAATGTAGAGGTACGTGGTCTATACGGGGGCGGAGCCCCCGTACCCCCGAGACCTAAATTATACAATGGGATAAGTGTGTGGAGGAACTGTACCCGCCATGCCTGGGCAGCCGGAATAAGGAACAAACTAATGTAAAGGATAAGTACGACATTACATACCAATAAAACTTTTAAAAGCAATATAATAAGTTTGTTTCAAATAAAAAGAAGGATTAGTATTATTATACTTCTGTACACCACTAGTATTTCCAAATATTAAATCGCCATAATTAACAAATCTACCTGTAGTAGAAAACCAAGGTTGTCTCTTACTAAAAATATTAGCATTACCACCATAAGCTTTAATCTGATACTGAATACATGATACTGCATTTTTCTCTTAGTTAATAAGTATGCTTTATGCTTTTAGTTTAATATGTAGCTTTTAGCTATAGTATGTTTTATAAATAAACAAAGTAATATGTAGCTTTTAGCTATAGTATGTTTTATAAATAAACAAAGTAATTTCAAATAATTATTATATCAATTTCTGTAAATAAAGTTTTTTCTAAGTTTCATTTAACTTAATTCCATTTAACGCCCGATTGGACGAATCGTCGTTGGAAAAATGGTCCCTTGGACGAATTGTCTGATTGGACCAATCGGCATTGGACCAATCGTCATTGGACCAATTGTCTGGGACCGCTAACCCCATCTCACCTACGCTATCCCAGAGGCTACCAAAGTCCGCCCGCCGTAGATGAAGCTTACTGCCTCTCGAGTTACTACGCTTCACCCGAGGGACGCAGACACGGAACCTAATCAGACCGTGATCACTCCCGCCCAACGATTCGTCAATGGTGAGGCCAGTGACGAGGTTGTCTTCGGTCGTGAATACTAAGTCTAGAACGCTTTCGCCTCGTGTAGGTCCACTGACCCACTGAGTGAGGAAGTTCTCATCAGCAAAGTCAACTAGCCTCCTCCCTTCAGCATCAGCAGTCCTGTCTTCCCACTTTATGCCGCGACAGTTGAAGTCTCCTAAAACTACACAAACCCTATCCCCTAGCAGGCTACGGAGTTCGGTGTACAGGGCTGTATCCTCCTCGAGGAGGAGATGCGGAGGTCTGTACACCAAGATTAACCTATAGTTCGTCCCTCCCACTTTCAGATCGACGCCAAGCAGCTCCCGTTCTGATCGGAACTGACAGTGAACCGGACTCAACGTGTCCATGACGTATATTAGTATCCCTCCCCCCTCCCCACGGGTGCGGTCTTTGCGAAACATTCTATACCCGGGAATTTCGAACTCCCCAACGCAGTCCCTACGATCAGTATGAATCCAGGAGTCGGTGATAGCAACGATATCCTGGTATTCTGATGCTAAGAGCGCCCGTAGCTCGCAAAACTTATTCCTAATCGACCTAGCATTAAAAAGCATTGCACGGAGGGAGTCTTCCCTATTCTGACCATAAGAGAGAGCGAAAGAGAGAAAAAGAGGGAGAGAGAGAAAGAGAAAAAGAGAGAGAGAAAGAGAAAAAAGAGAGAGAGAGAGAAAGAGAAAAAGAGAGAGTGAAAGAGAAAAAGAGAGAGAGAAAGAGTAAAAAATAGAGAAAAAGAGAAAAAGAGAGAAAGAGAAAAAGAGAGAGAGAGCGAGAAAGAGAAAAAGAGAAAGAGGGAAAAAGAGAGAGAGAGAAAGAGAAAAAGAGAGCGAGAAAGAGAGAAAAAGAGAGAGAAAGAGAAAAAAAGAGAGAGAGAGAAAGAGAGAGAGAGAGAAAGGAAGAGAGAAAGAGAAAGAGAGAGAGAGAAAGAGAGAGAGAGTTACAAGTAGTTACAAGGAAAAGAAGTACCTCAAAAGGCCTTGCGGCCCATACCGAGGAGATACCAATGGCGACGGGTGCCAGGGAAAATTTTCTACACCCTCAAATAGTGTGCAAGATTTGGTCTTGAAATGATCCTCAGAGGAACTGTTCACAACTTCTGAAGGTAGCCTGTTCCACGTGTCACAGATCTTATACATAAAGTAATTCCCACACACACTCGTCCTAAATCGTTTCATATACAACTTCCAACCATTGTTGCGAGTTGGGTTATCATTTAAGGTAAACATGCTTCTAAAATCGGCATCGTTGAACCCGCGTAAGAGCTTGAAAACCTCGATGAGTTGACCGCGCAGCCTCCTAGTTTCCAGCGAAAACAAGTTCATGGCGCATAAGCGTTGATTGTAGCCCATATGCCTAACGGAAGGGATTAACTTTGTGTCACTCGCCTGCGCTCGCTCCAGCCTCTCAATATCTTTCCTGAGGGTGGGCGACCAGAAGTGCACAGCATACTCCATGTGCGGCCGAACCAGAGAATTGTACAGAGAGAACACAATCTCCTTGTTCCGAAATCGAAATTACCTCCTGATATAACCCAACAACTTCTAGGCTTTCTTTTCCACCTCTACACACTGTTTCGTAAACTTAAGGTCGCTGCTAATTAGCACACTCAAGTCCTTTTCCAAATCAGTGGCCTCGATATTACTCCCCAACATCGAGTAGTTCGACTTGGGATTGGCGTAGCCAATGTGCATAACCTTGCATTTACCCAAGTTAAACGGCATCTACCATTTTACGGACCACTCTCCTATCCTACGTAGGTCCGCACGCAGTTGCTCGATCGCTTCTGGCGTCCCAACATTGGCCCCAAGCTTGGTGTCATCAGCGAATTTGGCGATCCGACTGACGATGCCACCGTCGATATCATTTATGTAAATGATAAACAACAGTGGTCCCAAAACGGAATCCTGAGGAATCCCACTAGTGACCGAGGCCCAATCCGAACTACCCCTTTAATTACAACCCTCTGCCGCCTATTCTTCGGCTTGTTTTCAATCCACCTAGCTACTTCCCCACCAATTCCCAGCGCGCGCACTTTGGCCATTAGCCGGCGGTGAGGTACCTTATCAAAGGCTTTCTGAAAGTCGAGATAAAGTATATCAATCGTCCTACTCTTCTCATACTCACTCAACATGACGGTAAAACTCGAGGAGGTTGGTGAGACACGACCTATGCCGTCTAAACCCATGTTAGGAGTCCCCAAGCAGCTTGTACAATAGGGTGGAGCGAAAAATACTTTTTTTCTAGTATGAAGTTCTAATAGTGATTAGAAGTTGCATTTAGTGGACGATATATACCTGCTAAAATATGAGTTCATTTCTTTAATAGTTTCAGCGGCCACCAGGGGGCTAAATTTAACACAATTTTGGGTAAAAAGGAAAAAAATGCTTCTATTTTAGGTTTGTCAAACTATTATAAAATTTTATCTTAGAATTATCTAATAGTTTGATTAAGATTCTTAAATGATAAGAATTCGTTTTGTAAAAATGCCTTTTCATATGCTTAATATCTTCAGCTGCCACAAGAGGGCTGAATTTAACTTAAAAATGACAATTAAGTATGATTCTGTATTTACTTGAAAAAGGGAACAGTAATAAATTAGGATGTCTCTCCTCCTTTATACATACTAGCCTGAGACAGTTAAGAAACGTTATTTCGTGCCTTAGCGGAGTTACCACCCTTTCCTCAACCAACCTCCCTCTAGAAAGGGTTCTTGCTGAAGACTATTTAGTAATTTGCTTTTGTGTCAAATTTTGGCTGTTTTTTCCTTGATTCTAATGTAGCACGAATCCAACCGTCTCTGTTTGTAGGTCCGCAGACTGATCCAGCAGCGTCTGTAACGAGCTTGACGCATCTCTCTACGGCTTATGTATGACATGGAAACTGAAATAATTCTGAATGAAGAGTAGTACCATGTTTGATGCATGATTCAATATCATCAAGAGAAACTCCTTTGGTTATCGGTGGTTCTGCTATCTGAAAATCTTGCCACATAATGAGATCTGTATAGTCTTTGGCATAAAAATTTATTTCTGGCACCTTAAAATACCTGATAACATCTGTTTCTTGAATGCATGCCCTTGCTTTTATGATACGCCTAAATCCCAACTGACGCACATGCTCCCTTTCATCAGCTATCATTGCAATGAGAATGTTTTCTTGATTTGCGTAATATGCATTTCGCTGAATGACTGAGTCATGTACTCTCCTAAGCTCTTCACGGAGATACCGGCTTCTTGCAATCATATGCCACATATGTTTAGCACCATATTGGCATAATGGTTTACGCTTTCTCTGAAACCACATTGGTGCGTATACCCTAACAATGAAAGTAGCTAATTCTTGTAAATTGCCTGAAGGATTCTCTGTGCTTGCATATAACCGCAGAGTCCTGTTTGCTGTGGTGAGCCACCTTGAATGTGATATATTGCCTGGACTCTTATGACTAGACTCTTTGAAAATGTTCCACTTGATATAGCCTTGTGAATTTGAAGAAGGTATTTCTGGTCAGTACTTATGTCATCTACATCAACTTCACACATGTCCTCTTGAATTTCAATGGGTTTGAAGTTAACTATGGGAAGCTTTTCACAGTCTGAAAGTGCTCGGCCAATTTCTCCTGAAAATGCTCTTGGTCCAGTAGTGGTACCATCCAAGTGATGAAACAGATGGCGCAATGGAAGTTCATTAAGGTGTAAAAGGCATATCAGCCACTGCAATGGCTTATTAAAGGCTTCTTCCAGTAATCTTATTGTGCCTCCAATACTACCAGTGTTAACCACTGTCGAATCACAGCCAACTGCAACGATGTTCCCTATATCAACATTCCTTTCTTTCAAGCAATTCACTAGCGCTGTGCAAATGTATTTAGCTTTGCCACTGGAAGGTGTCACATGTGCAAAGTACAGAGAGTGTGGTTCAGATATTATGCTGATATGCTCTTCGCGTTTGGTTCTTTGGTGGTTAGAGCCATCACTCTCCTGGATTTGAATCATTGTTTTATCCTTTCTGCCATCAAAGTATAATCCCGCATGGTTTTTGGCTCTCCTATCTGTTGTAGTTCCTTTCTCTGTTTTTGTCTTTCACGTCTTAGCTTACTTCTGTCTATAATATTCCCTTTGTCTTCGGGAGTAACAATTTTAAGATCTGCCAATACTGCAGAAGCAATAGCAGCCCCAGCTCTGTCCGACATTTTAAATCTATCACAAGTAATTGCTAATGACAGCAGTGGCTCAGGCATCTGTTGTTCTGATATTACATATTGAGTCGAGGTTGTATCTTCCTCATTATCTTCAGATATCTCTTCTAGTTGTTGAAGTTCACTTGTCTCTGTTTCGATTTGTAAGTTGGACGTATTGGTTATAGCAGCACTAGTTGTTTGTGAGGATTCCAGACGTGCTTTTTCCATTTCCTTTCGATGTTCTCTTGCTTGTAATCGTCTTGTGTGTGCTATGTCAATGCTTCCTATCACCATTATTCTGCGTGTTCGTTGGTCATTTAAAAAATCCTGCTCTTTTGGAGGGACTTTCTTACTCTTTTCACATGAGCATCTCCTAAACTCCTTACATTTGCAGGTGCAGATGTCGAACAAAGGCATTTTCAAGAGTTTTCAAATTCTTCAAGCTGATTTTTGTACTTAGGCTGATCCTTGCGTGACTTGTATGGCTTTAATAAGGACCTGTATTTATCATGGTACACTCGCATCATCTGTAAAACGCGTGTATGTGAAACTATTGGCAAAGAGGCCTTCTTCCAAATATTTTCTACCTTTTTGGAAACTGCCTCTGCTATTTCAGAAAATGAAGGCTCCTTGTTATTCATCTGCTCCTTCACTAAATGTTTTGTTAACAGGTAATCTTCATAATGAAGTTATAAGTTGGTAGTTGCATATCACTCATCTCACAAGGTACTTCAAATATGGCACACTTCATATGTTCTCTAGTGAAATGTTTATATTTAGTATTTGATGCCATAATATTTTTAAGAAAAATTGACAATCACAAAATATCCTGTAACATCAAAACATTATATAATTAATATATATAATATATTTTATAAGTATATATAATATATTATATAAATATAATATATTATATAAATAAACTAAATTATATAATACATTATAACAAGCATTTTATAATAAAATCAATATTATCTCTATATAAATCACTTTAAAATAAAGTTTTATAATATTCCGATCATATTAAAAAACTCTCCGATCAACTGAGCGACTAGGCCTACTACCTAAGAAGACAAGTGTTAACACACTGTTCTAATGACTCACAGAAAGAAATTCCTTCACACCAAAACCCTCCCCCACAACCCTCCCCAAACCCTCCCCCACAACATTCAGTGTAGTCTCAACATGACTCAGTTACTCTAAATTGTGTTAACTTCAGCTCTCTTGTGGCAGCTGAAGATATTAAGCATATGAAAAGGCATTTTTACGAAACGAATTCCTATCATTTAAGAATCTTAATCAAACTATTAGATAATTCTAAGATAAACTTTTATAATAGTTTGACAAACCTAAAATAGAAGCATTTTTGTCCTTTTTACACAAAATTGTGTTAACTTTAGCCCCCTGGTGGCAGCTGAAAATTTTAAACAAATGAACTCATAATTTGGCAGGCATATTTCGTCCACTAAATGCAACTTTTAATCACTATTAGAACTTCATACTAGAAAAAAGTATTTTTCGCTCCACCCTATAATGTACAAATCCAAATACTCAACGATCCTATCCCCTATTATCCCCTCTAATAATTTACCTACAACCGAAGTGAGACTAATGGGACGATAGTTCCCTAGACTTTTGTGATCCCCTTTCTTAAAGATAGGGGTCACGTTGGCTCCCTCCAGTCACCAGGCACCTGGCCCGTCTCCAACGATTTGTTGAAGACAGTAGCCAGGTGGGGAGCCACCTGGTCGCGCACCTTCCGCAACACTCTGGGGAGGAACTGCTGGCCCAAGAAATTTAAACGCGCTCAGTTTGTCTATTCTATTGGCAACGACTGTCGCGGTACACCGAACACTATCCAGGCCGGCACCTTCATGCCAGATACCTGGCTTGGGGATGACGCTGTTGTCCTCCCTGGTGAACACTCCCGCAAAGTACTCATTCAGCACATTAGCGATGTCCGCGTCGGAGGTCCGCAGAACGCCGCTGGGGTCTTTTAACGGACCTATTATGCTTCTAATGGGCTTTGTACTATTAACTTAACTAAAGAACTCCTTAGAGTTCCTCTTGCAGAAGCTTGCTACCCGGAGTTCTTCGTTACGTTTCGCTAGCCTAACCTTCGTCTTCACTTCCCTGCACAGGCAGACATACGCGTCAGTGTTCTCATGGGAACGATTGGCCGTCGCCCTCCTAGACGCAGCTTTCCTATTTTGGATAGCCGAAGCGATGTCACGACTGAACCAATTAGGTTGCGTTGAAGCAGGGGTGACCAGTTTTGAGGGTATGTCAGCAGACTGCAGCACCATAAACTGGTGACGGAATGCACTGCACACTTCAACATCGCCACCGACCTCTAACCCCATCTTACCTACGCTATCCTGGAGGCTAACACTGTCCGCCCTCCGTAGATGAAGCTTACTTCTTCTCGAGTTACTACGCTTCACCCGAGGGACGCAGACACAGAACCTTATCAGACCTTGATCACTTCCGCCTAACGATTCGTCAACGTTGAGGCCAGTGATGAGGTTGTCTTTGGTCGTGAATACTAAGACTGGAACGCTTTCGCTTCGTGTAGGCCTATTGACCCACTAAGTCAGGAAGTTCTCATCAGCAAAGTCAACTAGTTTCCTCCCTTCGGCACCAGCAGTCCTGTCTTCCCACTTTATGCCGCGACAGTTGAAGTCTCCTAAAAGTACACACACCCTGTCCCTTAGCAGGCTACGGAGTTCGGTGTACATGGCTGTATCCTTCTCGAGTAGGAGATGCGGAGGTCTGTACACCAAGATTAACCTATACTTGGTCCCTCCCACGTTCAGATCGACGCCAAGCACCTCCCGTTCTAATCGTTAATGGCAGTCAACCGGACTCAGCGTGTCCCTCACGTATATTTGTACCCCTCCCCCCTCCCCACGGGTGCGGTCTTTGCGAAACATTCTATACCCGGGACTTTCGAACTCCCCAACGTAGTCCCTACGATCAGTATGAATCCAGGGCTTGGTGATCGCAACGATATCCTGGTATTCTAATGCTAAGAGCGCCCGTAGCTCGCAAAACTTATTCCTAATCGACCTAGCATTAAAAAGCACTGCACGGAGGGAGCCTTCCCTATTCTGACCGCCCCCTAGTACGACCCATTTCCCGAACAGTCAGGGCTGTCGGGAGTTGAAGAGCCCCTCACCAACGAGGGGGCAACTTCCGCAGGAGCCTGAGCGTCCTCCAACGGAGAGTCACCCACCTGTACATGGACGCACCCTTCAGTTGAAGCTACGTCCGCCACCGGCTCAACATCATCTCTCCCCGATGGGGGCCCATCATCAATCCCCGGGCTTGACCTCACCATACGGTATAGGTGCGGGTCAAGCAGCGTGCCTAGCACACCTTTACCCTTGAAATTGAGGTGGACACCATCCCTCTGACACAAGTCCCACCTACCCGAAAACGCGTCGAATGGGTCAACAAACCTCACACCCAGTGGGACGTACAAGTCTTGCACACTCTCGTTGATGCCAATGACATTACTGAGCACGTGGTGACTGGCATTCATCTGCGGTAAAATACCCATCAACATTCCCCTGTCTGTCTTAAGTTTTAGATCATCCGCAAGAGATATGATCTCGGTGATGATCCCTTCCGTCGAACCTACCCTACCGCCTTTGAGGAACAGGTCGTTTCCACCAGCGTGGACAACGATCGCAGTCCTCCGACTAGCCACGCGCAGCTTCTCTAATTCCTTCCTTAAATGCGCCGTTCCCCGACTGGGTAAGCACCTTACCTTTCTCCTGTCTCGGTTTGCAGAAGCAAAGTACTTCTCCTGGTCACTGATCTGTGAGTCCCCAATCAAAACGGTGTCTTCCTCCTTCTCACACAGGACACTGAAACGGTTGGAGGTCCTGACAGCGGCCACCGGGGTCTCAGATCTCGGCTTTGCAACCTTCTTGCCCGATACCTTTCGATATCCGTCGTCACCCATAGGCTCAGCTGCACTTACAGTACCCGACCCACCCCGACCGGCAGCTACATCCTTCGGTTTCTTTGGGCCATCAGTAGGCCCTTCCCACCCTTTTTCTTTATCGGCCCCTTCTTTACGCCTTCCCTTCCCTCCACCTTTCGCCGCGGTTCCGTGCATTCCACGTGGGTCGCTGGCAATTCCTGACACTGATTTTGTACCGTGGCCCCCGGTTGCACCTCTACTCTTTCTCCGCGGTCTCGAGCTCTGTCCAGTCCGCCGCTGGACCGCCTTTCTAGGGCGGCTATCCTATCAATGAGTTCCGGGGTGCAGGGCGCAGCCGCGTCAGTGACCGCTGCACCTCCAACAGCCGATTTGGACGACTCGAGCCGGACCCTCTCCTCTAGCTTCTCGTAAAACTGCATGAGTTCGCAAAAGCGGCACATGCTGGAGTGGTTGATCTTCTCAAAGCAAGCTTCTTTGAAGTTCGTCACCCACTGGTTTACTCCACACATCGCACACTCATTGTAACTTATTTTTGTTCTAACTTCGAATACACTGAATAAGATAAAGCGTTCTAGCAATGAAAACTTCCGAAAACGTTCTGACCAGTAGACAAAAACAAGGAGGGGGGGGTTGAATTATTCCCCCGCAAGCCGCATCCGCCTACCTGCAAGTGACGTTCATCCCATTCAGAAGACTACACCTCTCACTGCTGCCGCACCGATCAAAGGTCTTCCCAGGGCCGGACAGTCCCAAACATGTCGCAGCTACCAACTGACAAACACTCGTGACGCAGGCGTCACGGATTTCCCGCCAGGAGCGACAGCGAGATGCAGCTCCTTACTAAGTTTTACTAGTCACTCAGAAACGGCCAGACACTTAGAATCAAGTGTTCAAGGGATATCCTACCAGACCCAGCAGCTACGCCCGAGACTTTCAGTTGGCCTGGCAGCCAGCTGGGCAGTAAAGCTCTTTCACCTAAGAGCAGTACAGCCAAGCACCATCAATTGGTCACCAAAGAACAGTCGCAGGGGGCTGGTCAGGCCATTGAGAGAGAGAGAGAGAGAGAGAGAGGATGGAACGGGTTCTTTGACAATATATATATATATATATATATATATATAACGTTTGAGTTTGTGTGTATCTACGCGCTAGACTCATTCAACCAATATTATATATATATATATATATATACAAGTTTGTGTTATAAGAATTGTGTGTGTATGTGTGTGTGTGTGTGTGTGTGTGTCTGTACAGGGTGTTTATAAAGTCACTATTTCAGTGAAAACGTAGCAAAAAGGGTAAAATTCATTAAGAATATAGTAGAAGGCATCCATTTAATGGATACTTAAGCATATGATTCTACATGAGCACCATCAGTATCTCTACAGAGTTCGAATCTGTCAGCAGCATTGCGGAACACATTCTGAAGCATGACGGGTTATTTTTTTTAACTGCTGTTACGATACAAGTACGTAAATGTCCCAGCTTCATTCAGATAGCATTCATTTTAAATACCGTCGTCTTTCAACAAGATGGGGCACCTTGTCATTACGCAAACATTGTTCGGGAGTACCTAAATGAATGATTTCCAAATCGGTGGATCGGTCGTGGAGGCAACAGGCCCTGGGCGGCTCGATCTCCTGACCTAACGCCCTTGGGTTTCTTTGTATGGGGCTTCATCAAATCAAACGTCTATCAAACGAGGGTTACAGATCTGCAAGATTTACGCCCTCGTATAAATGTGACAATAGTATAGTGTCAAAATGTATGAGTGGAATTACATTGCAACATTGCATAATGTTACGTAATGTTGCAAGAGTGCCAACCCCACCCCTTTGTTGCAAGAGTGCCAACCGCCAGCCCTTTGTTGCAAGCCCCCGCCCCCCTTCGTTGCCAAAGCACCCCCTTTGTTGCCAACCCCGAAATGGGACTGCAAGGGGTATGCAACCTGGAGTTATCCTCCAAGTTGATCGCCCCAAAGGGGAGTGCCAACCTTTGTTGCCAACCCCAAAATGGGATTGCAAGGGGTATGAAACATGGAGGCGGAGTTCTCCCACAAGCTGAACCCCCCCAAAGGGGCAGAAGAGGGGGGGCCCCTATGGGGGAGAAGGTGGGATTGCCTCACCCCCCCAAAGGAGCAGAAAGAGATAGTAAGAGAGGAAGGAAGAGGAGGGTCTTTGCTCGGCTGATTGCCGAGCTCATATGACATTCTTCATCCGTCCGCCGCCTCTTATAGGGCACTAACCAGTCACTGGCGTAGTCAGCCAGTACCTAATGAATCCCTAAGGCACTGGCTTAGTCAGCCAGTGCCTTAGGGCATTATTAGGTAGTGCCTCGGGGTATCATCGTCTCCGAACAATATCAGCCAAAGTGCCCCTGCCACCAAGGTTCAGTCATATAATACACGCACCGATTTACCAAACAACAATTAATTATTTATTTTGGAAACCATACAAATTATATAATTTTGTACCAGCAGCCAATAAAACGCCGTTACATCATTCTGCTCGTGAATTAAAGGATATACAACGGAGCATGTACAGTGCCCGCGAAAAGTATCCGATCACCCTTGAAATTTGTATTTTTTACATAAAAAACAATGTTTAAATGTATACTAACCTTATATTAGTATTTTGTCATCTGTCCTTTGGTTTGGATGACTTGTTCTAGACGTTTTGGCATGGATTTAATCAAGTTTTGACAAACTTCCACTGATATTTCCTTGCACCATACCTTTTTGATGGCCTCTTGTAATTTTTCGACTGAGCCAGTGTCGTGGCATTCAACCTTATTTTTTATATTAGCCACAGATTTTCTATCGGATTGAGATCTGGACTATTACCAGGCCAATCCAAAATATCAAATTTATTGTCAGTAATCCATTTTGTCACTATTTTGGCCCTGTGACATGGTGCACCATCATGCATGTATGTTTTTGTCCTTTGGATTGCCATTGCCATTGGAAGTTTATCCTGTAGCATTGCTAAATACCGTGCACCATTCATAGTTGTGTTCTTCGGAAGAAAATATAAGTTTCCACGCCCATAGTAACCGAAACAACCCCAAACCATCACACTTGGAGGTGTTTCATTGTCTTTAGGGTGTATTTAGGGTCCATCCTATTTGAGCCAATAGGCCGGCGAACCTTTTTTGGACAACTTCTGAATGTCAAAAATGTCGACTCATCGCTAAATAAAACCTTCTTCCAGTCATCAACAGTCCAATGAATGTATTTTTTGCAAAATGCGACACGTTTTTTACGCATTTTTTCATTAATGAACGGTTTCTTAGCAGCATGGCGAGATGGTAATCCGAGTTCTTTTTGGAGCCGCTCCTGGATAGTTCGTTCAGAAACACCAGATAACAAATTATTCATATTAAATTTTATTTCTTTCGCAGTTATTGTTGGGTTTTTCAATACTAAACGTTTCATAAGTTTGTCTGTTCGCGAATTTGTTTTTCTCGGTCTGCCAGATCGTTTTTTAGGGACTGGCGTGGTTAGGCCACCATTGTTCTTAGCCCGTGAAACCCATAAATTAACGGTACTTTGGGATATGTTTAATTCCTTAGCTATCTGTCTCTGTGATTTCCCACATGCATGCAAAGCAACAATAGCACCTCGACAATCACTCTTAAGTTGTTTTTTAGCAAACATTATATAAAATTTTATTTACACCACTTTCTGTAAAAAAAAAAAAATATCAAGAAATTTACACAAACAGTGAAATCTGACAAATTTGAGACACAGCCACCCGCAACGAAGGCTACCAGAACACTAATTTGAGAATGCGTTGGATAGCTCTCATATCAGCGAGCAACCTCAAAGTTACCAGATGTCGCTAGAACAAATAGAAAGTGAATTACGTGTCTCTGAATATCAAGGGAAAATATTGTATTTTCTTGAGTGATCGGATACTTTTCGCGGGCACTGTATATATGGCCGAACAATAGATTTGAAATTATAAATCCATTCAAAACGGGGCAATAAAGAGAACTAATTAGTTTAAAAGAAATACAATCAATCAATCTGAATTAGATAAATCACCGTTACATCAATACGAAGCATGGTATTAAAAATATATTAGTACAGGAAAATATATTCGCAATTGGCGCGTTATGAAAAATATGATCGTTTACATATTCGAATATACGTAATAATAATAATAATAATTTATTGTCGTTAACAATATATTATTTTTAAAAAATATAAATAAAGACCTGGAAAAACATATATATATATATATATATATATATATATGTACAGAGAGAGAGAGAGAACGTCACACACACACACACACACACACACACACACACACACACACACTCTCACAACAGGACTTGTTACTCATAGTATCCTAAAAATATAAATTGGTATTATTCTATTTTAAAACCATTTTAGCCTATCACACAATACGTGGGACGTTTTGGTGCTTTTCAGGGCAGCGATCGTGTACCATCCACAACAAATGAACCGTATGGTTGGTAAGGTCGCGACACACACACACACACACACACACACACACACACACACACAATACAACACAGAAAAATAGAGGAAAATATTTTAAAATTGATTTATACCAGAAGGGTACAGAACAATAAAAACTCTGGAACCTTGTAAATATATCTCCTTTGAAAGGTTTAAAACACGATCTTTCAAAGGAAATAAAATTTAAGATGGGCTCGTCCTAAATTTTGCTTTTCCCCGAGGTGGGGACACAATAGATGTGTATACGTCAATACCGTCCAAACGATGCACGTACAAATTAATTCAGTTTTCCAAAAATTTAAATCAATTGTTAACAATTGTAGAAAAACCTTTCCAATATATAAACATGCCACTCTTATTGTGTAAAGAGTCATAAGGTATTGTTCACCCCGCAGAAGGTCACCGGTCCACCTTTCGCCGAATATAATTGTAGTATTGTCAGACAAAGGCCCTTTGTCTGACAATAGAAATATGCAGGTGTCTCTCAACCCAAATCTAAATAAAAAAAACTTTTCGAAAATCCGGCATACTTGAATGAATCGGTTTTTCCAACCAAAGGGTATGATGCTCCACCCAGATTTGATGGCGGTCTGCCAATCTCTGCGCGGGATACCTGAATGATTTCGTTTATGAGCATGCATATACCTAAACCACGCCCTACCCTTCGTGGCTCCTCCCATCCATTGTTCGTGAAAAGGGAGCGCTGATCACGGATTGGCCGAAAAGCTTTACTCGTAAACCAATAGGATGTTAAGATTACGCTTGTGGGTTGGTCTCGTAGACCCCTATAAAATGGGATGTTTCGTCGTGCAGAGCCAGTTTATCGTGCATTTTATAGCAACACGCAAATCATGGGCGATTCCTATAACTCTCCTGATCTGTTTTCTGAAGAAGACCGTTGCAGCCATGCAAACTTTATCTGTTCAGAGCAGCAGATCGCGGCGTTCTATTTTCGTCTCAGAACATTGCGGAAAATTGTGACGAGTTGCCAGAATCTACAACCAATTCATTTGAGATGTAAGTAACTTTAATATATATATATATATATATATATATATATATATATATATATATATATATAACACAGTAACTGAGTAATTGATATTTAACGAGTAGATAGAGAAGCTTGCAAGCTTTCAAGTCCATATTTCTTTTAGAATTTATTCAAATGAGTATGTAATGAACATCATCTTTGGTTACATTTTACGGTGTAAGCTGAAGTTAATATTTTGAAAATTTCGTAGGACACAAATGCTTATAGAGAGTTAACTAAATATGTAATATCTTCCATATATATAATATTAGAAAAAGTTTGGTTCCTTTAGACTTTTTTCAGGCATAAATTGAATTTTGCGAGAAAATTCATCCGACGTATTTAAAGATGAATTCTCGCATTTATAATATAACCTGGCCTAACCTGACATAAACTAAACCTCATTCATTTACCAGCATTGAAAATTAGTCTGTTTTGCTCTCGTTTTAAATTGACAATCTAATGGCCTTTTGCTCTGAGTTTTCTACAGCATAAACTTAGTCCTACTATGTTTTCAATTATTATCTGTTTCCATCCCGATTATTTCGGCTCATATATATATATATATATGGTATGTTTTATTTGTGCTTTTCTCATTTTTAATATTTAAGAAAGTTAGTTTTTTAAATATTGTCTAATTTTCTCATAGATTGTCAAAATCAATTTAAAAATGAAGTGTTCCTAAAACAGTAACTGAATAGTTGTTATTTAACGAGTAGATAGAGAAGCTTGCATGCTTTCAAGTCCATGTTTCTTTTAGAATTTATTCAAATGAGTATGTAATGAACATCATCTTTGGTTACATTTTACGTTGTAAGCTGAAGTTAATATTTTGAAAATTTCGTAGGACACAAATGCTTATAGAGAGTTAACTAAATATGTAATATCTTCCATATATAACATTAGAAAAAGTTTGGTTCCTTTAGACTTTTTTCAGGCATAAATTGAATTTTGCGAGAAAATTCACCCGACATATTTAAAGATGAATTTTCGCATTTATAATATAACCTGGCCTAACCTGACATAAACTAAACCTCATTCATTTACCAGCATTGAAAATTAGTCTGTTTTGCTCTCGTTTTAAATTGACAATCTAATGGCCTTTTGCTCTGTTTTCTACAGCATAAACTTAGTCCTACTATGTTTTCAATTATTATCTGTTTTCATCCCGATTATTTCGGCTCATATATATATATATATATGGTATGTTTTATTTGTGCTTTTCTCATTTTTAATATTTATAGAAAGTTAGTTTTTTAAATATTGCCTAATTTTCTCATAGATTGTCAAAATCAATTTAAAAATGAAGTGTTCCTAAAACAGTAACTGAATAGTTGTTATTTAACGAGTAGATAGAGAAGCCTGCATGCTTTCAAGTCCATCTTTCTTTTAGAATTTATTCAAATGAGTATGTAATGAACATCATCTTTGGTTACATTTTACAGTGTAAGCTGAAGTCAATATTTTGAAAATTTCGTAGGACACAAATGCTTATAGAGAGTTAACTAAATATGTAATATCTTCCATATATAACATTAGAAAAAGTTTGGTTCCTTTAGACTTTTTTTCAGGCATAAATTGAATTTTGCGAGAAAATTCACCCGACATATTTAAAGATGAATTTTCACGTTTATAATATAACCTGGCCTAACCTGACACAAACTAAACCTTATACATTTACCAGCATTGAAAATTAGTCTGTATTGCTTCTCGTCTTAAATTGACAATCTAATAGCCTTTTGCTGAGTTTTCTACAGCATAAAATTAGTCCTACTATGTTTTCAATTATTATCTGTTTCTATCCCGATTATTTCGGCTCATATATATATATATATATGTATGTTTTATTTGTGCTTTTCTCATTTTTAATGTTTATAGGATATTTTCCAGATTGAGTTTATCTTTTAACATTTGCATGCATTTGAAATTTTTTTTAAATATTGTCTGATGGCTGTTTTAAATATAGGAGCGATGCCGAGTTAGAACGTGTAATCGCACTTTTGACGGAAGGATGGGATCTCACCCCAACTCAGAAGCCGCTGTGTCGGCGCGGGATAGCGAGCGTCAACCCGTGGAGGGGATAATGTAGGTGTTTTGAAACTATATAGATTGTTTTTACATTTCTTTTGGATTTTAACAAATTGCAATAAGGATGTATTGAAAAATGTTCTTATTCTTTGCATAATGACCCATATATATATATATATATATATATATATATATTTGCCGCCATACTCATTACTTTTAGCGACAACCAGTTTCATGCATCTATTTTAATTACAGGACCGACACGGACGCAGTCCATGATATAATCACTTTCGACGAAAGGAGAACGAGTGCTTCGCCGAACAGACTACCCAGCGGAGCAGAGGTTACAGTATTGAATCACAGTCGGCCAAGCGAGCGCGAATTTGCAGACGAGTTATGAAAGTGTTTTGAAAGCTATGTGGTATTTTAAAGTAAGTAGATTTTTTCTACAACGTAAATTAGGCACATTTGATTTAACTGATTCTCGCTAATGTAATTTTCTCGTTTATAATATAACCTGACATTCACTCACTATTAATTAGCCTTATAAGTACCACTACAAACGCGTTTTGAAAATACTTTATGCCTTATTCTCGGTCTATATATACAACGTTTCAATCGGAATAATTTATAAAAGGCCGCTATAATTGCTAAACATTTTGAATTATTTTCTACATCCTTCATCGTTATTTCCGCATTTATATATATATATATATATATATATATATATATACACACACACACACACACACACGGCGTGTTTATATTTCTTGTACAGCTAGGTTTTTAGAAATATTAAAACTTTTAAAAATTGCATTCGAATTGAAAAATAACTTTCTCTTTATTTTACAGGAGCAAAACGGAGGTAGACGATATTATAAATACTTTTGGAGAAAGGGTGATAAATGAATTGGTACCCACAACAGCTGGCGAACCAGATGTCGTGGTATTGGCACACAACCGGTCAAGCGAGTGCGTGCTCATCGAAGAGATTATGTAAGTATTTTTTGAGGATATTAACAAAACGTAACATATTTTCATTTATTAAACATGTATAAAAAGGAGCAGCGCCCAATTCTTAATTGTTACAAATGTATATATAGGTTTACACAATATAGAGCTTACAAATTACAGGGGGTTGCAACATGTGGGAACCTTTTTTTTATCTGTCTGCATACATATTTATCGTTCATATTTGTCACACAAATCGAATAATTTAAAAAAATCATAAATCCCTTCCCGCGCAACATATGCATGAGAAACAAAATACAATACAAACCACATGTTTCAGTATAAAAGCTTTGAAGGTGATATGGATTCCAGATAACACCAGTACACATTTGAAAACTTGTCGATCGATTTTTACAAACTAGTTGGTGATTCTATATAATTTGAGTGCGCTGATCTCAAAAATATAGTTAGTTTTTCCCTATCACGTATGGTTTTCTTACTACAGGGTGTGTCATAAATCCCCCATTTATCCCCAAATGTGAACCATCTTATCGAGACCAACATTGGATTGCACATGCTAAACCATAAATTTTGTTGTTATAGACTACAGTAACGCTTAAATAATAATGTAGGGTAAATATATATAACAACCAGTCCCGTTCCCAGCAAAATACTCTCGCCCCTCCCATCAATGGGTGGTTAACATTTGGGGATAGATGAGGTATTACAACACCCCTTGTAGCACGAAATCTTTAGGTGATAGAGTAAAACCTAATTAAAGCAGAATTAAATAGCTCCTAGCTCTTGGACAAGCATATTGCTTGTTTATGAAAGAATAAAAAAATAACTGAAAGAAACAAAATATATTTACCTTCTTTACTTGCAAACATTTCAGGACTTATTCCAAAGACTTAAGACGACGAAGGTAGATCTGACTAATGACGACTAAACCGGTGCTTCTTTGATGTTTTCTTATGCTGTGCGTTAGGCTGATCTCGTTGCAGACACCAGCAGTAATCCGCCATCATATTTATATGCCATCTTCCTTGATATCTTCTTCTATGGTTTTGATGTCCTGGTGAAATCGTTCCCTTGCTGCTCCTCACTGACATCTCCGAGATTTTCGGGAAAACGGTCAAGATGCGAAAATAAGAAGTGAACTTTCAGGCTCATGTTGCAGCCTAAGGCGCAAAACATTTTAAGCATATTTTCCACCAGTCTTTCATAATTTTGGCTTTTGTAGTTTCCCAAGAAGTTTTCAACAACATCTTTGAAACCAAGCCATGCTTCTTTTTCTTTATTGGTCATTGTGTTCAGGAAATGATCGTCTGTCAATAACTTTCTAATCTGAGGACCTATAAAAACACCTTCCTTTATTTTCTCGTAGCTAATCTTTGGATATTTTGAACAAATGTACTTGAAACACTCACCTTCTCTATTCAATGCTTTGACATACTGCTTCATCAAGCCTAACTTAATGTGCATGGGTGGTAGGAGGATTTTATATGGTTCAACTAGATGTTCATGTAAAATGTTCTTTGATCTTGGGGTAAGATTCTCTCTAGGAGGCCAAGTTTTCCTCTTCCAGTGCTGGTCACGTGCTCGACTATCCCATTCGCAGATGAAACATGGCACCTTAGTGTATCCTGATTGCTGCCCAAGTAACATGCAAAGGACTTTGAGATCCCCACACAATATCCATCTGTGATTTTGATACTGAATTTTTTCCAGAAGCAGTTTCATGTTATCATAGGTCTCTTTTAAATGAGTAGAATGGGCCACTGGGATTGATGCATATTTGTTACCGTTGTACAGTAACACTCCTTTTAGACTGGTTTTAGAGGAATCTATAAACAACCTCCAGTCACTGGTTTGGTATTCGATGCCTAGCTTACACACTAATCTTGTGATGTCCTTGCAAAATACCAAGGGACCATCTTCTTCGAAAAAAGGCACGAAGTCTTTCTCACGATTTCTGTACCAAGCGAAGTATGTGTCGGATGCCAATAAATTGTTCTGCAATCTAGACCCCAAAAGTTCTGCAGAGTCCTTAGGCAGATTCAAATCCCTGACTAAGTCATTTAGTTCGGCTTGGGTTAATGGTCTAGGAGGATCTCGGTCAGCTGTTGGCTGTTCATAAACATCATCATTGTCTGGATTTGGAGCTGACTCAGAATCTGAATTGTATTGATCCAGACTCTCGGGTGGGCGGGGAATAGGAACTTCTGGACCATGGGGTACCGGTCTTATTGCAGATGGAAGACTTGGGTATTGAAGGCTCTCTTTATTCTTTGCATTATAACCTTTAACATTGCAAGAACAGAAGTAGCAGTCGTCGGTATGGTTTCTAGGCTCGCGCCATACCATATGGACCCCAAATGGCAAACTTTTCTTTTTACCTTTGCTCCAATTCCTTAGTGCCGCAACACACGTAAGACAAACCTTGTGTGGAGCCCAACTTTTGTCTTGATCTCCTAATTTAATTCCAAAATAAGCATGATAAGCTCTCTTAATGAAAGTCGTTACATTTGTCCTTTGTTTTACAACAACATACCGACCACAAATATTACAAAATATGTCTGGACTATGGGTACATCCTCTAGAAGCCATTATTAAAATTTTAAAGACGTAATGTTAGAATTATCTATCTAAAAAATATGAAAAAACGAAATTAATTAAAGATAAAAAGGTAAAAAATTACAAAACGCCCCAAAATTGTTTTGCTAATAACTTTAAAACTGTGGGTGATAGAAAACAATTGGTAGCATTTTTTAATTCAGCGCAGCGAACTGCTTCAGAATCACAACTCAAAATAAAGAAATCGATTTTCATGCAGACCGGTGTAATCTTAGGCACACGTAATCGCGCGATAAAATTTACGATTATCGAGTCATGCCATGGGGAGAAACCGAGTGAATCGAAATAATACATTCTTTCCTTAGTTTTAAAATAGATCGCAAACCAGTGAATCCCATCGCCACCCACATTGTCGGTGTTAACAATAACCCCGTACCAGTTCCTCGTACTGGGTACCTTCAATATTTCGTTCTTAGCGAACACTCCGAAAATTTGGAACGCGCGAAACAGTCACTTTTCATCTTTCTCTGGAGTGTATTCGCATCCATCTTAAAAATCTGTTCTTATGTTTCGGAAATGGTCCAGTTCTATTAGTGCCTGCGTCTCGAGATATATTAGCACACTAATAGGGGCGTCTGTAGGCTTGGCGAAATCCAACCGCACTGAAATCACCCCGATCTGCTGCGGGTTTAAATGGGTGTTTACGCCGGCAGTCAAGTCAGGCGTAACGTCAAATGAGTAGATGTTAAACTGTTCCACAAATTCTTTCTGTGTTAAGCCGATTCCAAGTTCATCACATGCGCCTGTATTATGCGCTAAACTACTGTATGCTCTCGCGCAGAGCGGGAACACGGCATCTGACGAGTAGTCCATATTCAAAGTCCCACCCAGTGCGACGCCATTGACATATATAAAGTAATATTTTTAAGCCCAAAATTTTCAAACTTCAAGGCACTCTTTTTATAATCCCCATTCGTCCAAACGTGGTCTTGCATCCCTATTAATATCCTTTTAGGTAGGACGCCAAGAGCGATGTTTTCTAGCTGCTTCGATGCCAATCCTGTGGGAATCGTGTACAGTTTGATGTGTACCCTGTTAATTGGGTATTTCACTGTGGCGTGTACCAGTTCTTTCTCAATTTTTGTTTCGCGGAACTTAGTTTCACTCGGCGTATACGCAAATATGCTTCCATGATGTGTATGACAACAGGTTTCGCGCCTTCTTCTTGGTCATTGCCCAGATTTATACAGATCTCAGGGCTCGTGCGGGTAAGCTTCAATTTCATATCTACCCCGTTCATAAGCAACTTCTCCTGGAATGTAAAGTCCGTGTGCAGGCGTCCAAAACATTCATATGTCTTTTTTTTAGGATTTTTAAATTTATCCTTTATACTACCCTCATCTTTAGTGTGGTAATACCCCTCGGCGGATAAAAAGGTGTCCTTCTTTTGAAAAGTTGAGGCCATTTTCCAGATATGCTCGTAGGTGATAGTACCCCGAGCCTGCTGAGATGTTAGTCTGATTTAAATATAAGGTCACACTGGCTGAATATGGTGTGCAGAAAGTTTGTTTCGGGATATGCAACATAATTATCATCACAGTCCGTTCTGTCAGAATGAGCTATGCGAAGTTTAGTATACGTGTGCATACAGCTCGGATCAAAAAAGTAAGGGCCTGAACTGGGTATCACGAATTCTAAAGGGGCACTGGGTGAGCTAATCGTGTTTAAACGGTTAATTGTAATAAAGTCATTGTGCTCGAGAGAAACTTGAGTTGGAGGCATCTCAAAGAGGGATACCTCCGATTTACAGCACTGTGAACTGCAAGGATGAATGAAACGGGTCATGTTGAGTTAGAAACAGCGCCCCCTCCCTCGACGAGTAACAGTAAATCTATGAATCGTGAGAGTAGCGTCCTCAGTTTATATCAGTTAAAAAAAATGATCGATCATAGGTTTCATACGCTTAGAACACTTCTTTTTTGGCGCCCTTTTACGTTTAATACCACGTGACCCCTTCTTCCTAGCAGTTCTCTTCTTCTTCTTTACGCTACGTGTTTGTTGGCACTCCCTTCTTCTTCCTATCAATTCTCTTCTTTCCTCCGCCACGCATTTTTCTCTTCGCATCTTTGATGATTTCATCCCGTGTACGTTTTAAATGTTTTTTTAGAGCTTCTTTAGGTTTAGTTCCCGCGAGCATTTCCTCTGCCGCGTTAAAACCTGTTTGTAACGCCTTCCTCTCAAGGTACCTGGCACCCCTGTTCAGCAGTGGTACAGCTGTGCGCAGTATGGATGAAAAAATGGAGCCAAGTCCGCTACCACGCTGGTACCGTGCACCTCGATAGATAGCGTGAGGTTTTCTGTCCATTATAACTCAGTGCGCCGAAAGTGGAGCTTCACGGTTAAGCTCCCGTCACCGAATGGGAAATTTTTACCCTCTACCGTTCTTATATATATTGAGATGTTGGTTATTAGGTTAGTTGAGACAATCACATAATGGGGCCTGTCATATGTAATACTCAAACTCCGGCCTCTATGGTTGGGGATGTGTGCAATGCGCAGCAGGCGGGCCTGGTTATCCCCAAGAAACTGGTGTTCCACTATATTGCTATAAACATAGCACATGTCTGGAGGCTCAGGGTCTTCAGCCATTTTCTCCATCTTCAATTGATACATTAAGCTGGACAAGTCATCCGGTGCCTCGTGAAAGGTGAAAGGGGTTCTAGAGCCGCGTCTGGGGTCCTTTGTAATAAAGCATACACCTCGTGCGGGATCACAACCACCTTCTTCATTATATTAATCTAGTCAGTAAAGGCCCCAAAATTGAAAATAAGTTGGGGAGGAACGAACCGCCTCTTTGTACAATAACACTAGTATGCATATGAAATTTTTTTGTCTGCTGTGAGGGTTTTTTCAACTCATATTATATAATTCGACCATGCTGAATTCGAAAATGACATTGGTTTTCCTCAATCAGGTCAGGTTTTTTCTCTATTGGCCATTTATTATAAGTCCAATTTTATCCCCAAATTTATTGATTTTTTTAGCTTAAACACTGTAGATACGAGTAATATTATAAGAACACTCGTGAAAAATGAAAACATTGTGTGAATAAATACTTTTATTCATACAATGAATATGGAAAAAAGTTTATTGAGGAAGGAATGAAGTTTTTTTGGCTTTCCGTCTGTGTTTTTCTTCGGGCACGTCTCGCTTCAAACACCAGCAATAGTCCGCCAGCATATTGATATCCCAGTTTCCCTGGTACCTCTCTTCCATTATTTTGATATCTTGGTGAAATCGTTCACCCTGTTCCTCACTATAATCCCCGCAATTTTCAGGAAAATAGTCCAAGTGGGACCACAAAAAGTGCATTTTTATGGACATGCGCGACCCATGAGCTTTGAAAGCTTCCATCAAGTTTTCGACAACGGACTCGTATTCTGGACTTCTACGCTTGCCAAGAAAATCAGTGACAACTGATTTGAATGCCTGCCAGGCATTCTTCTCAGTTGGAGTCATTGCGTTTTCGAACTGAGTATCCTTGATCAAAGTTCGAATTTGAGGACCATCAAAAACCCCAGCATTTAGTTTAGCATCAGATATATGAGGAAATTTACTCTCGAGATATCGGAATGCTGAACCCTCCTTATTCATTGATTTGATGAAATTTTTCATCAAGCCCAGCTTAATATGAAGTGGTGGGAGCAAAATTTTTGTTGGTGGTACAAGGGGCACTGAAACGACATTATGCGACCCAGGTTCAAAATTCTCTCTGGATGCCCATTCACGCTGTGCATAGTGCTTCTCATCCGCTCGGCTATCCCATTTGCAGAGGAAACATGGGTATTTCGTGTATCCCCATTGCATTCCCAATACAAATGCCACAATCTGAAAAAAAATGAAAATATTTAAAGAATTTAGAGAATTTGTTCTATCAGATAAAAAAATCTATGCATTGGACTGTATCACTTCTGTGGGGAAGTTAAGTGTTCTTATACGCTCTCAAATAACCTTTGGAAAAACAACATAGTCAATAACAATAGTTTACTTATGATATTAGTATTACCTTCAAATCTCCACAGATCCTCCAGTTATGTTGGTCGTATACGAGAGCATCCAGTAAAATTTTCATGTTATCGTAGCTCTCAGTAAGTTGTACGGAATGTGCTACAGGGACTGATGCAACCCTATTCCCAATGTTGAGAAGTACTGCTTTCAAACTTCGTTTAGACGAGTCTATAAATAGCCTCCATTCTGATGCGTTATATAGCAGGCCCAAGGATTCGATTAGCCCCTCAACATTGCAGCAGTACACTAAGGAAGAGGTATTTTCGTGCACTGCAAAAAACTTGCGGAATTCTTCCTCTCGTTTCCTATACCAGGAGAATGTTGTTCCCGGAGCCAGCAAGTTGTCCTCTCGAAGTCGTGAGCCCAAGATCTCGGCAGCTAATTTGGAAAGTCCTAAATCCCTGGTAAGATCATTAAGTTTGGCCTGGTTGAGAGGCCTCGGCTCATTTGAAGCGGTATTTTGAGGTATATACGACTGTGACTGGTCATTGGCATTGGTCATTGATTCATCATCAGAATCATCGAAGTCCAGGGTTTGAGGTGGGTCGGGTATTGGAATTCCAGGACCATGGGGTACAGGTCTCATAGCAGAAGGAATGTCAGGGTATACAACAATGTGTTTATTCTTCTTGTTAACTCCTGAAAATAGAAACACAGAAACATGGATATAAAACTTGCATATGAAATAGAAGAAGCATTCAGACAGTGGCGGCTCGTGAGGGAAGGCTGCGGTCTGTAAGATATGAAATAGGTCGATGGAGTCTGTATATTTTCTTTCTTTTTCATTCATATTGTCCCTTCGGGGACAATATGAATGAAAAAGAAAGAAAATATATAATCATTGTATATGTAAATGTAACTTGTATAACAATATGTATGTGTAAATGTATTTTCTATAACAATATGTATATGTAAATGTATGATTACCATTATGGTGAATATTATGCTATATATGGTGAATATTACATTATGGTGAATATTATGTCAAGTTTCATACGAGGATTTCAAAATATTTAAGAAAAATAAATTTATAAGCACACCTTGGAGGTTTGTCATGCAGAAATAGCAATCTCACGTGATCCTTTCCTTCTCTCCAAATCATGGGAATTCCAAAAGGCAAAGATTTCGCTCTGCCTTTGCTCCATCTTCTCAAATTTTCAATGCACGTCTTGCAGCACATATGAGGGGCGAAATTTTTGTCCTGGTCCCCTAGCTTAATTCCAAAGTATGCTCTATACATTGTCTTCACAAATTTAGTGATTTGGGACTGGTTATTTGGCATGGTAACCGTCCCACATATGTAGCAGAATCTATTGGGATCATTTTTACACGCTCTATTCATTATGAAATATTTTATCTATATGCCTGAAAAGTAAAAAAGATATTATACAAGTGAAACAAGTGATGATAGATGTTACTGTTCCAATTCCGCTTTGAAAAAATCACGAAAAATTCTATTTTACTTATGAGGCCATAGCCGGATAGCCTGAGCTGATTGAGAAAAACGGATTGCAGATTCGAAATCAGCAGGAGAAACTCTATAAGAATCACTTACAAAACCCTTGACAGCAAAATTGATGCATACCAGTGTTATACGGGTCCCATCAATCACCACTATCTTCTAGTCATTGTCGATGCTCATTCTAAATGGGTAGAGGTTCTTCCTACTACATCTATGTCTTCATCCTCTACTATTCGTTTGTTGCGTTCTATTTTTGCCAGATTTGGCCTTCCAATTGTTTTGGTTTCTGATAATGGCCCAAGTTTTACTAGTTCTGATTTTTCTACGTTTTTGTCTTCCAATGGTATTCGTCATGTTCGTACTGCTCCCTACCACCCATCTTCAAATGGCTTGGCTGAGAACATGGTCCGTTCTGTTAAGTCTGCTTTGCTTCATGCAAAGGGGGGGGTGGGGAATTCAGGTTGCTTTGGATCGCTTTCTCATGAAATACAGGTTGACACCCCATTCTACTACGGCTGTTGCACCGTCCGAGTTGATGTTTGACCGTCGTATTCGCTGTATTTTTGATCTTGTGCGTCCTCATGATTCTATTTATCAAAGAGTTTACAGTCGGCAAGAGCGGCAAAAACGTGCCTTTGAATCTAAGACTCCTAGCTGCTACCTCAAAATAAGGTCATGATTCGCAATTACTCTCAGGATTCCAAGTGGGTACCAGCTATAGTTAGAAGGCAGACTGGTCCTGTTTCCTACAGATGTGTAACTGAAGATGGTCGAATTCAGAATCGACATCAGGATCAGATTCTACCTCATTCTTTGCCTTCCGCTACCTCTACTATTCCTCCTACTCTAGAGCGTACACCTATTCCTACTACTCCAGAGAGTACCACTACTATTCCAACCGAAATGGAAACACAATCCTCTCTGTCACCTGTGGCTGAGCCAGAGGAATCTACTGCACTTGGAGTTGGTCGTTCTACCAGGGTTAAAAAAGCCCCGGAACGTCTGAACTAGTAGGGGAGGAGTGTGGTGGATTGGTGTGACTAAAAGTCTGCAGATCCACACACCAAAAAAACACCTTAATAAAAACCAATATTGATCTGGCAGCACTGGTTTTGATGGATTAGGGCGGATATGCAGCGATGGTGTTTTGGGATGATCATTAGCATTGCGATTATGGATGTAGTGTTGATTGTCATTGTACTATTGTGAACTACTAGCCTATCTAGATATACTGATATAGCTTTTGACTAACTAATAGACTGACAACTGCTAGACTACCGACTATTACTGGCTATCTAGAATATTGTCTGGAACTGTTGTTCTATACTTGAGGTGAGTCTATAATTATTTCGTTGTGTAACTTAATTCTGGTTATTGTACTGTATCTGTATATAGTGTGTGAACCATAGCCTTATCTACCGGTCACTACAGTACCCTCTTATTTTCTCTGTACTCAATTTCACTCCAAAGGTGGAGGTTGCGTATATGTACTCAATGACCTAACTTGTTCTCGTATTCCCGAACTCGAATCTTCCGAATTCTATACCCTCTGGCTACGGCTTACATGCCAATCTCAAACTAAATACATCTACGCTGTTTACTTTTCTCCTAACTCTACTGACTATCCAAAATTCTTTGACTATCTTACTTACAAATGTAAAATACATTCTTTTCCATTCTTTTGCTGAAATATCCATTTTAGGAGATTTAAATGTTCACCACCACCTTCGGCTTTCCTCCCATTTCAACAACATCCCTGGTGACTTGCTTACAATTTTTCTCTCTTAAAAGACCTAGAGCAGATTGTACAGCACCCTACTCGTATCCCCGATCGCCTTGGAGATAGTCTCAACATTCTAGATGTAATGTATTTCTTACCTCTAATCTTTCTTCTTACTCTTTCAAACTTTTTCTTCGTTGGGCTCCTCCTGCCACAATCTTATATGTTTCCTGTCCTATCACTCCAATTCGCCTTCGGATCCTCCCAAGAGGAGGCGCCTTTGGCACTTCGGCGCCGCTGATTAGGAAAACCTCAGGCAATACTTCTGTGACTTCCCATGGAATGATTGCTGCTTCGGTGGTCGGGGCCCTTCCCAGTGTGGTGAGCGCATCACGGAGGTGATTCGCTCAGGCATGGAGGCGTACATTCCATCAGTGGCGGACTGGCTAGGCTGTCAGTCTTCCATGTGGCAGATGGGCCCCCCTAGAAAAAAGGGAAGTTGGCCCCCTAGACCTGAGGTAAACAAAATTGGCAGCCAATCTATTATACTCGTATATAAAGTTTAAATAAACATAAGTCAGTTGGGCCTGATGAGATATATCCTAGAATCTTAATTGAGGGTGTTGACAGTATTACTATTACATGAAATAGATACATAAAGGGTGATCCAGAGAAATGGGACCCAAAAGAAACCCCTGTAACTCTTAAAGTATAAGTCCTTTTATAAAATCATATGCATCATTCGAAAGAGGATAGTTACAAGTTTGTACAGGATTGTATAGGTTTTGACAATACAAGACAAGATAAGATACAAAACAAAATAAAAGTGTTAGTTAAAACTAACCCTTCAAGATGACTGCATGGACTGTGGAACAGCTGCGTTTCATAACTGAGCAATATTATGAGCATGGAAGCAGTGTAGTTTCAGCTCAAAGATTTTTCAAGACAAATTTTCAGATGTCAAAATCACCTAAGAGCTGAAACTACACTTCTTCCATGCTCATAATATTGCTCAGTTATGAAACGCAGCTGTTCCACAGTCCATGCAGTCATCTTGAAGGGTTAGTTTTAACTAACACTTTTATTTTGTTTTGTATCTTATCTTATCTTGTCTTGTATTGTCAAAACCTATAAAATCCTGTACAAACTTGTAACTATCCTCTTTCGAATGATGCGTATGATTTTATAAAATGACTTATACTTTAAGAGTTACAGGGGTTTCTTTTGGGTCCCATTTCTCTGGATCACCCTTTATAATTTATTTAGATTTTTGTAATTATTTGTTTGTATTTTTTTATTTTGTATTTATTAATATTGTAATTTTTTTTATTTTTTTTATTTTGTATTTATTAATAGTATATAAAAAGGCAAATGTATTAATAACTTCTTTAATTTGTTAAAATTATTGCAGGTTTTAAACTTAGAAATTAGCAAAAATTAATAAATTTACGTGCCTAAAATACAGTTTTGCCAACCTGCCTGTCACTGCGACATTTTTAACTTCATTAGTTTATTTAATAGTTGCCTACATGCTTCATTAAAATCAATTCCAATTTATAAAAGTAAGTCTCTTATTTTTGTTATTGCTGTTATATAATTTATGTATAATTATATTTTACCCATTTCTATATCCATATATAAAAGATATATAGAGTTATGTATATATTTTATATAAAGCTGCTATATATAAAGATAGATATAAAAATAAATAAGAAAATACATGTAATAGTATTGAGAAAAGATTACAATACATTACATTACAATTACATTACAATACAGTTACACAATACATATATTCATTCATTATATCATAGTATAATTCAAGCATTGTTATTTGTTTTGAAATTTGTTGATCTTGATTATATTAAATGCAATTAGTAAATCAGCCTTGACTAGAAATCGGTATATAGTCAGGGTCGATCCTAGATCCCTGTATAGCAATGGAATTGAGCGCGGCCTGGCCTACGTCGCGTTGTAGAGCGCATTGTAGAGTTTGCCCTTCAGAACCGCGACGAGCGTGAAGTCAGGACGAGTCTGTCCTTCGGATTCGGATCAGATGATAACGATGTAGATAATTTTTGGGTGGTAGTGCCATTTAGACGGTTGGCTGCTGAAGATGTAGAATATATATTAGCACGTATAATGCAAGCCGCCCAAAGTAGTATAACATTCAATATGGAGAACTTCACGGTAAATATTGACCGTGTATTCCGTGTTGCGGGTTATAGTGCCACATCCTACTCTACTCTCTTAACTTCAATTCTCAGGCTATTTTTAGACGGCATATAAACGTCGATCGTGGTTGCCACTTTATAGCAGTAGTCTTAGATCGTATGTTTACTGTACAAAATACACAGACCACAAAAATTTGGTTGCCTACGATCGTGGAGCGTGCCCGTAAACTAGCTGTAGACTGTGAACTTGAATTTGACTGTAATATGGGTCCTGAAGAACTGAGAAGGGTAGAACAGGAAATGAATGCTCGTATAGTTGTATTTGCCTGGATGAACGTCGTAGAACTGTGTATGTTTTAAAAAGCGGTGTGAGAGGTCGTACAAGACCCCAACTTATTTTAGGATCGTCAGGTACAACGTATCTCCCCATCCTTAATATAAGGTGTCTTTACGCGAGTTATGATAAAAGTCGAAAATATGGGCGACATCATGACTTGTGTAAGGGGTGTCTCGAGTTTGCGGATGATATAGTTAAACATTGTAAAGATTGTCACATGGTATGTAAACAGTGTAAAAGCCCGAAATGTGAAAGCCGTGTAGTTGAAGCTGAGAAGAGGAACTGTAAAGTGTGTAGACGCACATTTTTCAATAATAGCTGTTTTGATCTCTATAAATCAATTGGCACGTGCAGGAAAATGAGGATCTGTGAATGTGGTATGCTTCACACCTTGAATGGTAGCGGAAATTTCAAGCATAAATGTGGCGAAATTCACTGTCCTATATGTCAGGAGGAATATAAGGCGGATGGCGTAAAGCATGTATGTTATATGAAAGACGCTAAGCCTAAAAACAAACCTTGTATAACTGTATACTACGAGATAGAAACATACACGAACGCTGAAACCAAAGAGGTAATTCCCCATTTACTTGTGAGCCAAACTATCTGCGATGAGTGTATGGAGATCGAGTGTGGTGAGTGCCCCAAATGTGGCAAACGAATGTCCACGATAGTCCTGTGAAACTATTTGTGTCCTATATTGTCAAGTTAGCCGACAAGTTCAAAAAAATGACTGTGTATATTCTCGCCCATAACGGGGCAAAGTTTGACACGCAGTTCCTTTATAAGGAGCTGCTTGAGCACGAGTCCTCTGAGATATTTACAGGTGATCCCTTGAAAAGAGGCGACAAATTAATACAGATGCAAATAAGAGGTAATGTACAATTTAAAAACACTTTATTATTCACACCTTGTAAATTAGCAAAGCTACCCAAGGTGATGGGGGTAGCAGCTGAAGTTTCGAAAGGATACTTCCCTTACACATTCCTCACTAGCGAGACTTTAAATTACGTAGGCCTACCACCACCCAAACATTATTTAACTATGATTGTATTAGTACAGATGAATGTAGTCCTTATAATATAGCTGATGAATGTGAGCGTTATTGCGTGAATGATGTACGCGTGCTTAGAATATGTTTCCAGGCCTTTAGAAGGATGTACATAGGCCGTTTCAAATGTGATCCCCTGCAAGTCGCAACCACCATCGCTTCATTATGTTTTACGGTGTTCAAGAATAACTTCATGCTTAAAGCCACCTTAGCCATTATTCACAGAAACAACCCCCGCAGTTACGGCCACAAGGCTATTTACTGGCTCATACATCTACAGCAACAGACAGGTGTATACATAAAGCACGCCCGCAACACGGGTGAAGTAACCATTAAGATTAATGGTCGTGTTTTATGGGTTGATGGGCTAAGTGAAAACCGTGTCACTGGTGTGAAGACTGTGTACTCCTTTAACGGATGCTGGTGGCATGGATGCCCCCGTCGTGAGTGCGGAATCGCCGGAGATATCCACGGTAGATCTCCTGCCGACTGTCTTGCATGGACCCGCACAAGCGATCAACTTATAGGCTCCCAGTTCACTCACAAAGTCCTGTGGGTGCATGAATATGACGCACGGATGGAGACAGATGGGGCGTACCGTGACGAAATAAATACGATCAAACGTTCAATGGTACTGGATCCTCTCAATTGCGGTGATAGCTTGTTCGGTGGGCGTACAAATCCCTTCAGGCTATACTTTCCATCTACGGAGGGTGTGAAGCTCCACTACTACGATTTCTGCTCTTTATACCCCTACGTGATGAAGAACAATCCGTACCACGTGGTTGCGCCTGAGAAACTGGTGGAACCTAACCTACCCTCCATCGCCGAGTTTTCAAGAAATTTGAGTGATCGCTACTTTGGGCTCTCTTTCGTAGACGTGCTCCCCCCTAACGATTTATGGATGCCGAGCTTGCCCATCGTTATCGACCACAAGCTCATGTTTCCCCTATGCGTGAAGTGCTCGGAAGAGAATAACGGCGATTGTGAAAATACACCCCACCAGCGTAAGATCAGAGGCGTATATACAAGTCCTGAGCTGGCCCTAGCCGTACGCCATGGGTATAGAATACTGAAGATACATGAGTTGTGGAGGTTTCAGAAGCTACCCAACCTTTTCACACCGTATATAAACGCATTTTTGAAGGATAAGGTTGAGGCATCAGGGTATCCGCGAAGAGTTGATACCGAAGATGAAAAGTCTGCCTGTATTCAACGTTACCGCGACAATGAAGGTATACAACTTGATCGTGCCCAAATTGCAAAGAATCCTGGCAAGCGCTTTAGTGCAAAATTGTGCCTAAACAGCCTTGGGGAAAGTTTGCGCAGAATACCGGTAAAGGGAATGTTCATTTGGCGCAAAGCTCTAGTGAAGTCTGGGATTACGCCAACGCACCCGATAAAGAAGTCACGGAGATTGTGAATGTAGGCAATACTTACATAATAAAGTACAACAACACTGAATTGGCCACAGATACCTCACGGGTTACAAACATTCCTGTAGCCAGCTTCACAACAGCCTACGCCCGCATCAAACTTTGGGGTCTATTGCATTCTCTTGGGCAGAGCGTCGAGTCTTGTTTGCCGATACAGATAGCGTGATATTCACAGCGAGGGAGGATGAATACATGCCTGCTATTGGTGAATTCCTCGGCGAGCTCATTGATGAGATCAAGGACGAGTATGGAGACATCGCATACGCCGACTCTTTTGTCTCAATAGGTCCAAAAACTTATGGGGTACGGGTAAGGATCGAATCGGCTGGTCGTTAACTTTGATTCGCTGAAGGATCTAGTATGTTTGGACGATGATGAGGGTGAACGGCTTCCCCAACTAATTGTAGGCACCCACAATTTTCGGGCGCAGAAGCTGGGGGGCGTGAAGGAACTTAGGGATACAAAGGTATGCCGTAACACCTATAGGAAACGTTACCAGTCACTTGGTACCTATGATACCGTACCCTTTGGATACCATAGACTTTGATGGGCCTATTGCTAACTTATTCATCATAGATATTTGTAAATATATATGTATTGAGAACAATCTTTGATGTGCTTATTGTTAACTTATTTGTTGCACGTATTTGTAAATATATACGTGCTGATTATTTCGTTTATTAAATAAATCGTGCTTCAACTTGTGTTTCACTTTGCGTGCGTGCGTATGTACAGTAAAAGTTAAGCACCACCCACTGTAAGACCGGGGACGTGATTCATCCCGTAGCCTGAACAGGCCTCTGTCCCCGCGTTCTTAGTTGACCTCTGTATACCCTTGAGCTCAGACGTGTATTCTCTCCGAAGAAAATGGTCACCTTTAATATCGCGTGCTCAACATTTATGAAGTGGTATTCAGTAAAGTGCGGAGATGTAGTGGATACTGAAAAACTCGCTATCCCAGCCTCCTTTGACTCTTTTAAGGAAGCATTGAATCGTGCGAAGGGTCAAGCTATTCAAATAATCTACGGATATTCTGGCGAGGGGATTGTAGGATTTCGCAGTACAGACGATGTACTGAAGTATGTTGTAGAATTAAGCTTTATAAAGGCACACGTGCACCACGTGGTAGAAGAAGCGGCCCGCTTAGAAGCTAAACAACAGTTATGGGTAGTGAGCCTTGTGTATGATTGGTGTGATAAACGGTATTATATCATGCTACACCATGTCGATTACTCATACCCTACGACTGAAAATGTGAATCTCGTTATCATGGACAATCTTAAGTACTTTTACCACTATATTAATATATATCATGATGAGGTTTGTAGTGAGGTTGTGGCTAAAGGGTTATGTGAGTTTTTAACAGATTTTGGAGGCGAGTATCGCCTGTTAAATAAAAAGGCTAAATATGAACATATGTTTCTCTCTAACAGCGCCCCGCAGTGTGAAGATTTTTAGGAGAGATAAAACATTATAAAATGTGTTTACCTCGTGAAATTTACCCTGAGGGAAACTGTCTGGTGCGTATTCGGAGGAGTGGTAGTGATAAAACGTTAAAACCGAAATTAATTCTTGTACCGGAAAATTTCTCAAAACGCCTACCCAGTATGGGTACAACAATTCATGCTGGGCCAGCGCCGCACAGGTTTCATTAGATTATGGTGCGACTCGCACCTCACGGATCATACGGGTTCGAACAAACCCATTCACGTATCATCAGGGTGAGTCACCCGCCCATCGAACCGTTCCTGCCTACCTGCGTGCCTCACGCGGTTCATATTCTTCTCAGAGTGGATGTGCCATAGTCATCTCGAGCTGTGTGAATACGATGGAACTCCCTTAGAGAAGCATTCTCAACGCCTCGTACGACGTCTCCGTGACGGTCATTGCGCATATTCAGGCGAGAAACCGGCACCATTAACTGTGTGCTTGAAACGAACAGTAAACATGCGAGCAAACGCAATGTTATTTATTTAAATCTTGAGGAGATGCATAAAATCTTCGTGGTAGTTGAGAGGTGGGCTGAGGACCGCTATAAAATATCAACTACCGTGGATACAATAAGAGAGGTGATTAGTGAAGCCTCCTCATATACCGTTGTTTGTACATTGAGTGTAAATAACAATCAACCATGCGTTCATATACGACTGATGTGGAAGAACACAGCTGATAATGGCGTTCTTGTTCCTACACGAAACCGTTTCATCCTCGACAGAATGTTTGAGATCGTTGGATTCCGTAAGCTGAAGCCTATATTAGACACACGTATCTCAGACATGATTTACTTTGACACAATACTTGAATACGCTTACACCGCTCTGCTCGACGGATTTGTTGAATGTAGGAATATGCAGGGAGAGAACGGACTAGCTCTGGATGCGTATTTAAAAGGCTTAGACTAGACTCTTCGAAATATCCCGAGCTTCGGTACAAAACGCTTGAGAGGTACAGAGCTGAGCTCGCCTACACTGTTCATCCTGAAGAACTGTACCTCTATATAGTAGATAGCTGCCGTTACGACTTGGAAGATTATTTCAATTGCTGCTATGCCGGGTGAAGAAGAGTTCACGATTGAAAAGCTCGGTACGTTAAGAAAAAACCCCTCGATTGAAAAGGCATGATTATAAGCTGGTATTTAATAACAGCTAACGATGACGTTTTTGCGCGTGCTTTTGATTGCATTCTAGTAGCGCTTAAAGACAACTTACCTGCCGAGTGTAAAGTGGGTACAAAAATAGTGATGAATGATATGAAAGACATTTACATCGAATATAAACCGCTGTATCAGTTAAGCGGCGAGGTGATGCTTGAACGGTTTTACCACATCTACAGATCTACAGATCTACAGAAGCTAAGGCTAACAAAGACCCTAAGATCCACTCTAAGGCTAGCCCGAGAGAAAGGAAAGAGTAGGGGGTTAAGAGAAGAGAAGAGAATAAGGGGTTAAGTAAGGAGCAACACCTATCATTCGTGGGTTAACATTCATTCAGAAAAAGAGGAAAAGTGTCTCACCATCATCATCCGCCGGCCACTGCCGACAAGTCAGAAAAATAGTCGGAGAGAATAGGAGAGGGGTGAAAGATGAAAAGAAGTAAAATAAGAACGCTTACAAACCATGCAAACACAGTCTTAACTCACTGTCATACCATGCAAACTACAAACATGCAAGAACAGAGTTAGAGACATGCAAAGTAAGGAGAGGATAAGAAAAAAAAAAAAAAAAAAAGTAGGTAAGTTAAACAAAAAGTGGGTTAGTTTACGCTATGAGCTACATCTACATTCGTGTTAGTCTAATTTTTTTTATAAATTTTTTTAATAATTTTATTGCTGGCATCACACGCTGGCATGTCACAAGCTGGCATTCATCGTCAACAGACTCATCCTCGAGCACCACCACCAGAGCTTCTGTTGCTAACTTTGTTGTTTTTTAAATTAAACAACGTTAATACCTTTAAAATGTCTGTCAAGACGGTTCTTAAACATATTAACGCTGGTAGAATGAACGACTGACGCGGGAAGATTATTCCATTTATCAATTACTTTAAACGTAAAGAAGTTTTTAGCGATATTAGTAATAAAACGCCTGCCACGCAACTTAAATCAAATCCGTTATTGCGAGTATTACTATTATCAAAAGTGAACAATTTGTCAAAATTTACGTTATCGATGTTATTAACGATTTTGAAAACTTCAATAAGCTCCCCCCTTAATCTCCTAGTTTCGAGTGAATACAGGTCTAACTCATTAATCCTATCTTCATAAGGCTTATTGCGCAATGACGGAATAAGTTTCGTGGCACGACGCTGAACCCTTTCTAACCTATCAATATCCTCACGCAAGTACGGGCACCAAAACTGAACTGCATATTCTAAATGAGGCCTGACTAGGGACTTGTAAAGGGGCAATATAATATCCTTCGATTTAAATTCGAAATTACGCGCTATGAAACCTAACATCCTATTAGCTTTTGAGCAAGACTCCAGGCACTGGTTCCTAACCTTTAAATCCTTAGATACGCGTACGCCTAAATCTACTTCCTCGTCAACGCTCGCTAACTCCCTATCATCCATCGTATACGCGTAATTATTGTTGCGAGAACCTATATGCAAAACTTTACATTTGTCTACGTTAAATTGCATCTGCCACTTATCTGTCCACTCCATAATCCTATTTACATCGTCTTGAATCCTATTTCTATCGTCCTCGTTAACAACCTTACCGCCTATTTTAGTATCGTCCGCGAATTTTGACACGTTACTAGTCAATCCTACATCTATGTCGTTAATGTAAATTACGAATAGCAATGGGCCTAACACTGAACCCTGTGGGACACCGCTACCTACATCTAACCACCCTGATTCACTACCATTAACTACGACCCTCTGTCTCCTAGCACGAAGCCATTCTTCTAACCAGTTAGCTACCTGACCGCGTATACCGTGCGCTTTAACCTTCGCAATTAGTCTCCTATGCGGAACTGTATCGAACGCCTTTTTAAAATCTAAATAAATAACAGAGTAATGCCGATGTTGATGTAGCATCAACCAGCATTGAATTTACCGTTTTGTACCGTAGAACGTAAAGACAATATATATATTTTTACTGTAATATTTTGCTAATACTACGTTTTGTACGATTATGTATAATTAATATAACTATATTTTTCCTGTACTAATATTTGACAATATAACTTTTTGCTAATATAACTATATATTTTTCTAATATTTGATTAATACTGTGCTTTGTATGATTATATATTTTACATGTTTTGTACGATTATATATAATTAATATAAATATATATTTTTCCAATATTTGGTTAATACTATGCTTTGTATGATTATATATTTTCCGTTCTATTATTTGTTCATATATACACCCCATTGTATAAACATTAATTAATAAACAGAACGATGTAATGGTGTTTTATTTATTCCTTGAACACGTTTATATCATTTTCTAAAACAGAGTAATTGAATAGATAAGTAACGAGGCTGACAGCTCAGCCAAGTGTAACATAAGCTTATTTAAAATAAATAACGAATCTGGCAACTCAGCAGCCAACTGTCTGAATAATAATAATATATATGGCGTTGTCTGGCAACTCATCAGCCGACTGACTGAATAATATATAGAAGAAATAAATATTTAAAGCTATCTCGCGCTATCTGGCAACTCTGCCAACTGGCTGATTAAGCCAACTGGCTGAATAGGGGCACTATAAGAGGCGGCGGGTGGCTGGCGGAATTCATATGAGCTCGGCAATCGGCCGAGTGAACACCCAGCTCTGGGTCCTCTACCTTCCAATACTTCTATCCCCATAGGGGCTCCCCCTCTTCTGCCCTTTTGGGGTGTTCAGCTTGGGGGAGAACTTCGCCTCCAAGTTGCAAACCCCTTGCAATCCCATTTTGGGGTTGGCAACAAAGGTTGGCACTCCCCTTTGGGGGGATCAGCTTGGAGGCTAACTCCAAGTTGCATACCCCTTGCAGTCCCATTTTGGGGTTGGCAACAAAAGGGGGGGCGGGGAATTTTTTCTTTTTCTTTCTTTTTTTGTTTGAATGGGGTGGGGGTGGCACTCTTGCAACAAAAGGGGTGGGGTGGCACTCTTGCAACATTACGTAACATTGTGCAACATTGCAATGCAATTGCACTCATACATTTTGACACTATACTACTGTACTTGCGACCATGGAATTATAGCACATAAACTTAAGAATACAGGAATTACTGGAAAGTTGGATATTTAATTTATTGACGCAAAGAACAAAGAGTGGTGGTAAATGGAGTCAAAGCGGAAGTCTCGGAAGTAGAGAGCTCTGTCCCACAAGGGACAGTACTAGCTCCCTTGCTGTTCATAATAATGATTGCAGATATCAATGACAGTATTGTATCATGTTTCGCAGATGACACAAAGATATGCAAGGAAATATTGAACGAAAGTGACATTGAAAGATTACAAAACGACACTGAAACATTATTCCAGTGGGCAGAAGACAACAATATGAACTTCAACGAAGAAAAATTCCAACTTCTAAGATTTGGTAATAACAAGGAGCTACAGAAAAAAATGGTACAAAACGCTGCAAGCCAAACAGATAACACCAAATCCACAGGTCAGGGATCTTGGAGTAATAATGTCGTCGGATACAAAATTCAGAGAGCACTGTAACATCAAAAGTACAACGGCTAGAAAAATAATGGGAATCATCTGAAGGAGTTTCCGCGGCAGAAAAGCAAACATCATGCTCAAATTATGGAAGAGTCTAGTCCTACCAATAATTGAGTATTACTCAGTACTCACAAGCCCATACAGAAAACGAGACATTGCGAACATTGAAGCTAACAAAGGCCTTTTACATCCAAGATAGAAGAAACGGAAGGTGAAGACTCCTGGTCTCGACTACAATCATTGAAACTCTACTCTCTCGAAAGAAGGCATCAGACAGCAATTCCCTCCTTCACCAAATCCTGCAAATGAGGCGGGATACTGCAGAGGGGTCGACCGTAGGTTGATCCTGAAACGTCGTTCGAAGTCGCCTAAAGTAAGTAAAGTATATAGATATATATACTTTAGTGGGCCTGAGCTGCTAGGTTCAGTTACCCACTTTCGAGGGTTTACCCCCGAACCCCCTTCCTACATACCCACCTCCACCCTCATTGGCAGTGTGCCAGTGCCTTTCACTTTTGTATTGCTCTGGCACTGCAATAACCCTTGCAAAAATCAATATTGCATTGCATTAGACATTTTTGCTGCATGTATACCAAAATAAGAACCAAACCATTTCAAATACACAAGCCGACTGGAATATTTTACTGTATAATATTATAACTGCACAAAGAATCAAAGCCATTTAATAGGTTTCCCCTCAAATTACTCTTAATTTTCACAAGTGTCATTGAAATATATGCAGGATTCCTTTTTTACCCTAGTTATAAATCCATCCACTGGATTGTTTTAGTACCAGATAAACTTAACTTCTCTAGTATTTATAAGATTTTTATTTTATTAAAAAATTCATGAAGTCCTTTATTAAAGCTATCTCTGATCCAGTTGTTCACTACTGCCGTTCGTAAGTCATTCAAAAAATCTACCACCCTAACACTAAACTGTTTACATAAGTAGATCTAATCTGCAAGTTTCCTAAAAAAAAAATTTATTATGGCTTAGTTCTGTTGTCAGTTTCCAGTGAATTTTTTTTTATATCCATCCTATCTTTGCCTGTAAAGATTTTGAATAACTCAATCATGTCACCTCCGATACATCTTCATTTCAAAAGAACATATTCCTAATTCCTTTATGTATCTAAATGATTTAGAGGAGGGAGTAGGCAGTAAAATGTCTAAACTTACATACAGTGGTGTAGTGCTAAATAAAGAAGTGAGGGAACGCATTTTGAAAGTGTTACTCAGATGCGGGGGGGACAATGGCGAGCGCGGCGAGCCCATACAGCTGGGGGTCCGGGGGCACTGTAAGCCCCCCGGGAAATCTTTTGAAATCTGACCAATTTCAGGAATATTTTGAGGTCATATGCACTGGATATTAGGATATATTCCAAGGTTGAAGATGCAGTATTTCCAGTGTCATTAGATATATGACATCCAGTACGATCAATAAAAATAGCTAACAACTGGAATGATTAACTAAAAAAAAGTTAACAACTGGTATGCCGTGGTGACTGTTTCACCAGATCTTTATAGGCTAGCATTGCCTCAGTCGAAGCTAAAAGAAATGAAACAGTTAATGATTCTTTCTCATATTTCTTCTAGGGGTGGGAATTAAAATTTCATGACGTTAGAGATTTGTAAGTTCGGATTTATTTGAAATAGTGAGGGAACGCCGTTCCGTCTACCAAAAAAAGTAAGGGAACGCCGTTCCCACGCGTTCCCACAGCACTACACCACTGCTTACATACGATAGTTACCCCATTTACTAATAAAGAAAATTCGGAGCAAGTGTGTGTAGTTTACGTTCCCCTGTGGTGTTTACGTTCCCCTACGGGCCTACATTATCCTAGTGTAGTTTGCGTTCCCCCAACTTTGTCCGCGTATACCTAATCAAATAACCTAACCAATCGTTAGGTCATCTGTACGCCCTTGACGATTGGTTAGGTTAAGTCGTGATATTTTCGTTAGTTAGCCTTATTAGGCTAACTAAAGAAGGCTGGGGGCCCTGATCTTCAGATGATCCGGTTAAGTCGTAATATTTTCGTTAGTTTTAACGTTTTATTTGATGGATTCATTTAAAAAATGTCTCCTAAAGATCCTAGAGTAGTTTACGTTCTCCGACTTTGACCTAGTGTAGTTTGTGCCCCCTTTTGTGTCAGGGGGGCGTAAACCACACTTGCTCCGAAAATTTTTATGATCTACAAAAAAATCATGATAAGATTGTTGCCTGGGCTACTAAATGACAGATGCAATTCAATGTTCAAAAATGTAAAGTCATCCAGTTTGGTAGAAATAATGGATACGTTATTTATGAGATACAAGGAATCCGATTAGATGGGAAAAGACCTTGTCATTATACAGGGTGTACATAAAGTCAGGATCTATTTTTGTGAAATAATTATTTTTTTCTATTTTTCTTTTCAGAAGCCCTTATAATGAATACAGAAGAGCGTGTGGCAATAGTAATTTGGCGAATCGAGGGAAAGAAATACAATGACATCAGACAGAAGTTTAGAAGGAGATTTCATAAGCCGGGGCCAATAGACAAGACAATACGAAAAATTGGTGAACAAATTTAAACGAACGGGATCTGTAAATGATGAAGCAAGATCAGGACGACCGTGTATGTCAGATCTTACCGTGAATGCAGTACGCGGAATTATCACTGAGGAGCCACGTACGTCCGTTCGTGCTGCATCACACAGACTCGGCCTCTCGACGTCATCTGTGCACAAAATTCTGAAAGTTAATTTGCAGAAGAAAAGCTATCATTTGCAGGTTTTACATGATTTACATGAGGAAGATTTCCCTCGACGAAGTGCTGTGTGTGCTGATCTCGTAGAACAAATCTGGAGTGATAAATTTAATGGACAACATTCTCTTTAGTGATGAAGCCACTTTCCATACGTGTGGAAAGGTAAATCGCCATAACTGTCGAATTTGGGCAGATGAAAGACCGAATGATTTCGTCCAAAATTGGGAGAGAGACTCACCTAAAGTTAATGTCTGGATGGGTTTAACAAAATCTAAGGTTTATGGTCCTTTTTTCTTTGCTAAAGCTACAGTTACGGGGCTTATTTATCTGGACATGTTGCAGCAATTCCTTGAACCTCAGCTGATTGGGGATAGGATTGTTAGTACCGTCGTCTATCAACATGATGGTGCTCCTTGTCACTATGCTAAAATTGTTCAGGATTATCTAAATGGACGTTTTCCAAATCGCTGGATCGGACGCGGAAGCAACAGACCTTGGCCAGCAAGATCACCAGATTTAACCCCTTTAGATTTCTTTGCATGGGGCTTTATCAAATCGCACGTCTATCAGACGAAGATTACGAGTCTTGAAAACTTACGTACACGTATACGAACTGCTGCAGATAACATAACCCCGCAAATGCTCCAGAATGTGTTTAGAAATGCTGCCGAACGATTTGAGCTGTGCAGGGATATTGATGGGCGTCACGTCGAATCCTACTCTTAATTATTTAATAAATGTTACCACTTTATCATTTTATGATTGAATTCCATATAATTTCCAAGTGCTTCACAAAAATAGATCCTGACTTTATGTACACCCTGTAGTTAGCGGTGATCTGAAGTTTTCTAAGCAGGGCTTTGAGGCTAGGAATAAGGCAAATAAATTGCTAGGTATTATTATTAAGAGGAATGATAGTTACAAGATTAAGGAAGTCATCTGTAAATTACTATATATACTTATGTTAGGACTCACTTAGAATACTGTATTCAAGTTTGGTCCCCTTACCTCAAATACAATATTCATATGCTCGAAAGTGTGCAACATAGGACAACCAAGCTTATCACTAACCCAAGAAGATTGGAATAGAGGGAAAGATTAAAGGAACTGGGTATGTTGAGTTTTGAGAGAGGGAGTGTTTGAGGGGAGATATGATACATCTGTTCAAAATGTTTTCAGGCTTGAACAATTTCGATGTAAACTAAGTAACCTTTTCATATTAGAGTCTGATGGAAAAACATGAGGGCATAACAAGAAAATTAGAAATCGGACTTGTTGACTGGATAAAAACAATACTTTTTCAGTTATAAAGTAGTAGATTTCTGGAATGATTTGGCATATGATGTAGTAACTAGTAGTTCCTTGTTTTAAGAAAAATTTTGACACTTTCATGAATGAAAGAGTTTTGTAGATTGTACAGTAAATAATGTATATTCTTAGCTGTCTTGAGACTGACAATTTGCACAATCTTATTATGAAATATAGCTTATGTCTTGGATAACCTCAATAGGTCCAAGTGGCTTATGCTTTTCCAATGAAATGAAATGTAACAATGTAATATAAATGGGTAAAACTTTACTATGTAGGCTGTGTTCAGAAAGAATCCATAGGGCCCTAATTACTAATCTATCCTCATTTAACATATCGCCAAACTGTTATGGACTGTCCCTGAGCACTGTCTGGATGGTAAAATTTTGCCTTTCAATGAAAATTTAACATATAAAGGGCAGAGGAAGTTAATGAAGACCTAGACTATTTCGGAATTAAATTAATTTTAAACGGATCTTACATTACCCAAACTTATTGGGTTTGCTACTTTGCTAACCTTAATTGAAATTAATATCAGACCCTAAGTCGTGTAAATCATGTAGGCCTAACAAGTTTCATGGACAATGCAGAACTTTTTTTAACTTGTCCAAGTTAAAGGATATGGTAATATGGCAAATGAATAATAATAATAATAATAATAAATCTATTAAACCTCTCTTCCTATCCTGCCTTCAAATGTCAAAGGAATGTCTAGCTTTCCTCTGGTGGTGCTGAATCCGAGCTAGCTACATGAAAAGGATCCAATTCCTCCATCCTATCCTTCATCGCTTCCAGTACTTGGAGAACCTTATAATTTTATTTTCGCCCTAACAAAGGCATCCTCATGCCTATCATCAGTTCAGCCATAATGCCAACAAATATTCACTATGCTTTAGAAGTTTATGAATATTACGATACAAATAAAAGTAGTAAATATATAAATATTATCTAATATCAGAACCAGATCTTAATCTAGCTAATATTCAGTATAGTTCTGAAATATTTATTCATATTTAGTACTTTTTTAATTAGTAATAAATGAACAATTCATTGTAAAATGTTTACACATTTATAAAATAGAAAAATACTGGAACCTCAGCGAGTGGGACGGCAGGCTATATACATTATAATTTTTAACGCTTACATAAATACAGTTCCATTAATTCATGTAGAAAATAAGAAATATAAGAATAATAAATCTGGTCCTATGCTCTCCTTCCAAAGTAAATATACGTTCTGGTTTTTGTTTTTATTTTATTTCTGTTTAAGGTGCTGCAACCCTGCTAGATTATTGGCACCAAGATTAAAAAGGAAATTAAAAAAGACCTCTACACTTCAGTTGTACGGTTCCACTCTACAACACATAGGATGGAAAAGAAAAAGGAACCGGCTAGTGAAAGAGTAATACTATAGCTACTACAAAAGGACTATCAAACAATAAACACCTAGATCAGGTTAGATAAATTGGCTTTCTTTAAGAAGGTCAAAAGTAAGGATGATGGAAATTCATTTCCCAAAACACTCATAAGAAAAACAAATTCCTTTGCCATTACAATAATTAATTAAATCAGTTCTAAGAAAATTACAAGTAGGGCATAAACGATCGCATGTTCTGGGGTGAGTTGAACATTAGAAGTACCATACCTTTTAAATAAAGTTGTATAAAAAAAGTGTCCCTAGGACAGTTTAGAGCAATTCAACCTAAGCTTGGTCAATATGACATCACTCCTGCGATTCTTTTCTGGCATCCTTTTCCAAAGGACAGGTTCCATCTGATGAAGGAGTCCATTGCATCGGGACCATTCCTGCTGCCACGCAGAGAGAATGAAATGTGAAATAGGCTTCATAAATTCATCAACAGAGTAAGGGATGGTCTGAACTTCATCAAGACTACAAGCCATGTGTGCTGCTTCACCAACAGTATCATTCCCCCGGATACCAACATGACCAGGAGTCCATAAAAAGACACCATCAAGATTATACTGATTGAGTAATTCAATAATCTGAATGACTATATGATGCCCAGAAGAGGATTGTATAGCTTTCAGGGAAGAAAGGGAATCAGAAGAAACAACAAACTTAGTAAGGTCTGAGTTGTGACAAATATATATTAAAGCCTGTAGTATAGCATACAATTCTGCAGTAAATATCATACAAAACAGTGCTCTGGAAGGCAAAAACCCTTAATCACCCCATCCCCAAAGAAATGCACATCCAGTGCCACTTTCTGATTTAGATCCATCAGTATATACAGGTAAGTATCCTCTTTCTTTGTAAGTTTCTACTCTTTCCAGAAAACTTCTTTGGAGCACATTTGCAAAAGCCAATTTGTTGTTAGTGGTATGAATAGAAAAGTCAAAACTCACTGTTACAGGGTGATAAATTAAATATGAACTTTGCTGAGATGCTAGCAAATCAAAAGTTAAACCCACTTGGTGAATAAAATCCTTGATCCAGCCGCTAAAAGGTATTGGGTATGGGGGTAGTCTATAAAATTGAAGATTATAAAATCTATTAATACATGTTTTAGTTGGATGTGAATCAAAACTTAACATTTTAGTAGCATACCTAGCACCTAACAGTTTCCTTCTATAATGCAAGGGCATAATGTTTGCTTCAGCTTCTAAATAATCAACTCTTGTGCATTTGAGAGCTCCCAAAGCCAGTCTAATACATTTATACTGTATTCTATCTAGCTTCAGTACATTGGTTTTAGAACAGGTATGGTACAAAAAACACCCATAGTCTAATTTACTACGTACCAAGGATTTATACAACATCAACAAAGTTGATCTACTTAAACCCCAAACTGAATTAGAAAAATTGTTTAATATAGAAATAGCTTTCACACAAGCCTCCTCCAGGTATTGAATATGCTTAGACCAAGTCAAACCCTGATCCAAAACTATTCCCAGATATCTATAACTTGAAATATACTGAACAGGATTTCCCGATAAATATAATGTTAAATCATCATTTCTCCATGGTCTCTTTGAGAAAATCACACATTTTGATTTGGAAGATGAAAATTTTAAGCCCCATTCCTCTGATCATTCACTAATATGATTTAGAACACCTTGCATCACATATGTCAGAAAATTCAAATCATCCCCAACCAACCACATAAAGTGGACGAACTGTTATGAAACTAATGTGAGGAAATTTGCAGCATAAACACACATAAACATAGTTATTCCAATTTATGTCACTGACTTACAGTCCATCATGCTTTCATAGACTTCAACGTATTTAAACTATATGAAAACATATTATTATTTTCAAACTAATATATTTAACTCACAATCGTATAAATACATAATAGTAATAGCGAAAAGCTGGTTTATATCAGTTGTAGAATCAATCGTGGTTTTCCGTTAGCGTTAGTAGCATGGGCGCAAAAGGAGAGAGTGCAATGCAATTGCAAATGTTGATCAATGTTGCAAGAGTGTCAACCTCCATTGTTGCAAGGCACTCACAGTGCCGTGCCAACCCCCTTTGTTGCAAGGCACCCCGTAAAGGGGGAGGGGGTTGCTACAAGAGCAACAAGGGGTTATGCAACTTGGAGGCGGAGTTATCCCCCAAGTTGCAATGAACTCCCGCTGGGGGAGACCTCTTTGGGGGAGAAGATGGGACGGCCTCACCCCCCAAAGGGGTATACCTAACCTAAGAGAGAGAAGGAGAGGTGTTCGCTTGACAGGAGGCAAGCGCATATTAAGACTTCAGCCGAGCGGATGTTGTCGTATAGGCCCCAAATAAGCCAGTGCCTCCAGGCATTATCAGCCAGTTGGCACAGTGTATACTTCGTTTTGGCACGTACACACCCGTCTATACGCTCATAAAATATTACACACACACGATTATATGCGTCGGGCTCGAGACCGGTGGCAGTGCGTCCTTCCACGGTTGGTAGCCAGGGTGACCTAATGATTCGTGTTAAACTGTAGGTCTAAGGTGGAGTGTAAACATCCTTTCACGAATGGTAGATAAAATGGGTAACCAGCCTCCCTCCTCGCTCTCTCTCTCTCTCCCTCTCGCGCGCTCTCTTTTATATATATACACATACACATCCCCGTTAAAAAGTAGGTCTAGGGTGGGGGCGGCGAAAAGATTGACATTCGTCAGAATGAACAATTCGGGCGGAACCAATCGAAACCAAAGAAAGCCTATATATGTACAGTTCTGGAAAAAAGTTCATCTAAAAAATTCTGAAAATTGGTACAAGAAGCGTACAAAAAATTTATAATCACGTCAAATTGCATTAATTAACTCATTCTCCGGCTAACTTGAATCGAATATTACGGTCTTTTTCATCTGTAACTTCTGCAAATTAAAACAGGACAAATGGTACACGTAGCATTAAAATGTGCAGCACAAATGAATAAATAGAAAGGAAATATGATAAAGGAGAGAAATGAAGAGAAGAAGAAGGGTGAAAGCGATATAAGCAAATACCTTCTTAAACATTTCCTAATTAAACGATGTAAATAGCTGAATAATAGAAGGACAAATATTTATAGAAAAAAAAAAATATATATATATATATAATTATATTAAACATCGTTCTGAAAATTGTGGAGTTTGAAGGAAGCGATAGATAATATCGATTTAAAATTCCAATAAATTAACATCTTTCCGCAGGAGTTTATTTCGAGATCATCGACATCATAAAGATTAAACTTCACGCACATTTGACTCGCAGTTTAGCGTTTCTCTCAAACATGTGCGATTTGTACCGGAATTCCGAATATATCTTCGAATGTCGCTAAATCGCTTCCTTTTCGCGCAGTGATGATTTTTCCTTTTTCCTTCACGGATAAGTGACTTTAATAGTTATTTCCAGTTTCCAAGAATCGAGATAAGGCATGCATCATTAAATTGTACGACCCAGCGTCGGGTCAGCATACGAGCCATGAGAAAATCGAGTTTTAAATAGCGATAATTAAACGAGTCTGTGAAAAGTTGAAGTGATATTTTTTAAAAACCATTTCCAGTCCCATACGTTTTAATTTACAGGGCATAATAAATTTTACGAAGCTAATTTAGAGGGTACCATAATTCGCTCTATTTTCAACCACACGTGTCTTCAATTTCTTCTGAAAAATCACCGCACATCTTTGTTACTTTTTAAAATTTATTTATTGTACCGAAAGGTAAGGCGACTCTACATATGTAAAATCTCTCTCTCTCTCTCTCTCTCTCTCTCTCTCTCTCTCTCTCTCTCGCTATATATATATACACACACATTTATTCTAATCAGCGATCTGCTCGAGATCGTAAACTTTAGGCTAATGACCCGGAACCAGCACGCATCTGTTATTTTTAAATTTATTTATTGTATCGTGGAATTCTTATACGATACAATAAAATTTTTACAGCGGTTTCCTTCATGGGTAATTAATTACCTTCCACTGTTATATTTCAGGGACCATAAACCGTTTCACAAGCCATCCTCAACTCGCTCTCTCGCTCTCTCTCTCTCTCTCGGTCGAATACAAGATCAAAAAAACCGAAGCGTTTCTCGTCTCTCCACGAATGGGAATATCTGACACTCCCCAGATCTCAGGGGGCAACCAATCTCAGCCCTGTGGGCGGAGCCCAGGACCTCTGTTTGTCTGCTATGCAGGCCTACGCGTCAAGCCCCGCCCAAAATTCACCGATAGGAATAGGAAGCTAACGTTTCATGTGTTGTGGGTTGGTCACAAGCCCCATTTATAAAAGAGAGCAGCTCATCTCAGAACCTCATTTCATTCGTTTTCTTGCTTAGTGTTTTTGAAATACCAACCATGAGCCAGCTGTACGACTCCCCCGAATTGATTGAAGATCAAAACTTTTATGCTGAGGCAACGCGCCTAATTTTCAACGCTGCAGTTCGGAATGAACTCTTTATGCACCTTACGCTCTTTTAGACAATTACAAACTTTATAAATTTGCGAGCAGCAATGTCAAATAGCTTTGAAGCTTCTTTTCTTTTTTCCACTTCACTAGCAACATTTTCTACATTTTCAGCATCTCACGTTCCTACATTATCGGCAGAACACATTGTTAGCATTAGACAGTGCTTCATGGCTGATTCATAAGTCAGTAAACTATTATGAGGCATATAACAAGGGTTCCCAAATATAGGACATTTGGATTGTTCTCTAGTTTGACCCATTTTTAGTCAATTATTTCTCGCTTATTATTCATAAATAATAATTTTTCTGCAAACAAAGAATCAATTAAAATGCTATAAAAGACAACCAAAGACAAATAATAAATAGTAAGCTGTTGCTTACTGTTGTATGCTACACCATACAGCAGAGAACCACCACAACCCACCGATCTTCCAGTAACACATACAAAACGTGAGGGCCAGCTGCAGCTGCAGACTGAGAGGGGCATACCCTTGTATGACCTTGAAGTGTTACGTTGCGGTTAGTCACGTGTCGATGTACACAGCTTAGTCTTCCCCTTAGCAGTTAAAAGGGCAAATCACCGTCTCAGATAGACATTAGTCGATTACGTGTCAATGGGAAAGTGCTCGTAAAAAACTTCAAAACAGATAGAATGGACGAAAATAGCTAGAAATAGTGAAAGGCATTTGCTAATTTTCACTAGCTTTGGGATGTGGAAAATATTGTCTGATGCCACTAAGGAAAAAAAAAAAAGGCCAATTTTTCATTCGCCTGGGGCAGTGTAAAATATTTTCTGAGGCCAGTAATATTTTTAGTGTTTTCGCATCAGTATCCAAATTTTACAACAACAGGGTAATCAAATTTCTAAAATTATTTTCTTAGATGAAAATAGCAAAGAATAAGGAATTTTCTCATTTTTAGCTCGCTTGGGGCAGTGGAAGATATACATGTAAGAAGTTAATTTTTTGGTCTTTTTCTCATATCCAGTGCAACTTTTGTGACACCAGGCTAATCCTAATTCGAAAACAAAATTCCCATAGATACAAATTCGACCCACCCTAATGCCCACGTAACAGAACCGCTTCCCGTTAGATCAGCGAAGTTAAACGACAGTGGGTCTGGGTGGATGGGTGACAGTCTTCCGCGTTCATATACAGGGTGTTTAAGGAGGAAAGGTCAATACTTCGGGAGGTGATAGTATCGGTCATTCTGAGAAAAAAAGTTCATATGAACATGTCTAATTCTGAATGGTTATGGAGATAGAGCTGTTTGAATCTGATGCGCGCGCAGCTCTTCCTCCCCCTTCCCTCCCCTATAACCTTGAACCATGTAAGCTGTAATGTAAGCATGTAACATAAGCCAATCGACAGCCGACTGTTGTGAGTGACATTGTTTGGTGTTTGAAGCACTGTTAAGAATGCCACACACCTTCACACATGCTGAATATGCAGATATGGTGTAATTATTGGTGTATGTCTACGGTTTTTGCGATGGAAGTGCAACAGCTGCTGTTGCAGAATACCGTCGACGGTAAACTAACAAATTTGTCATTTCTGTATCTGATACCATTCAAAATGCCAGTGTTTAAACATTAAATGTTAGAAACAGTAATTGGTTTCTTTCTTGATTACCATTAACAATGCTTTTGTATTTGTAGATTCAAACAGCTTTATCTCCGTAACCATTCAGAATTAGACACCTGTTTATATGAACTTTTTTTCTCACAATGACCAACACTATCACCTCCCGAAGTATTGACCTTTCCTCCTGAAACACCCTGTATATGATCCTGGCTGGTTCGGATTCAACGTAAAGCTGTAGGCTCTTTGTCACATGACCTTTTCGGCTACGAAGGAGACTAAACAACTCCAAACGTTATTATTAAGTTATTTAACTAACTTGTATATATATAAATGACTTACGTTTTATTTATCAGTTAGAAAATATCCTTTTGGATTGTGATGGACACATTAAAATAACTGATTTTGGGCTGTGTAAGGAAGGTGTTTCATATGGTACCACTACAAGGACGTTTTGTGGCACCCCTGAATACCTGGCACCGGAGGTAATTGCCTTAATTTTGTTTCTGTGGGTAGACTTGTTTTTTATAACAAACTCTACACTAAAACACTAGAAAAAAGCAATTCTTCTTTGCCCGTTAAAATTAGCGGAGCAACTTAGAATTTTTTTTGTATTTTCTAAAAATACAGAATTGGCATTCCGAAAAATTGGTGTTTTTATATTATTTTGAGGAAAAATACTTGGGGGCTTTAAAGTTATAAAATAAAAGATAATATACATTCGTGTTATACAATATTCGAAAAGTTTCTACCTAGTGGGAAATACATATTTATTGAATTATATCATAAATGTTCAAAATATTCCCCATATTCAGTTCCAAGCACATTAACTCTCTGCGACCACACGCAAAAACTCTCTTGTTTTAACTTTTTTTTTTTTTTTTTTTTTTTTTTTCGTGCGCTAATCTTATTACAATTTGACGGACAGAAAAGAGTATATACGGTGTCTTAGGATGGTTAGGACTGAAAAGGTGGTTTCATTCTGAAACCACTTTTCATGAAAGGGTTAATGTAATTAATTAATTTCCATTGGGTAGAGACTTTTCGGCCACTGTATAACGTGGCTATTTTAAATAGCAGACCCTTTCGGCACGTTCTACAAAAACTAGTACGTATAGTACTATAGTTTAGTTTGAAGGAGTGCCAGAGATTGGGTGCGAAATTACAACTCGTAGTATTTCATTATGATGCTTGCTTAAGTAAGAAGTCCGTTTTTCGTACTAAATCTTCAAGAAAAAGTAATTTAAAATATGAATACAAGAAGCATCGCATCAGTCTTGTCCTTTTCCTTTAATTTACGTCTGAATTTTTATATTTTTTATGAAGGAAGGATGGGCCAAGAAGCCACTCCCCTACCATAGATGAAGAAAAGAGCCAAAATCAAGGTCCAGGGTTTTCGAGATCCCTGGACACTGGGTTTGAAAGATTTTTGGAGGTCATAGACGTGGGGAAGGATGGAATGAGGAAGATTGTTCCAGAGTTGACCGGTTGAGTAGATGAAAGATGGAAAATATCGATTAATCCTCGCGTTAGAGAATTGGACAGAAAAGGAATGATAATGTGTCGAAAGTCTAGTACAACATGCTCTCCTTAAAGGAGGAGGCATGCAGTTAAACTTCAGAAGAGCAGCAGCAGCAGTGTCCGTTATAATATCGATAGTAAAGAGTGAGTGAGGGCTGTGAGGCAACATTTCGGTGAAGAAAGAGAGGGATTGAAGACAATCGGTAAGAGGCGGGAAATTGATGAGACGAAAAGCTTTTGATTTCACCCGTTCAAGTAGGGCTGTGTGGGTTGAGCCACTCCACACATTAGAAGCGTACTCTATACAGGCGCGGACAAGACCCCTATACAGAGACAGCAACTGAGCCGGGGTGAAGAAACTGCGGAGGTAGTACAACACACCTAACCTCTTGGAAGCTGTTTTGGAAAGAGAGTATATGATCTTTCCAGGAAAGATCACGAGAAAAAACAAAGAATGTTAAGAGAAGAGAGAGGATTGAGTTGTGTATTGTTTAAGGTAAGGGGCTAATCGTATGGAAGATCTTGACGAGTGAGCGGATGGAGGAACTGAGTTTTTGAGGCGTTCTGAAAGCCACAAGGTTTTCTGTGCCCCAATCAGAGATAGCAGAAACATCAGAGGTCGGGTGTACCATAGCCGTCGTACGCGAATCATGGAGTGACTGTTGAGAGGGACGCTTTGGGAAGCGGGTGGAGAAGTAAAGAATGGAATCATCGGCATAGGAGTGGATAGGACAGGAAATGCGACTTAATAGATCATTGGTAAATAAAATGAGAAGAGCGGGTAACGCAACAGAACCCTAATGAACACCACTGTTAATATGTAGATTTAAGAGCAGAGCCCATCTACAACCGCAGATGTAGATCGATCAGAAAGGAAATTAGAGATGAAGGCACAGATGGAAGGATATAAACCGAAGGAGGGCAGTTTTGAAATTAAAAATTGTGCCAGACTCTATCAAGAGCTTTTGATATGTTCAGCTCAATAGCAAAAGTTCAACCAAAATCCCGAAAGCAGGATGACCAAGAATCGACGAGATATGCAAGAAGATCGCCAGTTGAGCGTCCCCTGCGGAACCCATACTGACAATCTGAAAGAAGAATGGCGAGAAGAGAGAAGTTTAAGAATCTTCCTATTAAGGATAGATTCAAAAAACTTTAGAAAGGCAAGAAATCAAAGCAATTGGACGATAGTTGAAGGGTTGAGAGCGGTCACCCTATCAGAGCTATTTCTGCTTCTCACCCCAATCCATTGGCAAATGAAATTTTATTAATGCACGTACACACAAAATCTGTTTACCTTATATATAGGATATCAATTTGAAAATTAAATTTAGCCCAATGAAATTAGAAAATTTAATTCCAAAAGAGATTTTCCCGCCGTGTCATGATCAGTAAAATTCAAATCACACAGTAATGTTTAGTCGCATTAAATAGCATGCATCTTCTTATGAGGCTTCATAGATGTTAATGCAGTAGTTTAAGAATCTTCTAAATTACTATGAATCAAAGCTGTAACCTTGGTTATTACTTCGTCATAGGTGTTGGAGGGGAGAGACTACGGGAGAAGCGTGGATTGGTGGGGTTTTGGAGTCTGTCTGTATGAGATGATGGTGGGAAGACTCCCTTTTAATGCCACAGAGCAGTACATCCTCTTTCAGATGATTGTCAATGATGATGTGAGTGTGTGGCCTTCAGAGTGCCGCCTTTACTCGTTTTAATTATTAGATTTAATTTAGATTTTCGGTAGTTTTTAATGTTTAGTAAAGTGGGCACAAAATGTGTGTTCCGGCTCAGGATAACATACGCCTAGAAGTGTAGGGCTTCATTCACTCTTTTAAAAATGAATAAACGTCGTCTGGCGTTAACCAGAATAAACTGCTAATCATCCTTGGGAACGCCAGTTACTACATGGTGGTTCATAGTTTCATTTGATCGCGCTCTCCGTCCACTAGGTTCGATTCCCCCGCACTCTTTCCCCTGAGGCGACGGATATGTTGAGAGGGCTTCTCCTAAAGGATCCCCACAAGAGGCTTGGGGTGGTAAAGGAGATGCCAAAGAAGTCATGGCTCATCCTTTCTTTGTTTCCGTTAATTGGAGTCTCATCGAAGAGAAGAAGGTAAGAAACAAAGTTAGAAATTAATTACTTTAATTTAATTAATATTAATTATCTGCCATTTTTATTTTTGTAATAAATCGTCATCAGTTAACGACATTTAAAATTGGCCTCTTTGGTTATTGTAAGAACTGCATTTGAAGAGAACTCGAAAGGAGGCGGTGACAATTTTGTGACCCTAGTGCAGATCGAAGCGAGATGCCTTGTATCTCTCGTGTCGTCATTGTAGTTGTAGGCTAGCAAAAACCCCGAGATCTACTCTAGGCTATCCCAGAAATGAAGGTAGAGAAGAGAAAAAGGAAGAATAACAAGCAAATAAAAAAAAACTACCATGCTTACACTCGTAAACGTTTAAAGCTTTCACACGGGAATTAGAAGCAGTAAGGTATAGTATAGACAAGGCTGCTACTATTTGTACCTGCCACTGCTGACAGGAAAGAGAGCTTAAAAATTATTTACAGTAAAGAAGAAAACGATATAATGAAAATAGTCTTAGAAATTCATTCACACCGTGTGTGTGTGTGTAACAGTTATCTCTTGTACCCAGTTACACATCAGTGGACAGCGGTATATAAAGGATAACATGAAATTCTATTTAATATAATTTACACCATGCATTTTTAACTTTTTTATTTATATTATGGACAAAGCTCAGCAGTTGGACAATGCGCGCTTTGTCTGAACACACCGCGCATTGGTCCTCCCTTATTTGTCAGACCGAAATATATAATTAATTCGGATTTGACCAGCCCCTTCGTGGTTATTTTCATCATAAATATTATTCACGTGTTACTTTCGTGAAATAATTTTTATATATAATACAATTTAATTTAATTGAACATTCCGCACGTTATCTGGGGCTGGTCAAAGTCCAAACTATTTATATATTTTGGACTCTGTCAAATGAGGGAGGACAATGCGCGCTTGCGCGGTGTCCAGACAAAGCGCGCATTTAGAATAGAATAACCTTTATTAATAATAAAATAAATACAGTAGTCTTTTTATAATTTACAATTTTTACAATGACATAAATAATTGTGAAGCTCGACTATTTATTTATTTATTTTTAATTTTTTTAATTTGGCCCTTAAGCTTTAGGCTTTACTGGGCTCTTATTAAAAATAAGCAGCTAGCCGTTATAAGTTAATAATAATAAAGTAAATAAATAAGTAAATAAGTATTATTAATAGTTAAAGCCTGTATTTCAATATTAAACAATATTAATGGACAATATTAAACATTATTAGTGGACACTAATCCAAGATTTTTGTTAGTATCCCATTATTAATCGGGATTTTAACTTGGTTTTAAACAAATTTACATTCGCAATATTTTTTATATCGGCATGCAAGTCATTCCATAGTTTCAATCCAATGAAAATAGGTAGTTTTTGAGATGAAGACAATCTAAATTGAGGTATAACAATCTTTGATCTATTTCTGGTCTGATACGGGTGGATTTCTTGATGAGTTACAAAATATCTATTTACCCATTGCAAATTAATGATTTTGCTCTTACATTTGTAAATAAAAATAAAATGTGCCAGTTTGGTTATATCATTGAGCTTTAGTAGGTTTAGCTCTTTAAATAATGCACTAGAGTGATCAAGGAAATCAGCATCAGATAATAACCTTATTGCTCGTTTTTGGATGACAAAGATACCATTTAATGCGTTGTTAGCGGAGTTTCCCCAAACAAGGGTGCAGTATGTTATATAAGGAAGAACAAGAGTATGATAAAGAGTCAATAAAACTTGTTTAGGGACTACATTTCTAAGTTTAAACATTATAGCAACGCTCCTTGAAATCTTTTTCGCGATATAATTTACATGATCACTCCATTGCAATTTCTTATCTAGCATTACACCAAGAAATTTTGTTACAATACACTCCTTTATGGTGATTTCATTAACATTGAGTTCATCAAGATATACATTTCTTTTATTAGTAAAAATCATGAAATTTGTTTCACTGGTATTTAGGAAGAGTTTATTGGTGGTCAACCATTTCATTACATTGATGAATTCTGAATGGAATATATTCTTAGCTGTATTAACATCTTTGCAAGAAAAGGAGAGAGTTGTATCATCTGCAAACATTATGAAGTTCAGTATATCAGATGAACGTGGAAGGTCATTTATATACAGGGTGTCCGAGAATTATCTGTACAAGTTTTGGCTGTTATTAAAAGTCAACCATGAAGTGTAGAAATTTCAGTGTTGTCCCATTTTACAGAGAATCTCATTAAGTTTTTTTCTGATACAAAGTTTTGACAAGTTTTTTAGAAATTCCAGTGTATCCGAACATTATCTGTACAATTTCATCTTTTAATAAAATTCTTGATAACACACGTAAAATTCTTAAACAAGATTATTTAGAATCTGTATTTTCAAAAGTTTCTTTTATTAAAGTAACGTTGTTACAAACATTCGATATGTGCACCATTAGTGATTCGCAAAACATCCAATCGATACTCCAAATGTTGCCATGTACGCTGCAGCATATCCACATCAATTCGCTCAATAGCAGCTGTGATTCTTGCTTTTAAATCATTAATGTCTGTCACCCGCGTACATTTCTAAAAAACTTGTCAAAACGTGGTATCAGAAAAAACTTAATGAGATTCTCTGTAAAATGGGACAACACTGGAATTTCTACACTTCATGGTTGACTTTTAATAACAGCCAAAAATTGTACAGATAATTCTCGGACACCCGGTATAATAAAAATAACAGTGGACCCAGCACTGAGCCCTGTGGCACACCATGTTTGACAAGCGCTTTAGTGGAGCAAACCTTATTTACTGATACAAAATTATATCTATCGGACAAATAACTTTTAAACCAATCACTGATTGCCCCTCTAAAGCCGTAACAATACAATTTATTAAGTAGAATATTATGGTCTATTACATCAAACGCCTTACTCAAATCCATAAATATTGACATCATTATTTCTTTGTTCTCCTTAGCTATATTTACATTTTCCATAAGATTTAAAATAGCCATTTCCGTTGTTCTATTATTACGGAAGCCATATTGATTTGGAGATAATAAATTGTAAGATTCTAAATATCGCTGCATTCTACTTTTTACAATTGTCCAACTGCTGGGCTTTGTCCGTAACATATACAAGAAATCATCATTGATAGCTGCATCATTTTTTCGATGAATTCCAAGGACCACCATATCGAGAGACTATTTAAAATTAATCTTATATTGACATCTTTCGCAATGGAATTACGTAGATAAGTGAGCACTGATCCAGAGACACTTCCAGCTGGCCAGCACCACCTAAATTAAGAACTCTCTCGGCAGTTAGCCTGCATAGTGTGTGATTCCCACCCACTATTCCTTTTTTGTAATTTTACATTTTTAAAAAATATGAAAAAAAAAAATTTAATTATGCTTTAGATTTGGTTAAATGTACCTCGATTTCCCCAAAATTACTAACAGTATTACTCTGCACCGCCAAGTATCCCCCTGAAACTGAATACATCTATTAAGAAGTTTTGACTCGCGAGAGTTCCCATGAAGCTTCCCATTTCCACCAATGGTGTATCATCTGAGAACTCTGTGCTCTGCAACCCGATCAGCATCTACTACATTTACTTCAAAAGGAACATCAAGCTACTCCCTATACTAAACTAAATAACATCCCAATGTACCCTCCCTTTATGTTAAGTTTATGCTCTCTCGATACCTGGATTAGTTTCGCTCTTAAACACCTATTTTCGAGTGTGTACAAATTCAGCTGTTTGGTCCTACCTTCGTATGGTTTATTACGTAATAATGGATAAGCTTTGTTTCGCAGCGCTGAACCCTTTCTACCGTTTCTGCATCCTTACTCATCTATGGCAGTCAAAACTGTATAGCATAAGCTAAGCATAATGGAAGTGAAGCCTATCAAGCGACTTATATGATGGTAAAACAATATCTCTATCTCTGGTAATTTTGAATATTCATCTAAAACCCAATACTTTATCAGCTTCACTGCTCCCGAACATTTTGAAAACTTGAAATATTTTGTAACTTGGCTCTAATTTTTATTGCCTCCGAGGCTTCGTTTAACACTATTTACCATAACATAATTCACCATAGTATAATTCACCATTGTAATAATTTAGGCATATATGCATAACGTTACATATATCTAGGTTAAATTGCATTTGTCACTTATGAGATCATTACTAAACTACCTCTAGCCAGTAAACTACGAGGGCCACTGAATATATTTTGCCCCACTTTTTTTTCTTTCCAAGTTTCCTTGTAAGTTCCAGAAATTTTGTACACGTGTAGTTACATATTTTTTTTAGTTTTTAGTTTTCCAGTCTCCATCCTTTTCTACGGCTTTCCTCCACCTCAAAACAAGGGCCTTTATTCCTTGCTGGTAAAAGTCCGCTGGGTTCCGCTGGAGCCACCTCTTAACCTCCTCAACAACCTCATTGTCACTCTGAAACTTTCTTCCACGAATAGCATCCTTCATTGGCCCAAACAAATGGAAGTCTGAAGGTGCCAGATCCGGGCTGTATGGAGGGTGAGGTAACACAGTCAAGCGCATTTTTGTGATGGCCGGTCGAACTCGCTTTATACGTCTCTGGAGCAGGGCCGGCGCTAGGAAGTGCGGGGCCCAATTAGAAAATTGTTAGCGCCTAGCGGGGCCCTCTACCCTACAAAACCTGAAGATCGATGCTTTATGCTTCGTGCAGTATGCCAGTCCCAGCCAAAAAGCGTTGAGGGCTTGAGGCTCCACCATTAGCCACAATGATATACTAAAAATTGAAAGCCCATATGAAAGTTTTAATGTTTTATTACAAGTCAAGATATGCATGTATGCATCTAATGATTAAAGCAAAAGATTTCATGATTTTTAAAAGCCTGGGAGTAAGAAGAAAAGCGCAGGGGGCAAAAGAACAAGCTCTAGTAAATAGAAATGTAAATGCTCTCTATGATAATGAGGCAAAAACTAGTTAATTTAATATGTAGGATCTACTTACCACCACGTTTCTCTGTTACATGCAGGCTTAAGACACTTCAAGTTTGCAGTTTGGACATATAAACAATTTGGACATATTTAACAAACAACACAACTTTACATTCCAAGCTTTATGTTATATAATCTCATTAACAGCGCTCTTTCTGTGTTGAGGGTTTGAATATCGTCCACACATTACCTTTTTTTTTAAAAAGCTAAACGGCGACGATAAACTGAAATTACAAAACAAATAAACAAACGATTAGCAATAAAACATTGAAACATAGATATACGAGGACGGACTGAATAGTTTCACTGCCTTCACAGTAACAAGAAACTTCGTGCACACTGGACACTCATTAATTCATCATAGCGTCCCCCACTCGAGCGCGTGCGCGGGGTCCCCTCGGGGCGCGGGGCCCAATTTGAACAAATCGGTCTAATCGGCTTAAAACCGGCCCTGCTCTGGAGTCTCTGTAGGGTAGCAATATATGCCTCTGAGTTGATTGATTGTCCTTTCTTAATGTTCACCAGAATCACCCTTTTCATGTCCCAGAAGATGGTGGCCATAACGTTTCCTGCAGAGGGAGCCATTTTGAACTTTTTCTTGCGTGGAGAGTCGTCTGCGTGATGCCACTCCATGGATTGGCGTTTTGTTTGAGGTTGAAAGTGGTGTACCAAAGTACAATTCGTGAAAGGAAGTCATCCCCCTTCTGTCTCGTATCGAACCAACAACTCGGAAGTAATTCCTTTTCTTTGGACTTTGTGATCTTCAGTCAGTTCGCGAGGAACAAACCGTGAACACGCTTTTGAGTATCCCAGTTGCTGAATTATCGTATTCACACTTCCTTCACTAATTCGTACCTCCAGTGATAGCGCCGATTTAATCTCGCACGTTTAGACCAGTGTCCACTGCTTCGATCAACAACAGCATCTCCGTAAACGTTTTGTAGACGTTTGTGAATATTTCCAACTGTTTCCTTCTCTGCGGTTAAGAACTCGATAACAGCTCTGTTTACGACGCACATCACTGTCAGACGTCATTTTCGAAACTGCGTTAACCATCGGTTTTATACAAGGGCGTTTAAAAGTGGTTTTATACAAGGAGAGGAGGTTCAAACTGGACAAATCCGTTTATGTGAAGCGCAGAAAGTTCAAACTTACGGCCAAAAGACATTTCGGCCCCATGGCCTATTATTTAGCTACGAAAAAAGGGTGGGGCAAAATATATTGAGTGCCCCCTTGTAATTGCTGTACCTACCATTTCAATAGCTTCGGCAAATTTAGGCTTTTTACTTAATAAATTAACGTCCAATCGTTTATCCATATTATGAAAGATACCGGTCCTAAAACTGATCCTTGCAGAATTCCGCTAGTTACATTAGCCCATCGTTTATCACTATAATTTTTCTACCAGTTAACCAATTATCAATCCACTTAAGAACTTGACCCGTTATTCAGTGAGCTTTAGGTTTTTTTACAATCATTCATGAACTTGTTAAACGCCTTTCAAAATCTAAATACAGTATATCTACTACCCCATTGCAATCATCATAAAAAAAATTCTAACGAATTAACTAAAGATTTATTTCCATGAAACCTGTGGTGACTATTTAATAAGATTGTTTTAAACATGTTCGACTCTACGGTCTCTGATAACTGATTCTTAAAGTTTTCCTATAATAAAAATTTGACTAAACCCTATAATTCCCTATTTGTTGCTTATCCCCTTTTTTACAGATTGAGTTATATTAGTTAATTTAAAATTCAAAGTAACAACCGTCTGTAAGAAAGATATTTTTAAATTTTGAACTAAAGGATCTAGTATTTCATTTTTTTTTAACCTAAAAACTTTGGGCAATTTATTAATTTTTAACCTATCAACATAGCGTGTAGTGTCTTCAGTGTAAACGTTTATGGCAGTAAGAAGTGGAATTTCCTATACGTTATTGAACAAGCTACGATCTTCCGAAACAAAACGCGTATACTCAACAATAAAGACTGACGAATGAGTCTTAAGTGCAGTGACCGCACTTAAATAAAAGAACATTTATTGTTTGTAATATCTACTTTATTGGTGATAATTTAAATAGTTTCTTTCAATGAGAAAGAAATAGAAAACTATACTCTAGTAGGACTCGAGCCTGCAATGTCACATGATTTCAATGTCAGCGTTCCTACCAATTATACCATTCAGTGCGGTAATTGCGCTTAAAATGCATTCATGTGCTCTAGAAAGGCGATGGAGTGTAATGGAACATGGTCGGACAGCGTAAATATTGGCCTTGCTTGAATGAACCATTTTGGGTTCTGGATGGCATGATTGGTAGGAAAGCCGACTCTGAAACCACGCGACGCGGGTTCGAGTCCTACTTGCTCATAGTTTATTACTTTACTGCCTTTTACCTTTCCAGTAAAGAGCTTTGTAAGAAAGTTATACAGCTTTCCTCTTAGTTATTCATTAGGTTACTACTTGAGTTTACCAACAGCCCAATATTGTCGTTCAAAGGATTCACATAAACATAATTATAAAACCTTTTAGCATTTTCTTTACATTCTAGCTACTTTAGCTTCAAAGTCGCGTTTGGTACTTCTAATTAAACGTTTAATTTAACTAACTTTAACTACATAAGTATGTATAATTGTTAGTGTTGTGGCGAATGTTCCCTTCTGTACGGTTGTACAGTGGGCTACATTTTTATCTTCGATTGGTTTTTTTTTTCTGTCTCGTAGTAATAGTTGTTTATTTACATACCAGAATGTCTGTCTGCAAAAAATATTTATATTTTATGTAAAATTTTAACAGAGTTTTTGGTGTATTTCCTCACCAATCTTAACTTCTGGTTTAGATTGTTTCCTCTTTGGGCAGGTGACGCCTCCTTTCAAGCCACAAGTCACAAGCGAGACTGACACGAGTTACTTTGATATTGAATTCACGAGCAACACCGTTCAATTCACTCCTCCCGAAGACGGGACGCTCCATCCGATTTCGGAGAAAGGGGAGAACTTCAATGTGAGTTACCTGCGCTTTTCTGCGGGGTGGGTGGGGAGCGTAGTGTCAGTGTAAGATTGTGTATGTAGGAAAATGCTTGTGCTGTGGGTTTATGAATATTCGAAGTTTTTTTAGTGTGATGTGGTCGGCTCATGGTTTTTAATCGATATGTCTTTAGTCATGGACTTTAATAGTGTAAAAGTCTATACATAAAACAGTGTAAAAGAGGTCCTTAGAACACGTGTGTGTGTGTGTGTGTGTTTTTAATGCAGAAGCTAAAAAGTCGAAAGATTTTTATAATTGTGCCTGTCGTTTAAGCAGGAATTTGAGCAATTTTCGTACGAAGACGTCTCTTCCACGATGGGAAGCTCTTTGGCGTCCAGCCGTAACTCCTCCGATGTCGTCAGCCACAGTTGTCCCCAAAGAAAGCTCTAAATCGCGGCTAAAACGACTGTGAAACTGCCATCGCTGCTTCCTTTTAGTGTGTTACTTATGTCTAATGTGAGCAGTTAACCCCATTCCCTCAGATTGATCATTGTTACGAAATGTTGAAGCGAGAATTTTGGTTTTAGATTTCCAACCACTTCGCATTGACGAGTAAAGACTCATTGTTGGATATTTCCGACACTACTAAACTCTTTTTTTTTTTTTTTTTTTTCATCTTTCCCATCTTTTGTAATTGTTAATTTTCAATCTGAAAAACATTGTTCACGTATTTGAAATGATGATGATCATTATTATTATTTGTTTACTTTTTCATTAACGTATAAAATTTTGCCCCCTCAGGGCATTTGATTCCGCTCGTATTTAGGAGAATTAGAGTACTGACTAATCGGGGTCCTACGTGCAGTGGTTAGCATATCCGACCGGCAATTGGATGATCCCGGGTTCGATTCCTGGGAGGTACCTCATTTTTCATTTGCTCGTTCTCCCTCCTCATCTTGTGCGGAACGCTCTTCTACACAAGCTTCGTTCTTTACATTATATATATATATATATATATATGTATGGTGGAGCTTTAATACACTACTCGATAATTTAAAGATGTATTCTTTCTCGGTTATAATTAGTAATCTATTTTCCTTTTATTCTAAATTTTTCTACAACGAAAAATTAATCCCATTATGTTTTTAATTATTGTCCGTTTCCTTCGTGATTATTTCGGCATATATATATATATATATATATATGTGTGTGTGTGTGTGTGTGTATGTGTGTGTGTGTGTGTGTGGTGGAGTTTAATAATATTTTTCTCGACAATTTAAAGACAGCACCGCAGTAGGATTTTTAAGTTACCAAAACTTTTAAGAATTATCTGCTTTTTTATTATAATTTTTAAAATTCGTTGCATTTTCTCTTATTGTAGCTCTTTATTTGTAATTAACTTTATAGGACCGATGCGGAACTTGATCGTGTTATAGCTACTTTTCGTTTTGATGAAAGGGGAATATATGATGTGGATGCTTTACCCCACAACCAAACCAGCGATCTGAACACAGAAGTCGAGGTATTGGCTAACATCCGGTCCAGCGAGTGCCAGGTCATCGAGGAACTAATGTAAGTATTTTTTTGGGTTAAGAACAAAACACATTGTATTTTCATTTAATTTATTAAATGGCAGAAAACATGTACAAAGTGGAACCAGTGTCCATTAAATAAGTCTTAACTGTTACATTTTACAGTTACAAATGTATATACAACGTTACAAAATATAGATATACACCTTTACACAATACAGCGGGTGCTAACATATGGGAACCTTTTTTTTTATCTGTCTGCATACATTTTTATCATTCATCTCCGTGTCACACAAATCGAATAATTTTTAAAAATTTATAAATCCCTTCCCACGTGACATGTGCATGAGAAATGAGAGGGCGTACATCCCGCACGTGTCGCTATAATATTCTTGAAAGAGATACGGGTTCCACACAATCTCAGGTACATGTAATTGCTCGATAAACTGCACAACCACAGAATCAATCCAGGGCTGAGCGCCGAGTGAGTCAAAATAATACATTCTTTCCCTATTTTTAAAATAGATTGCAAACCAATGAATCCCCTCACCCCCCACAATGTTGGTGTTAACGATAATCCCGTACCAGTTGCTTGTAGTAGGCAACTTCACTATTTCATTCTTCGCAAACACACCGATAAATTTTGAGCGAGTGAAACGGTCACTTTTCATTACTCTCTGGAGTGTATTCGCGTCCATTTTAAAAGTCTGTGACCACGTTAATGAAAAGACCAACTTCTATTAGGGCCTGTGATTCGAGGTAAACTAGCACACTTATAGGCGCGTCTATAGGCTTGGCAAATTCCAACCTGACTGAGATATTGCCACTCTGTTGTGGACTTAAATGCGTGTTTACGCCAGCAGACAAGTCAGGCGTAATATCAAATGAATAAATGTTAAATTCTTCGACAAATTCTTTCTGCGTTACACCAAACCCAAGTTCGTCACAGGCGCCTACATTATGAACCAGACTACTATATGCTCTCGCGCAGAGCGGGAACAGAGCGTCTGATGAGTAGTCCGTAATCATAGTCCCTCCCAAAGCGATGCCATTTACGTATAAAGTAATATTTTTAAGGCCGAAATTCTTAAATTTAAAGGCACTCTTTTTATATTTTATATTCGTCGAGGCGTGGTCCTGCATTCCAATTAATATCCTTTTAGGTAGAACTCCAAGGGCCACGTTTTCTAGTTGCTTCGAGGCCAACCGGCGGGCACCGTGTATAGTTTGATCTGTACCCTGTTAATTGGGTATTTTACTGTGGCGTGTATTGTCTTTCTCAATTACTATTTGTTTTGGCGAACTTAATTTTACTCGGCGTATTCACAAATACGTCTCCATTATGTGAATCACAACGGGTTTCGCGCCCTCTTCTTGATCAGACCCCAGATTTATGCAGATCTCAGGAATCGTGCGGGCAAGCTTCAACTTCATATCCACATCGTTCAAAAGCAGCTTCTCCTGAAATGTGAAATCTGTACGAAGACGTCCAAAACATTTGTATATCTTTTTTTTAGAATTTTTAAATTTATCCTTTATACCATTTTCATCTTTAGCATGGTAATATCCCTCGGCGGTTAAAAAGGTGTCCTTCACTTCTTTTGAAAAGTTGAGGACATTTTCCAGATAGGCTCGTAGGTGGTAGTACCCCGTTCCTGCCGAGATGTTAAACTGGTCTAAATACACCTCACACTGGCTGAATATGGAGTGTAAAAGTTGGTTTCAGGGTAGGCGGAGTAACTATCATCGCAGTCCGTTCCATCAGAATGGGCTATACGCAGTTTAGCGTACATGTGCATGCAGCTCGCGTCGAAAAAGTAAGGGCCTGAGCTGAGTATCACGAATTCTATAGGGGCACTCGACGAACTAAATGTGTTTAGTGGGTTAATTGTAATAAAGTCGCTATGCTCAATAGAGACCTGAGTGGGGGACATATCAAAGAGGGACACGTGATGGTAACCCCTTCTTCCTGGCAGATCTCTTCTATCCGCCACTACGCATTTTTCTCTTTGCATCTTTGATGATTTCGTCCAGTGTACGTTTTAAATGTTTTTTTAGAGCTTCTTTAGGCTTAGTTCCACCCATTATGTCTTCTGCCGCATTAAAACCTGTTTGTAACGCCTTCCACCCTAGGTACCTGGCACCCCTCTTCAACAGCGGGACAGCGGTGCGTAGTATGGATGAGAAAATGGATCCAAGTTCACTCCCACGCCGGTATCTCACTCCTCGATAGACTGTGAATAGCCTTCGGGTCATTATAAACGGCGAAAGTGTAGTTTCACTGTTAAGCTCCCATCACGGAATGGAAAATTTTCCCTCAATCGTTCTTATATATATCGAGATGTTGGTTAATAGATCAGTCGCAACATTCATATAATGGGGCTTGTCATATGTAATGCTCAAATTTTTCCCTCTATGGTTTGTGATGTGTGCAATGCGCAGCAGGCGCGCTTGGGTGTCCCTAACAAATTGGTGCTCTACGATATTGCTGTAAATATAGCACATATCTGGGGGCGGAGAGCTTTCTCCCAATTTCTCCATCTTCAATTGATACATTAAGCTGGACAAGTCATGCTGTGCCTCATGAAAGGTATCTCTTTGGAGAGCTACACTGAACAGCTCTTTATCTTTAATATTTCTACTAAGCGTTGACTTTAACTTCAATGTGCATGCAGGCGTATCTATGTTTACGACTTCAAAAAGTAAGTCGTTCGTCAGGTACGACTTTTCAAGACTCTTGTTTAACCCTTTCACAATGTCCATGGCTGTATCATAATGCCCGATTTCTAGCGATACATTTGTGCTATAGTACTGTTCCTCACCGAACAGGACTGAACGCATAGTATTGTCTAAGGTTATGCCTAATTTTTCGCACTCATCGATTCTTCTACGGATCAGAAATATGATTTTCCCTTTTTCAAGAGTTAAAAATTTGGAGACTAACTGGATAACTGGAGTTCACATAAACCCACCTCATACCAATCACGCTCCAATTCAATGGGTCCGTGAAGTTCTGTCACAAAGTTGGCGAGGGTGTCGTTAGGACGGCAGTGTGACATAGAAGTGGCTAGGCGCCATGTTGTATACTAATTAAGCTTCATTATCGCAGCAGCTTTTATATAGGTGTTGAAGCTTTCTTGGTATCTCAGCCATTTCACCAGGTACATTTTTCTCTTTCCTAAACCTTTGCTGCCTAAAATTTTTTCAATTTTAAACACACTTTTTCCTAAATTAAATCACTTTCTGCAACTCCTCGCGATAAAAGCCTCCAGCGATCTCTTCCCCATTCAAAACTTCTACCTCTAATACATCATTATCTCACCTTTAGGTCTCATAGCACTAACTTTAAAAATCTCGTGTCCATCCTTGCTCAAATCTCTTCGCGAATTTATTTTCTGAACGTGATAGCCTTACATATTCGTTGATTTTGAAATGTGTAGACTGCGGTGGTGGTGCTCCATCTCTTCTCACCTTTGGCAGTGCACCTCTTTCTAAAACTTCGTTAGGTGTTGTGCCAATCGTACGTTGGTGTGAAAGGTTGCATGATGATGCCAATGAACCGAGAACGTTTATATATCTGTATGTGTTTTATGTGTAAAATAGCGATGCATGCGCTCCTTTATGGTACGTTGAACTCTTTCAGCTAAAGAGGCCTTATGTATAGAACTGCTAGTGTAGTAACTGATATTAAACTCTGTCAGCATGTTCTGAAAAGTGCGACCTATAAATTCTTTCCCCATATCCGTACAAAAATAGCCAGGAACCCTTTCTTCTTTTAACATCAACGTTTTGGTCGCTTTAGCAACTGTTTCAGGCGTTTATTTTTCAAGGGAATTAGCCACAGATATCTAGAGCAGGGGTCCCCAACCCTGTGCCCGCGAGCACCATGGTGCCCGCCGACCCTTTTGCGTGTCCCCGCCACTGACTGACTACGATTGATAAGTTTTTATTTAAATTTTTAATAAAATGTTAAGTATGTTACATACTGTATTTTAAATATTTAGTTACTAAATATTTAAAATATGTAACATACTTAACATTTTATTAAATTTTAGTAGTTAATTACAGAAACAGATGCTCATTTATTTGAAAATAATTATTTCTTTATAAATAAATTAAGTTATCGTTTTGATAATTTTTCTAAGATTCTTAGTTAACCCATCCTTGTTTTCTTTTGTGTATTATGTTCATTATTTTACAGAGGAATTAAGTGTTTTTTTTTGTATTATGTTCATTATTTTACATAGGAATTAAATGTTTTTTTTTGTGTATTATGTTCATTATTAAGTCCAACTATAAATTTGCCTTGAAAAAGTAAATGGTGCCCGCCGCACTACCGGTAGTCTTGAATGTGCTCTTCGGCACAAAAAGGTTGGGGACCCCTGATCTAGAGGATACATCTACTATGAATAGGATGTAGCGGTATCCGTCATTATACACTGAATATCTTTGCATGTCTCCTAAATCCGCTTGCCAAATAGAGTCAATCGAATCCGCGGTTGTCTTGGTCGTTTTAAACCTTTTTCTCACCTATCTATGAACTGTATAAGCATCCTGTTCCCGCAAAAACAGCTGAACATATTTTTTCCTTACACCGTAAACACCTCAGTACAGTTTATTAACGCCACCATAGGAGGCGGGGTTAGAACTGTCATAATAGCGTTTACTTAATATGTTAGCCATTTGGTATTTTAGAGACACGTGGATAGGGTTGGCCGTTTGTTCTCTTCTTTTTCTTCTTCAGAGACACTGCTGCTGGGGGCGATGGCGTACTCAGTTGTGACACATGCGAGACTTGATCCAAGTCTTTTAACCTATTCAGATTACTTATCAATGTATTGGGGACATTTATTCGTTGCAGTCTTGCTTTTATATGCTTCCATCCTGTTGATGAGGGTCTGTCCCACTTTCGCACCACATCATGAACAATATCAACGATGTTGGATCCTTGTACCCTTGTTCCTTCAACAATGACCTCGCCTGTATCGGCCCACTATATGATGGGGTCCTCACTCAATAGATTATAAAGACTTAAGCCTTTATTCCTCAATGTATGTTGGAGACTGATTTTTAATACATGTTCGATGTGTTGTGTTCCGTTGTTCTTGGGTTGGTCATTTCTAACGTCGGGGCCAGGTCCTGTGTCGCCATGCTCAGCGCTACTCGCGCTGGCTGTGCCTAATAACCATGGGGAGCGCTGTAGGATGCTTATAATCTTCGTACTCATGAAGAAATTTCTGCAAAGCCTCTTGGTACAAGAGCTTTTTCTCATCAGGTGACTTTTCACTGTTGAATAGGGCTAGCAACTTGCTTTCCATTCTTTTAAGCCTACTTTTACGGGGTTCTAGAGCCGTGTCTGGAATCTTTGAACTTTGCAATGAAACATACACCTCGTGCGGAATCACAACCACCTTCTTCATTATATTAATCTAGTCAGTAAAGGGCCCGAAACTGAAAATAAGATGAGGAGAAATGATCCTCCTCTTTGTACAATAATTCGCTTTTTCTTACCCACAGTTTGACTTTTATGAGCGAGCGCTCGTATTATGTTCTTGTAAGGACGTAAGCGAGCCTTCTGAGGGGGTTTCATTGGCACATTACATTTTATAACATTAAGACAGATTTCACAGATGCATTTTAAAAAAGTCGGAATCGATATTTTTAACAAACATCTGTTGCAGTGCCCGGGGCACTCGTTGATAGATTTTCAATAATTTACGATATTTCTTCAGCCTAATTGTCATTCTGGAATATACACCGTTTCAGGTTCGCTTGGGAATATATTCGTTCTTAGAAGCACCCTAAACGTGTTTTGCGGGTGAAGGTCAAAGTAAATATCCATAACGCTGGTTTGTGGCTTCTTTATAAACCTCCAAAAACTCCTTTCGTTGATTCGGGAACATTTGATTGGCTAATACCCCAATTTGTGACACATCTCTACATTGTGCGAATAAGGCTAGATATTGTATATTTAGCGACACATCGCGCATGTATCTAGTTTTGAAAAATAGATTCTGGTTGATGAAGAATACGCTTATGTTAAGATGGTGTGAGAACACTGTAAATGTCTCGGCAAACGCTGGTTTGTGGCTTCCTTATAAACCTCCAAAAACTCCTTTCGTTGATTCGGGAACATTTGATTGGCTAATACCCCAATTTGTGACACGTCTCTACATTGTGCGAATAAGACTAGATATTGTATATTTAGCGACACATCGCGCATGTATCTATTTTTGAAAAATAGATTCTGGTTGATGAAGAATACGCTTATGTTAAGATGGTGTGAGAACACTGTAAATGTCTCGGCAAACGTTTTATCAATTTCCAACATGAGATCGTCAATTACAATAACTGTATGCTCATTACCTTTTAACGAATTAACGTCATAGACCCCCATGTGGAACAAAATTTCATCTTGATATTCGGTGAACACTGACTGATACGTCGAATAGCACCATATTACTTTATGCACAACTTTTGAGAACATCTCCCCCTTATCTTTAATGATTTTAAGCATAAATACAGTTTTTCCACATCCTGTAGGGCCAGATGTAATACATGTGGAGGGGCTTGTGAACCTGAATCTTTCTACAGATTTCATCTCTAACACGTCACACCCCTAAGTGGGTCATTTACAAAATATTACAAATTTTGAGTGCTGCTCCTTATATTTTTTCTTCTTCCACAGAACCGTGAATGACGACCATGTACAGCACCCCATTATCGATATCACAGACGAATCCGATGACCTTGCAGCTACAGAACCCTTCCCCGCTGACGAACCCTCACCAGCGACACCTGTAGCATGCGACAGTTCAAAGCGGAAGCATGATGAAGAGCCCACCACGTCAGGTATAAAGCGTGCCAGGATTGCTCCGATTGTTAGACCCCTAGTAATAGAACCCCAATACTCAACGTCTTACGACACAACCCCGACAATAGTACCTTCCTCAAATATGCCCCATTGTTTAGTTCCGGGCACTTCCTCCACTACAGCTTCTCATACTGTGGAGGATGGTATAACATTCGAGTTGTTGCGCACCGCCACCCCTACCCCTGCCCTGACTAGAAATTAGTACGTGGTCAGGGTTGCCCCCTGGTCCCTGTATACCAACGGACTTCGGCGCGTAGTGGAACATATTGTGGAGTTTGCCCTTCAGAACCGTGACGAACGTGAAGGCCGGACGAGATTATCCTTCAGGTTCGGTTCAGATGAGGGGGATGATTTTTGGGTGGTAATATCGTTCAGACGTTTGGCGGCTGTAGATATAGACTATATCTTGGGGCGTATAATGCAAACCTCTTAAAGTGGTACATCCTTCAATATGGACAACTTCATGGTAGATACTGACAGAGTATTCCGGGTTGCGGGTCATAGTACCACACCTTCTACTCTTAATTTCAATTCTCCGGTTATTTACAGAAAGCATTTAAACGTCGATCGTGGTTACGGTTTTATAGCAATAATTTTAGCTCATATGTTCACTGTGCTAAATACTTGGACGCAAAAAATTTGGTTGCCCACGGTTGTGCAGTAAGGTGGAGTGAAAATATCATTTTTGGATTTTTAATTTACTTGAGTGTGGAAAAGTTGCCAATGGGCTTTAGAAACAAGCATGTGAAATTATAATACAATTGAAGCATTGCTTGATTGACCACCAGCGATTTTAATATATGGCATATTTCATGTTTTAACGATCGCTTTGCCCATCAGGAGTCATCCAAGATGCTGGTCTTTCATCCATGTTTATGCAAATAATTAACAGCTTAGTTTGCTGTACACTGTGTTATTGCATACTTGAGGTTGACATTTAAGATTACAACATGTGTGGAATGTAAATTAATGGCAATTACAGAGGGTGGCCAAATTATTAGAGCTGATGTGAGTAAGTGAGATAAGAAAGAGTTTAGTTAACCATACATTGATTTAATGCTAGTTTCAGTGATGGTAGTGATTTGGTGCGATAACATATGCAGTCCGTGAGTCAGAGGGGATGGGAGATTGGGAGTGGGGGGAGAGTGAGTAATATGCAAAGCGCGGCTGCTCCGCCAAGCTCAGTGCACATGTGGCAGTGAGAATTGAAGGTTATTTGTGCTGTTATCATCATTTTTTCGTGAAACTTGATATTAAAAGTAAGTTAATTACATATTGATATCTGTTTATAGGTGTTTGACAAGTGAGTGTGACAGTATTAATTTGATATTTCTTTTTCTTGCAGAAATTCTTTAATAGTCTTACATTGCTTACAATTTATAATAATTTTTTTTTTTTTTCAGAATGGAAATTATTACGAGGGAGAAGGCGGCATGTGTGATTTTTGGCGCGCCACGCGAGATACCCACAAATGTTCTTCCCACCTACGCTGATGTTATGAAGGCTTACATCCATACAAGACAACAGCTGACAACGAAGAATAACAAATATCCACCGTTCGCCGAAGTATCAAAAAAAGTTTGCGTTGATGTTGAACTTGTTTGGGAGAAAGCGTCTCTTCCGACCGTGACGCACGGACGAGTGATTGAAACGCTCAGACCGTACAACGAGAAATACAAGAAAATCTTGAAACCATAAAAGGCTCGGAAGGTCAACGACAACTACAAGCAACAACTTGAACAGTTCAGAGAAGACGCAGATAAACTCTTCGACATTAGCAAATGCAAATGTGTAGATTTCGTCATGAGCTGTAAGTGCGAAAGAGCGGACAAAGTACCACTCAAAGAAAGAAAGTTTCTAGAGGACCAGAGAGGAGCCAGAAAGATGATTATAGGAGGCATCGATTTGGTGGAAACAACAAAGCTACAGAAGAAAATATCCAGGAAAGTCTGTGAATCGAGAAGACACAGCATTCACCAAGAACAATCGAAGCAGCAATGCAATTCTGGAAGCTACAACGAGGAAGACAAGGACGACGACACCGACAACAGCGACGAAGAATACACCCTATCTAAGTCACACTGTAAACCTGATCTATCGACACTGGAGAGTAAACGTCAAAGAATGACGATGACTGTACGATTACCATGTTTGGCTAAAGCGTGCGATAGAACGGGCGTCTCAGATCGAGCAGCAGCCGTTATTGCCTCATCCGTGCTACAAGACATTGGAATTGTGTCTACAAATGACACCTCCAAAGTCATTGATCGTAGTAAAATTCGCCGAGAAAGAAGTAGAACTCGTCAAGAACTGACAAAACTAGACAGCAGTATGACAGACTTGCCTGGATTGTACTTCGACGGTCGAAAGGATAGAACGATGAAAAATGTACGAGACGCCGCAGGACATGGCCACCGGGACAGAGATACAGAAGAGCACGTCAGCATTATTTGTGAACCAGGTTCATCGTACTTTGGCCACGTGACGCCGTCAAGTGGATCAGGCAAGGCGATTTCCAAAGTAATCTTTGAATGCTTGGCTGCGCGAAGTGTGGATCTCGACAGTGTGAAAGTCGTCGGATGCGACGGAACCGCTGTCAACACTGGACATAATGGCGGAGTTATTCGGCAGCTTGAGGAATTACTACAAAAACCGCTGCAATGGCTCGTGTGCTTATTACATGCTAACGAGCCCCTGCGACACCTGTTTCAGCATTTAGATGGAGCAACTACAGGACCTAAGTGCTTCTCAGGACCGATAGGGAAATCTCTCACAGCATGCACGGAACTCCATATAACATCGTATGAACCTATATCTCCATTACAGCCACTGCCGCATGTTGACGTGAAGGACCTGAGCACTGACCAGCAGTACCTGTGGCAGATGTGTCAAGCTGTCAGTGAAGGACACTGTCCCTGTGATCTAGCATTGCGAAAACCGGGACCATTGAACCACTCGCGATGGTTGACAACTGCCAACAGAATCCTCCGCCTCTATGTTGGCCTCGATGCACCATCCAACAACATCAAAACTCTTGTCACATTCATCATCCGGGTCTACGCCCCAACATGGTTCGCCATCAAGACGCAGCCATCATGCAAAGATGGAGCCAAACATCTGCACGGGATGATGGTGAGAACACGGTACCTCAGCTCCTCTCTAAAGAAAGTCGTCGACCCGGTGATTCGGCGAAACGGCTTCTGCGGACACCCCGAGAACGTGCTATTAGCCATGATCACAGATGAGCGACCACATATAAGGGAACTCGGACTCAGAAGAATCATGAAGGCAAGATCACATGTGTCTGCAAACAAAATCCGCAGGTTTCGAGTGCCACCGCTCAACCTCGACGCGACCGAATACCAGGACATGGTCGATTGGCAGACTTTGACCGTGACGGAGCCTCCTGTTACGATGGATATGACGGACAACGAATTGAACGACATGATCTCTGCTCAAATTTCACCAAGTGTCCTCTTCCCTCGCTTCCCTTGTCACACACAGGCGGTGGAAAGATGCGTGAACCTAGTTACCGAAGCTTCAGCCGCTGTGTGTGGCGAGACGTCCCGCCATGGATTTATTCGGGCTCGCGTCGCTTCTCGGCAGCTTATGCCGAAACTTGAGTCTAAACGTGACTATCAATTCTGAATTAACCATGCATGCATAACTCAGACTCTATCGTTAGCATAATAGTGTGCCAAAATAACTAAAAATATATAGTCTGATGTTTACTCGTATTTTAGGTATTTTTGTGTAAAATCGTATATTATTGTAAACTTATAACGTCTGGTGGTCGATCAAAAGATTGTCTGATTTTAATAAACTTTTTTGCATATTGTTCTATTAGTCCATTGGCAACTTTTAAAACCTCAAGTAAGTTAAAATTCACAAAATAAAATTTTTGGGCCATTTTCACTCCACCCTATTGTGCAGCGTGCCCGTAAACTGCTTCAGATTGTATGCTTGAGTTTGAGTGTAATATGGGCCCTGAAGAACTGAGAAGGGCCGAGCAGGAAATGAATGCACGTATAGTCGTATTTGGAATGGATGATCGTCTTAGGACCGTGTATGTTTTTAAAAGCAGCGTGAGAGATCGTACAAGACCTCTACTTATTTTAGGATTGTCAGGAACATCATAACATAAAGGCTCTCTAAGCGTTATGATAAAAGTCGAAAATATGGAAGGTAGCATGATTTGTGTAAGAGTTGTCTCGAGTTTGCTGGTGATATGGTGAAACATTGTAAGGATTGCTACATGGTATGTGAGAAGTGTAAAAGCCCCAAATGTGAAAGTCATGTTGTTGAAATCGAGAAGAGGGAATGTAATGTGTGTAGACGTACATTTTTCAACAATAAATGCTTTGAACAACATAAATCAAATGGCACTTGCAGGAAATTTAGGATTTGTAAGTGCGGTATGTTTCACATGATGGATAATTGAGGGAATTTCAAACATAAATGCGATGAAATTCACTGTTCTACATGTCATGAAAAATATAAGGAGGATGGAGTGAAGCATGTATGTTATACGAAAGATGCTAAACTTAAAAATAGCCCTTGTATAACCGTGTACCACGATATAGAAACTTACACGAACGCTGAAACCAAAGAGGTCATTCCACATTTACTCTTAAGTCAGACTATCTCTGATGAGTGCATGGAGTTCGAGTGTGATGAGTGCCACAAATGTGGAAAACGGACAAACGCTTTTAAAACGAATGCACACGACAGCCCTGTGAAAACTCTTTGTATCCTATATTGTCAAATTATCGGACAAGTTCGAAAAAATGACTGTGTATATTCTTGCCCATAACGGGGCGAAATTTGACACACAGTTTGTAAGGAGCTGCTTGAACACGAGTCGTCTGCGATATTTACAGGTGATCCCTGGAAAAGAGGCAACAAACTAATTCAGATGCAGATAAGAGGTAATGTACAGTTTAAAGACACCATGCTGTTCATACCTTGTAAATTAGCAAAGCTGTCTAAGGTCATGGGCGTAGCCGCTGAGTTTCAAAAGGTATTTCTCTTACACATTCCTCACTAACGAAACTTTGAATCACGTCGGACTACTTCCACCCAAACATTACTTTAACTACACCAACATGAGTGATAGTGAGCGTGAAGATTTTGACCGCTACTACAACAGTTGCATTGAAGGTAATCCATACAATATAGCCGATGAATGTGAACGTTATTGCGTGAATGACGTACGTGTACTTAGAGTATGCTTTCAAGCCTTAGAAGGATGTACAATTTAGGGTGGATCACTTTTCACTTTTTGTAAAAAATTATAGCTGGTCAAAGATTTTCCCATGATTTGGTTCAGTGGAAGTACACTGACACCATTTTTACCAAAATCGATCAATATTTCAATATTTAGGGGTCGCGCATCGACCTTGAAAATTTTAATTTTGGAAATTTGGCCAAATTGACAATTTTTTTAATGAATAAAGATAAATCATCAAATGACCATATTTTCTGAATCCTCTCAGTGAAAGAAATCCTCTCAGATACTTACCAAGTTGATAGGACAAGTGGTTTAGAAGTTATACTCACCTTGAGATAGCATTAAAATTTAAAATACCGTATTTGTCCCCGTACCTCCATATGCTGTCTGCCATTGTCTGCTTTTTAGGATAAGATAAAACGAATAAGGAAAGATCAAATGTATTTTGTATTAAAACGGTTTACCGATATCACTAAAGGCATGTACTCTCTCTGCTAACTCCCTTTCCCTCTGCGCTACGTCATCTTGGCAAGTGACGACTTCTTGAAGTCACCGAGTTCTTTCCGGCTCTTTTCCACGAGCTGAAGAAGACCCTGCAGCTGTGACTCGTCTTTTGTGACAGTGTTCGCGTAATCTTCTATCAGTTTTATCCCTCTCTCTGCCACGTCGTTGGTAACTTTCAGATGCGAGATGACATTCTTCAGATCACAGTAGTTCTTATCTTGATCCCACTTATTCACCGGCAGAGTGAGCCACGTAGACGCGCACACCTGCAGGCCTGTGAACACGAACCACGATGACTCATCGATCAGGTCCGGAAGGCGCGTCGTGTCATCAACCGAGACGTTGTCATACGTGAAGTCCTCGGGCACAGCGAGGCGGCACAGCTTCTTTGCCATCTCGTGCTTCACAGTGTCTTCCACTTTGTCACTGCAGAGGGCGAAAACGACGGTCTGAGGCCTCAGATACCACAAGTGCCGCCTGATCACTGCCAGTGAAGCCTCTGCAATCTCGCGATCCACAGCCCTGTACTGCAGAAGACGCTGGTACAACACAAGGTCATTCAGCGGGGCATCAGCTGCGACAGGAGCCGCCAGCCAGGCAGGTGCGTAGAGGAGTGCAGTAAATAGTACCACTCTCTGAAGTTTCTGTACCAGCTCGTCGTCGAACTCCAGCTGACCGCTGAACATCAGGAGCTTCGTGTAGTAGATGATCTGAAACGAATACGCACTGTGATGTATAAATACCGATACCACTCCATATAAGTTTGTTTAATGGTAAATTATCTTATTTTTTTCTGGTAGGGACTTCAAATGGCTGTTTGCAGAAGGCAATACAATATTTAACTTCTAATTCAAAATACCAACCTTGGCCATCCACCTCGCATGATGGTAGGCTCCTGGGCGCATGAAGTGTGTGCCACGACGTGGCTGGGCCCCGAGTACCAGGAGTGTAATCTCCGCCACTTCTCGGTAGTCTTCTCTGACAAGACCAGAAGCGGTGCCGAGGAACTTGACTGCCTCATCTCGGAGCTCCATCAGCCACGTCACCTCCGCCAAATGCTCGATCTCCAGCTCGCGATAAGTCGAGAGGTCGAGCTTGTCCCACCTGAAAGGGGAGTTATGAAAATATTGCATGAAAACGACTGAAGTTTCCCTTTTCGACTGCTATTAACATCATTAGTAGAAGGACGCTGATATCTCAATTGCTCTGAAGGCAAAAAATCATTGGAGAAAACAAATGCGCCTTAGACTTGAAATTCACCTTCTCCTCAGATACTGGAACAAAGGTTCAGTTGGTGCTGTGGTTCTTCCAAACGCGGTGATGACCACTGCCCCCACGATGAGCTCCATAACGTGATGGCGACAGCCCAGCTGGAAGAGCGGTTTACCAAGCATGTTCTCCAGCCGGACCACCGCACCCTGCACCCTCCCCGTATTGGAGGAAGTTGTGTCGAAGCACAGTCCAATCACGTTGTTCTCGCATCCCCAGTCTTTGAGAGCACGAAAGGTCGCCTGGGCCTGGGACAGACCGGTGCCGTCAGCAACAGTCGGAACGGCCAGCAACTTTCCTTCTGTGCATTGGGGAGCTCCGGAGATGAGAATCGCCTGGCGGTGCTCCAATGATCCAAGAGAGTCCTGAAACGTATGTCATACATGCCAATCCATTATCGTCCACTGGAATATGTCAATCCACTGTCGTCACTGGAACATGTTAATTCACTGTCGTCCACGGTGAGGGCAAAACTGACCTTGATTACTTTACCGTCCCAGTGGACGACAGCATGCCTCGGAGATACGAAGGATTTCTGCACAGCTGTCGACACTTCACAACGATGTGCCACTCTTCCACGGCGAGACGTGTCCTTCGAGATACTGAATTTGTCCAGGTCTGCGGGCGGATCTGCCGAACGTAGGACTGCCGCCACGACACTTGCCACCTATGTGCGAAATTGAAAGGAAATTGACAAGGATGCGTATGGTTTTTATGTGACAAAATAATCACTAAATTTTCCGTCGTTACGTCTATTATATCTTTGTCAAGGAAAGATCATTACTGATATATACACACCTGATTATTGGACATCCGGAAGCGATCAGCCACTTCAATAACAGCCGGTGCATTGAGGATGCGGTGAGGAAGGCTGATTGATACAGTTGATTCTCTCGGCTGTCGGTATGGTGGTTCTAGCTGTGATTCGGAGTTGCTCGATGATCTGCTTTCTATAGATTCATCGTCGCTCTCAGCTTCGGTTCCTAATTTCGTTTTTGAGGTGCCTGGCTCATCACGAGATTGTTGTCTTGAGAGTTGCCGTTTTCTCTTGACAACGAACACTTTATCATTCCCACTCATTGTTGCCTGGCGCAGGCCCCGTTGATCCTCATAAAATTTAATATCTTCTTGTTTGTTGTTGTCTGAGAGCAGTCGACTTTTCTGTATCTCTTCAATAGCATCGGGAGCTCCGATGTCCCAGAGCTTGTTCAGATTTTCTGAAAACTTCTCCCTGCCTTTTCCCGCGTCACTGTCTCTCATCTTGCTCTTCTGCAGCGAGCGCCACTCTTCCCACAGTAACTCCAGTTTTCTTTCGCAGTTACGCCTCGTGATCGTCTTTATACGTGCCATGTTCCAAAATGCCAGAACATTGGCCACCGTGTCTTTTACGGCGGCCTTCCTGTCAGTAGTTTCCTGCTTGGCATAGAAGAAGTACTGGAGAACTTGATGGGTGGTTGGCAATTTGGCACACCGATCGAGGAAGATGGCTGACCAATTAAGAAGACGTCCGTGGCTGACCTTAGAGAAGGTGGTGCTGTTGTTGCTGCTTTCTCTTTTCCAGAATAAGTAACTTTCAGAGTCTTCCCACTCCTGGTTGTTAACAGTTTATCCATTGTACTAAAGTCTAGACTTATCAAACAAGAATCAATTGACACAGTTGATCTGTAAAAAGCAAACTGTGATTAGTAAAAATATTGGTCATAGACATAGCGTGTGTGTGTAATTGGATTTTAGGATGCGCCAGCTACTGATGCTATGATTACGTCCATAACGAGGGACAAATACGGTATTTTATATTTTAATGTTATTTCTAGGTGAGTGTAACTTCTAAACCACTTGTCCGATCAACTTGGTAAGTATGTAAGAGGATTTCTTTCACTGAGAGGATTCAGAAAATATGGTCATTTGATGATTTATCTTTATTCAGTAAAAAATTGTCAATTTGGCCAAATTTAAAAAATTGAAATTTTCAAGGTCGATGCGCGACCCCTAAATATTGATCGATTTTGGTAAAAATGGTGTCAGTGTACTTCCACTGAACCAAATCATGGGAAAACTTTGACCAGCTATAATTTTAAAAAAAGTGAAAAGTGATCCACCCTAATGTACATAACCCGTTTCAAATGCGATCCGCTGCAAGTCGCGACCACGATCGCCTCATTATGTTTTATAGTGTTCAAGAATAACTTTACGCCTAAAGACACCTTAGCAATCATTCACAGAAACAACCCCCGCAGTTATGGGCACAAGGCTATTTACTGGCTCATACACCTACAGCAACAGACCGGGGTATATATAAAACATGCCCGCAACACGGGGGAAGTACCCGTTAAGGTCAATGGTCGTGTTTTTAGGGTTGACGGCCTAAGTGAGGATCCAGCCACTGGTGAGAACCACTGTGTATTCCTTTAACGGCTGGTGGTGGCATGGATGCCCGCGCGCTGAATGTGCCGTCACAGGGGACCTTATGGAAGATCCCCCGCCGATAGCCTCGCATGGACCCGTAACCGTGATCAACTTATAGGCTCCCAGTTCACTCACAAAATCGTGTGGAAGCATGAGTATGATGCACGGATGGAAACAGATGCCCAGTCCCGTGAATAAATAAGGGCCATCAAACGTTCAATGGTGTTGGACCCCCTCAAATGCGGTGACAGCTTTTTTGGAGGGCGCACAACCCCAGCCAAGCTATACTTTCCGCCTACGGAGTGTCTGAAACTCCACTACTACGGCTTCTGCTCTTTATACCCCTACATGATGAAGAACAATCCGTACCTCGTAGGTGCACCTTAAAAAATGGTGGGTCCCACCATACCAACCATCGAGAAGTTTTCAGCTAACTTGAATGAGCGCTACTTTAGAATCTCTTTCGTAGACATGCTCCCCCCTCGCGATTTATGGATGCCGATCTTACCCGTCGTTATAGATCACAAGCTCATGTTTCCCCTGTGCCTGAAGTGCGCAGAAGACAACAACGGTGATTGTGATCATACAACCCACCAGCGTAAGATCAGAGGTGTATATACAAGTCCTGAGCTGGCTCTAGCCGTTCGCCATGGGTATAGAATATTGAAGATACATGAGGTGTGGAAGTTTCAGAAGCTACCCAACCTTTTCACACCATATATAAACGCTTTTTTGAAGGATAAGGTCGAAGCATCAGGATATCCGCGAGGGGTTGATACCGAAGATGAAAAAACGGCTTATATTCAGCGTTATCGTGCCCATGAAGGTATACAGCTTGACCGCTCCCAAATTGTTAAGAATCCTGGCAAGCGCTTTAGTGCAAAATTGTGCCTAAACAGTCTTTGGAGGAAATTTGCACAGAATACCTGGCAAAGGGAACGTCCATTTGGCAAAAAGTTATAGTGAAGTCTGGGATTATGCCAACGCTCCCGATAAAGAGGTTATGGAGATCGTGAATATAGGTAATACTTACATAATAAAGTACAATATCACCGAACTGGCCACAGATACCTCACGGGTTACAAACATACCTGTAGCCAGTTTCACAACGGCCTACGCCCGCATCAAACTTTGGGGCCTATTGCACTCTCTTGGCCGGAGGGTGTTGTACGCTGACACAGCGTGATATTCACAGCGAAGGAAGGTGAATACGTGCCCTTTATTGGGGAATTCCTCGGAGAGCTAACTGACGAGATGAAGAGGAGTATGGTGCTGGTGCATACGCAGACTCGTTTGTGTCAACAGGGCCAAAAACCTATCGGGTAAGGGTGAGGGTAGCGGATGACATGAAGTATATCGTGAAGGCTAAGGGTATTACGCTTAACCATGCGAACCGTCGAGTCGTTAACACTGACTCGTTGAAGGATCTAGTGTGCTTGGAAGATGAGTGTGACCAGCTACCCCAAGTGACTGTGGGGACGCACAATTTTTGGGCGCTGAAACGGGTGTGTGAAGGAACTTAGGGGTACGAAGGTATGCCGTAACACCTATAGGAAGCGTTACCAGGTGCCTGGTACCTATGATACCGTACCCTTTGGTTACCTTAATCCTTGATTGTATTTATATATATGTGTGTTGTTAACGATATGTTTATTTATCACGTATATTTGTTTCAATTAAGGTTTCATTTTCTCCTTTGCGTGCGTGCGTGTGTATACAGTAAAAAGCTAAGCTCCGCCCACTGTACGATCGGCAACGTTACTCCTGCCACTACCTGAGCATATCTCTATCCCTGCTTGCTCAGTTGACCTCTGCATACCTTTCAGTTCAAACGTGTATTTTCCGCGTAGAAGAAAAATAGTAATAGTTACCTTTAATATTGCGTGTTCAACATTTATGAAGTAGTATTCGGCAAAGTGCCAAGATGTGGTGGATACTGAAAAACTCCTTATTTCCCCCTCCTTTAATACTTTTAAGGCTACATTGAGCCACGCGAAGGACCAATATGTTCAAATACTCTACGGGTATTCTGGCGAGGGCATTGTAGGATTTCGTAGTACAATGTATTGAAGTATGTTGTAGACCTAACCTTTATAAAAGCTGACATATACCGCGAAGTAGAAGAAGCAACACGTTCAGAAGATAAGCAACGGTTATGGATAGTTAGTCTTGTTGATGAGTGGTGTGACAAGCGATATTATGTCATGTTACATCATACCGACTACTCGTACCGTACGGTTGAGAATGTAAAGCTTGTCATCATGGAGAATCTTAAGTATTTTTACCACTATATCAATATATATCATGACGAGGTTTGTAGTGAAGTTGTGGCTAATGAGTTGTGTGAGTTTTTAACAGACTTTAAAGAGGAGTATTGCTTGTTAAACAAAAAGGATAAATATGGGCATATGTTTCTCTCAAATAGTGTACCGGATTGTGACTCACTCCGCCCGTCGAGCCGATCCGTCCACCTGTGGCTCATAATCATCTCAGAGCTTGAACCGAGTAGACGTGCGAATACGATGGAACTTCCTTTGAGAAGCATTCTCAACGCCTCGTACGATGTCTCCGTGACGAAGTCATTGCGCGTGTTCATGCGTGAAACCTGCACCATTAACTATGTACTTGAAACGATTTGCAGGCAAGCAAACTCTGGTAAACGTAATGTTATTTATTTAAGTGTTGAGGATATGAATAGAGTCTTCGTGATAGTTGAGAAGTGGGGAGAGGACCGTTATAAAATACCTGCAGGTGTAGGTACAAGAAGAGAACAGATTAGTGACGCCCCTCATATGCCGTTGTTTGCACGTTGTGTATAAATAACGAACAGCTATGCATTGATATACGACTGATGTGGAAGAATGCATCTGATAATAACGTTCTTGTCCCTACGCGAAACCGTTTCATCCTCGACAGAATGTTTGAAATCGTCGGATTCCGCAAGCTGAAGCCTATATTAGACGCTCGTGTTCCGGATATAATTTATTTTGACACGGTTCTTGAATACGCACACACCGCTCTGCTCAACTGCTTTATCTAATGTAGGAATGAGCAAGGCGAGAATGGTCTAGAGCTGGATGCATATTTAAAAGGTTTAGATTCTTCGAAATATCCTGAACTTTGGAACAAAGCACTTGAGCGGTACAGGGCAGAGCTTGCGTACACTGTTCACCCAGAAGAGCTGTACCTCTATACAATGAATAGCTGTCGTGACGACTTGGAAGATTATTTCAATTGCCGCTATGCAGAGTGAAGAAGAGTTCACGATTGAAAACTCGGGACGGTAAGAAAGAACCCTTGATTGGAAAGGAGTGTTTATAAACTTGTATTTAATAATGATGTTGTGGCTAACGATGACCTCTTTGTGCGTGCTTATCATTGTATTCTATCCATATTTAAAGATAACTTGCCAACCGAATGTAAAGTGGGCAAAAAATAGTATTGAACGATATGAAAGCCATTTATGACGAGTTTAGGCATCCGTATAACTTGAACGGTGAAGTGTTGCTTGGACGGTTTTACCGTATAGTGCAAAGTGAAAACGATGTGAATATAGACTCGATTACGTGTGGGTTTAGCGTTTTGCACCGTAGAACATAAAGTATTTTGATGTATATTTATTAATTGTGTATATATATATATATATATATATATATATATATATATACATACAGGGTGTCCCATAAGTCTGGCATCATAGGAAAAATAATAAAAAAAGGCAAAACAAAAGCTTTTATTTACAGAACGTGCTCAATATGTCCACCATTGTTTTCGATACACAAATTCAGACGTGATACCCAGTCAGCAAGCAAACGATGAATGATGTCAGGAGTAATGGTGTTACATGCCCCAATAATGCGCTGCCGCAAATGTTCAACATTCCTAATTTTCTCTGCGTATAAAAGCGCTTTCAAGTGGCACCAGAGATAAAAATCTAGTGGCGTGAGATCCGGGCTTCTAGCTGGCTATTCCACAGGCCCTCGACGTCCTATCCAATGACCAGGGAATTGTTGGTACAGGTATTCTCTTACTTGGGTGCTGTAATGTGCAGGATCGCCGTCTTGCTGGAACCATGTTGGGAAATTTCTTTCTTCGTTCAAGACACTGGGAAATGCTTCTTCCTTGAGCATACGTAGGTAGGTGCCTCCAGTGACATGTTCATTGAAAAAGAGGGGGCCAATGATGCGACCCTTCCAAATGCCACACCATACCATCACCCGAGATGCACCTTGTTCCATTGAAGAGGTATACCAGTGAGGATTGTTTTGAGACCAGTAGCGGGTGTTCTGTCGATTTACCTCACCATTTCCATAAAAAACAGCCTCGTCACTGAACAGAATGGTGGACGGGAAATTGGCATCCCGAGCATATTGTTCCGTAGCCCATTCACAAAATTCCATCCGCCGGTCGGGATCATCTTCGCTTAATTTCTGTAGGATCTGAAGTTTATATGGATGCCATTTGTGAGCCTGAAGAATGCGATGGATTCTACTTTTCGACACTCCTGTTTCGGCGGACAATCGCCGAAGAGACTTATTGAGACTTCTGTTAAAATGAGCCAGGATAGCAGTCGCTGTATCATCGTCAGTGGACCTCCTTGAAGGTCCACTGCCTGGTTTATCTTCTATGAATCCTGTTTCCTTAAACTTTGCAACAAGTCTGCTAACACAACTCTGTGTTATTGGCTCGCGGTCTGGATGCAGTCTGTTAAATTCAGCAGTGGCCTCTCTTTGACTCCGATTTCCTATGAGTAGAATTATCTGGATTCGTTCTTCCTTGCTCACAGACATTATGGCCTGTAGAAAGAGAAAAATATGAATTATGGTTTGTAGAAATAGAAAAATATGAATTTCTCCTATGATGCCGGACTTATGAGACACCCTATATATATATATATATATATATTATATATATATATATATATATATATATATATATATAATATATATATTTCCGGTACTAATATGCAATTGATTATACGTTTAGTATATTATTATTGTCAATATATTTAATTTAATATAACTATATATATATATATATAAATAATTTTTTTTTCCTGTACTAATATATTGATGGTTATACGTTTTGTATATTATTGATTATATATTTCTCGTTCGTATTTCTTATGCTACTATTTTTTGGTCTAGTGCATTTTTATTAGCTCTGCGAATCCAACTTAGCGTCCCTGCTCTGACCTGAAAAATCGGAGTGTTTAAATCTTCTCCACATAGTTGTACTGCAGTCGTGAGATTTTCCTCTGAACTCGTGCCAACATTCGTTGAAAGTGGAACTGTAAAAAGTTGTCCGCAATTCACTGTTCGAGCTGAAGAGTAAAGTCGTCAATGAAGGAGATAAAGATTAGCTGGCTAAAGCAGATTTCAGCAGTTTCTCCTAGAACATTGCTTGTTTCGTTGTCGTACCGTTGTCCGTTGAATTGTCAATTCTCCATTCACTTCTGCCAGAAATTTGGCCTCTTTAAAAATCTCTTGAAACTTTTTTTCGACTTATGCACTTATGACGCATTTCCCGAAATTCCTCCTCCATTTCCTAAATCCTTTTAAAGGCAACTGCAAGGTTAGCTTTTGAATTTTGCAGACCTTCAATAGATCCAACTGCTTCTGCAAAACATCTTGCAACAACATACAGCGAGATAATGAATAAACTGGAGAGATAGCACATTTGGCCCTCTTTCCATCATTGCAGAACTTTTTTAGAGCCTAAGCCAAATACATTTCTCTGAAAATGAGGACAGAATTATGTCGCTCCATCTCGTGTGTGGGAGAGTAACTTTAATAGTTTCATTCGAATATTTCCTTTCTTTGGAAGCTGTGTGTGTGGGGAATTTTGCTTAAACTTGACACCGCAGCTCTAGGCACGACTGGTTTGAAGCCGTTATCTCCTAGCCCCATGGCAGTTAACAAAAAATGTTAATTTTTAAGGATAAGAATTATTATCTGGATCACCGGATTATTTCGCTAAGATTATTCCATTTGAAGATTGGCTATTAATAAACTAGATGCTGAAATCAAACGTTAATTTAGGTTTATGTTAAATGCAAAATTTTGGGTTAAGCCTAACTAAACCTAACGCTATTTACGTAAGCCTCCGTTATAAAATAAAGTAATATCCCAATGTAGCTTGAACCTTTCAATATTCCAACGGATAACACACTATAAACAACGTTGCAAAAATAACCTAAGCTACACATGAATAAAAAATATACAAATAAACACACAAACCGATAACAACGGAGGCACAGTCCGTAGGTTTAATTACGTAGTATGGCAAGATTATTTAGCCCGTCGTATAACATGAGGTTAAATATGAACAGGAAATAAATAAAGAATACGAAGTCTTAAATAGATAGTCTTAATTATCGGTTAACCCACTATGGGAAAAATATACATGCTTGTCATACACTTTACATTACAGTTCACAACCAGGCCTAATTTAAACCCAGGCCTAAACACACCTACAATATGGTATCGTATATGGTACATTTATTTCACAATAATTAAATGCAAATTATTAATTTAATGTATTAAATAACTACTAAATTGCCTCGGGATTGGCGGCAAAGCCTATTGGAAATGAGAAAAATTGCTATACGTAGAACCAAATATGAAGGCATTGGGGTAACGTAACAAGAAGCAAAACGTATTTTTACGTAAAGACTTTTCCAACTTTTCCATCACTGACTCATAAAAATTACTTCTAGGAGAGAAATAATGAAAATACAAAAATTAGACGTCTGGGGATTTCCGTTTGCAAAGTAGGCGAATTTAAGACAAAAGGTTTATACAGATCATCTCAGAGCTGCCTAGTTACGAGGTTGATGTAGGCAAGGAAGATGCGTTTAATCGTCCTACAAGTTCTGAGTGAAACACTAATAAAATAAAACGAATAAAACCAAAAGTTAGGCCGATTCCTTCATGTGTTTAGGCAGAGTGAATTGTATGTATTAATTACACTGAACAAACTCCTTGCATAATCCTATCGCCTACATCAAGAGAGAGGCGCGATAGGCAACCGCGCAACCTACAACCAGAAGCAAAATCCAACGAAATAAGAAGGTATGGTAGTTTCTTTTTTCACCTTTAGGCAGCTCTAAATGACGAAGGCAAATAAATTTAATAATTTAAGAAAAAAAAACTACTTAACAAGGTCTTTTGAAAATTTTTGGAATTTCATGAAATCCACAGTTACATAGATTCCCTGTAACATATATACGGCAGAAGTCACCACATATAAAGTACTTTTTCTTTATGCAGGAAGGAGGGGCCAAGGGCGGATGCCCGCAAAAGCGCCCCTCCCATAGAAGAAGAGAGCAAAAATCAAGGTCCGAGGTTTTCGAGATGCCTAACACTGCGTTTGAAAGATGGGAGGTCATAGATAGGAGGAAAGATGGATTGGGGAAGATTATTCCAGAGCTGACCGGTTGAGTAGATAAAAGATTGAAAATATCGATTAACCCTTGCGTCAGAGAGTTGGACAGAAAAGGAATGAGAAAGTGTAGAAAGTCTGAAAGATTGTGACGAATAGACAGGTGGAGAGACTGAGTTTTTGAGGCATTGAAAGCTACAAGGTTTTCTCTGCCCCAATCAGATATACTGTAGCAGAAAGATCAGAGGTAAGGTGTACCATAGCCTTCTACGCGAATCATGGAGTGACTGCTGTGAGGGACGTTTTGGGAAGCGGGTGGAGAAGTGAAGAGTGGAATCACCAGCATAGAAGTGAATAGGACAAGAAGTACGAATGAAAAGATCATTAATAAATAAAAGGAATAGAGTGGGTGACGTTACAGAACCCTGAAGAACGTCACTGTTAATAGTTTAGGAGAAGAATAGTGGTCTTCCACAACCGCAGCTGTAGATCGGCCGGAAAGGAAATTAGAGATGAAGGCACAGACAGAAGGATAGAAACCGAAGGAGGGCAGTTTCGGAATTAAAGACTTGTGCCAGACTCTTTAAAAAGCTTTTGATATGTCTAGCGCAATAACATAAGTTTCAACGAAATCCCGAAAGGAGGATGAACAAGTGTCAGAGATATACACAAAAGATCGCCAGTGAAGCGTCCATTGCGGAACTCATACTGACGATCTGAAAGAAGATTGTGAGAAGAGAGGTGTTTAAGCAATTGGACGATAGTTGGAGGGTTGATAGCGGTCACCCTTCTTTGGGCCAGGCTGAATGAAAACGAACTTCCAGCAGGAAGGAAAAGTATCAGATGAGAGAGAAAGACGGAAGAGTTTGCCTAGGCAGGGTGTCAGCACAGAAGCACAGTTCTTAAGAACGACAGGAGGAATACCATCAGGGCCGTACTCCTTCCTAGAGTTGAGCCCAGATAGGGCAGAAAAAACATCTCTAGAAGAAATTCTAACTTCAGACATAATAAGGTCAGAAGGGGGAGGAGATGGAGGAACAACACCGGAATCGTCGAAGGTTGAACTGTAAGCGAAAGTTTGGCCGAAGAGTTCAGCTTTGTCAGAAGCGACGGCAACTGAGCTGTCAGAATGGAAAATAGGAAGGAAAGAAGAGGAAGTAAGGTTGTTGAGGAGGTTCTTAGCTAGATGTCAGAAAAAGCGAGAATAATTAGAACTGGATAGGTTTTCACATTTTTGTCTGATGAAGGATTTTTTGGTGAGTAGAAGAACAGATTTTGCACGATTCTGGGCAGAAATTTAAACTAAGTAAGAGTCAGGAGTTGAATAGCGACGGTACTTTCTGAAATCCTCCTCTCTGTTGCGGATAGCATTGGATGAAGTAAAGTTAAACGAAGGTTTTTTTGCATTAGTTATAGGAATAGAATATGGAATGCAGTGGCGGACTGGCTCATAAAATTTTGTCTGCCAAAGGGGTCAGGGAGCCCATAACCCCATTACATAATTCAATTCCAGTTCTATCCTAATAGGCCTATTTATGAGTTAAGTTTGTTTAAATAAAAAAAGTTGATATTTTTTTATAAATTTATTTTACCAATAAGTACAAATATTTTACAAGTACTGCCTATAGACATCAACATGTATGCTTCCAGATTCTCCCCCGACAAAGAGTTTCGTAATCTTGTTTTTATTATTTTAAGCTTAGAAAATGCCCGTTCACACTGAACTTGAGTCACAGACAATGTACAGATAGCTTTGTACATTAGGTAAAGATTATCATATGCCTTGTCATTAAGTTTGATGCAAGAATATACAGAACACATGATGGACAATTGCCACAATATTTAGAGCATGAATTCATTTTACTGCTGCTCTCTGCATTATCATCATTCAGCAAAAGCTTAAATATTTCAAAGTTCGATGCAAAAGACTGCAATTCTAATTTTACTTCACTTCTATTTATCCCTGGAGCAAGCTCAAGAATACCTTCCAATGCTTCTTCTTCAAGACCATTTTTAGTAATATATTCATAATTTGATGGATCGAGGCATGACATATCCTTATATAGTTGTCTATGGTCAATGAAACGGGATTCCAGTGGATGTACATGATCCATTATCAAGTTGAACACATGTACACGATAGTTTGACAAAGAATCAGATGTGTTTTTTTCATCAGCAGCTAGTTCATCTGCCATTCTCTTTGTTTTATGTTTCCTCTTGATTGGTAACTCAGTTTTTACAAAATCAATTTTCACTGTTTGATTTTCATCATTATTGAATTGTGCAATGTGCTCATTGGATTTGTTGGCAAATTTCAAAGCCTGACTCTATACTTTATCAAAATTCTCTTGATCTTTTCTTCAAATCTATAATGGATTTTTCTACCATATTCCATGCAGTAAACATATTTAAGCCACTTGTCTGTAGATAGCTTGACAAATGGGCTGTAATTTGAAAGATATATAAGTATGTGAATGCTGTCAATATTGTTTGAAATTCTAGAAGGCTAGACAGTAAAACATTTGCCTCCTGTTTTGTTTTTGCATAAAAATTGTTAGAGCTTTGAATAATGGATAAACATGTCAGAAGATCCACAAAATTACTGATACATATCTCGTCAAAATTTCCAAAATAGTAGTTGCTGCATTGGACTTCCCTGACCACCTGGTTTCACCAATTAGCTTTAATCGTTTCATCTTTTCTTTCCCCAGATGATGTCCAACAACTTCAATCCAGATGGCCATTGGCTTATATGATACCTTCACAAATTTTGCTAAATTCTGGAGTAAATTGAAGAAGGAAACTGCTGGTACACAACACTTCGTGGTTTCAATAACTACTAAATTGAGTACATGGGCATAGCACCATACATGAACACGCTGATCAGCTACATCAGCAATTTTACTCTGTAAGCCATTATATTGTCCATGGTAGCTTGCAGCGCCATCTGTGCTATCTGATAAGCAGTTTTTCGGATCTATTTCAAGACATTAAATGAAACATTACAACAGGTCACAAAGTCCTTGCCCTGTACCATCATTGCTTGGAACAATTGCAAGTAGTCGTTCATGGATAGTATCATTTAGTACATATCGAATAACAATACTAAGTTGATCAATTGATGAAATATCCTGGGTTGAATCTACTTGTATGGAATAATACTTAGCCTCAGCAACTTCTTGAGTAATTTTTTTCTGTATCATCTTCTTCATAATTTCGGTCAAAGAAGAGATGTTGTTTTACTGAAGAATGTGACAAGACTACCACGACCTTTACTTTGTGCCTTTCTTTGTTTTTCCAATCTTTCACATCGTTGTTCAGACTTTCCCTTCACCATGGAAACATGAGAAGCCATAATAGTATCATATTTTGCCATCAACTACACAGTAGCCAAGAAATTTCCATGATTTTCTGTTTCATCAAGAAGAGAATATGCTGACTCATTTCTGTGTCCACGAAAAGGAAGAGCTTGTTTACCTAACATCTTTATTATATCTACAACTCTGGCAACAATATTTCTCTGCTTTAGTACTTCATCTTTTCGTTTCTGCAATGATGCAGCGAAAAAACGAGCTAAACCACCATCATTTACTACACTGATATATTCCTGAGCATGCTTGCTATGTATACCAGTTGATTCATGCTCTGATAAGCACTGGCTAATGCGTCTGTAATCATTAAATCCTCGCACAAAAGCAGATGGGTTAGAAGAGGTTGGTGACTCAAATGCCAAGCAAAATGAACAGTATAGCGATCTATTCTTTTTATTATATGTTAACCAGTGTCGTGAGACAGTGTCACCCATAAATTTTCGCTTATATAACTTTACATTAAATGGCAGATCATGATCATGTGGCTGAATTGGATGCTCTTTGAAAAAAGATTTCAAATCTGTTCGTGCAGGATATTGAAAGAGCTTATCCTGTCTAAATGTTGGTTGATTCTCATCATTATTTAAATCAGCTACTAGATCTTTTTGATTATGTACATGTACAGGCCCAGGTTCAGTTACTGTTATTCCACCAGCTAATTCAGAATCATAAAAATTAGCATCTACAGTCTCAAAAACGTTAGGCATACCTTCATCTTTATGTCCTAGATCTACAGTATCAGCATGAACAGTTGTAGTTGAATTTCTCTGTAAGTCGCTTTCCTCTTACTGACATGTAGATATAGGTGTTGATATCATAAATGCTGTTATAGGCCTGCATTTTTTTGGTGAATCATTTCTTTCTGCTTCTCGTTTATCTTTCCGTTTCTGTGCTACAGATTTCCGTTTCATGTGTTCTATTTCCTTATGTGGAAAATTCAGCAGCCTAAAAAGGATATCCCCACTAGGGTGGAGTGAAAATGGCCCAAAAAATGTTTTTGTGAATTTTAAATTACTTGAGGTTTTAAAAGTTGCCAATGGACTAATAGAACAATATGCAAAAAAGTTTATTAAAATCAGACAATCTTTTGATCGACCACCAGACGTTATAAGTTTACAATAATATACGATTTTACACAAAAATACCTAAAATACGAGTAAACATCAGACTATATATTTTTAGTTATTTTGGCACACTATTATGCTAACGATAGAGTCTGAGTTATGCATGCATGGTTAATTCAGAATTGATAGTCACGTTTAGACTCAAGTTTCGGCATAAGCTGCCGAGAAGCGACGCGAGCCCGAATAAATCCATGGCGGGACGTCTCGCCACACACAGCGGCTGAAGCTTCGGTAACTAGGTTCACGCATCTTTCCACCGCCTGTGTGTGACAAGGGAAGCGAGGGAAGAGGACACTTGGTGAAATTTGAGCAGAGATCATGTCGTTCAATTCGTTGTCCGTCATATCCATCGTAACAGGAGGCTCCGTCACGGTCAAAGTCTGCAAATCGACCATGTCCTGGTATTCGGTCGCGTCGCGGTTGAGCGGTGGCACTCGAAACCTGCGGATTTTGTTTGCAGACACATGTGATCTTGCCTTCATGATTCTTCTGAGTCCGAGTTCCTTATATGTGGTCGCTCATCTGTGATCATGGCTAATAGCACTTCTCGGGGTGTCCGCAGAAGCCGTTTCGCCGAATCACCGGGTCGACGACTTTCTTAGAGAGGAGCTGAGGTACCGTGTTCTCACCATCATCCCGTGCAGATGTTTGGCTCCATCTTTGCGTGATGGCTGCGTCTTGATGGCGAACCATGTTGGGGCGTAGACCCGGATGATGAATGTGACAAGAGTTTTGATGTTGTTGGATGGTGCATCGAGGCCAACATAGAGGCGGAGTATTCTGTTTGGCAGTTGTCAACCATCGCGAGTGGTTCAATGGTCCCGGTTTTCGCAATGCTAGATCACAGGGACAGTGTCCTTCACTGACAGCTTGACACATCTGCCACAGGTACTGCTGGTCAGTGCTCAGGTCCTTCACGTCAACATGCGGCAGTGGCTGTAATGGAGATATAGGTTCATACGATGTTATATGGAGTTCCGTGCATGCTGTGAGAGATTTCCCTATCGGTCCTGAGAAGCACTTAGGTCCTGTAGTTGCTCCATCTAAATGCTGAAACAGGTGTCGCAGGGGAGCTCGTTAGCATGTAATAAGCACACGAGCCATTGCAGCGGTTTTTGTAGTAATTCCTCAAGCTGCCGAATAACTCCGCCATTATGTCCAATGTTGACGGCGGTTCCGTCGCATCCGACGACTTTCACACTGTCGAGATCCCACTTCGCGCAGCCAAGCATTCAAAGATTACTTTGGAAATCGCCTTGCTTGATCCACTTGACGGCGTCACGTGGCCAAAGTACGATGAACCTGGTTCACAAATAATGCTGACGTGCTCTTCTGTATCTCTGTCCCGGTGGCCATGTCCTGCGGCGTCTCGTACATTTTTCATCGTTCTATCCTTTCGACCGTCGAGTACAATCCAGGCAAGTCTGTCATACTGCTGTCTAGTTTTGTCAGTTCTTGACGAGTTCTACTTCTTTCTCGGCGAATTTTACTACGATCAATGACTTTGGAGGTGTCATTTGTAGACACAATTCCAATGTCTTGTAGCACGGATGAGGCAATAACGGCTGCTGCTCGATCTGAGACGCCCGTTCTATCGCACGCTTTAGCCAAACATGGTATCGTACAGTCATCGTCATTCTTTGACGTTTACTCTCCAGTGTCGATAGATCAGGTTTACAGTGTGACTTAGATAGGGTGTATTCTTCGTCGCTGTTGTCGGTGTCGTCGTCCTTGTCTTCCTCGTTGTAGCTTCCAGAATTGCATTGCTGCTTCGATTGTTCTTGGTGAATGCTGTGTCTTCTCGATTCACAGACTTTCCTGGATATTTTCTTCTGTAGCTTTGTTGTTTCCACCAAATCGATGCCTCCTATAATCATCTTTCTGGCTCCTCTCTGGTCCTCTAGAAACTTTCTTTCTTTGAGTGGTACTTTGTCCGCTCTTTCGCACTTACAGCTCATGACGAAATCTACACATTTGCATTTGCTAATGTCGAAGAGTTTATCTGCGTCTTCTCTGAACTGTTCAAGTTGTTTGCTTGTAGTTGTCGTTGTCCTTCCGAGCCTTGTATGGTTTTCAAGATTTTCTTGTATTTCTCGCTGTACGGTCTGAGCGTTTCAATCACTCGTCCGTGCGTCACGGTCGGAAGAGACGCTTTCTCCCAAACAAGTTCAACATCAACGCAAACTTTTTTGATACTTCGACGAACGGTGGATATTTGTTATTCTTCGTTGTCAGCTGTTGTCTTGTATGGATGTAAGCCTTCATAACATCAGCGTAGGTGGGAAGAACATTTGTGGGTATCTCGCGTGGCGCGCCAAAAATCACACATGCCGCCTTCTCCCTCGTAATAATTTCCATTCTGAAAAAAAAAAAAAATTATTATAAATTGTAAGCAATGTAAGACTATTAAAGAATTTCTGCAAGAAAAAGAAATATCAAATTAATACTGTCACACTCACTTGTCAAACACCTATAAACAGATATCAATATGTAATTAACTTACTTTTAATATCAAGTTTCACGAAAAAATGATGATAACAGCACAAATAACCTTCAATTCTCACTGCCACATGTGCACTGAGCTTGGCGGAGCAGCCGCGCTTTGCATATTACTCACTCTCCCCCCACTCCCAATCTCCCATCCCCTCTGACTCACGGACTGCATATGTTATCGCACCAAATCACTACCATCACTGAAACTAGCATTAAATCAATGTATGGTTAACTAAACTTTTTCTTATCTCACTTACTCACATCAGCTCTAATAATTTGGCCACCCTCTGTAATTGCCATTAATTTACATTCCACACATGTTGTAATCTTAAATGTCAACCTCAAGTATGCAATAACACAGTCTACAGCAAACTAAGCTCTTAATTATTTGCATAAACATGGATGAAAGACCAGCATCTTGGATGACTCCTGATGGGCAAAGCGATCGTTAAAACATGAAATATGTCATATATTAAAATCGCTGGTGGTCAATCAAGCAATGCTTCAATTGTATTATAATTTCACATGCTTGTTTCTAAAGCCCATTGGCAACTTTTCCACACTCAAGTAAATTAAAAATCCAAAAATGATATTTTCACTCCACCTTAATCCCCACGGCTACCCGCGTCCACCCTTACCTCAGGTTCGAAAAGGTATTGTTTAAATTAAAACGTAGGGTTCCCACTCTTGGACGTTTTTAATTGTTTAATTTAGACTGAAGTTGAGTAGAATTAAATCAGTTTAATTTAGACTGAAGTTGAGTAGATTTAAATCAGTTTAATTTAGACTGAAGTTGAGTAGATTTAAATTTGTTTAATTTAGATTGACAAATAAGTTAGTCTTTACAAACCTAACTATAAAGTATCGATTTAGTTTGCGACGTTATGCAATTGGTTGTTCCACAATATATACCGCTAGTCAGATTAAGCTCGTGAATCGCAATTAACTCGTTTCGCAATCGCAATTAACTCGTATCCCCAAGGCTACCCGCGTCCACCCTTACCTCAGGTTCGAAAAGGTATTGTTTAAATTAAAACTTAGGGTTCCCACTACTTGGACGTTTTTAATTGTTTAATTTAGATTTAATTTAGACTGAAGTTGAGTAGATTTAAATCAGTTTAATTTAGACTGAAGTTGAGTAGATTTAAATCAGTTTAATTTAGACTGAAGTTGAGTAGATTTAAATCAGTTTAATTTAGACTGAAGTTGAGTAGATTTAAATCAGTTTAATTTAGACTGAAGTTGAGTAGATTTAAATCAGTTTAATTTAGACTGAAGTTGAGTAGATTTAAATCAGTTTAATTTAGACTGAAGTTGAGTAGATTTAAATCAGTTTAATTTAGACTGAAGTTGAGTAGATTTAAATTTGTTTAATTTAGATTGACAAATAAGTTAGTCTTTACAAACCTAACTATAAAGTATCGATTTAGTCTGCGACGTTATGCAATTGGTTGTTCCACAATATATACCGCTAGTCAGATTAAGCTCGTGAATCGCAATTAACTCGTTTCGCAATCGCAATTAACTCGTATCCCCACGGCTACCCGCGTCCACCCTTACCTCAGGTTCGAAAAGGTATTGTTTAAATTAAAACTTAGGGTTCCCACTACTTGGACGTTTTTAATTGTTTAATTTAGACTGAAGTTGGGTAGATTTAAATCAGTTTAATTTAGACTGAAGTTGAGTAGATTTAAATCAGTTTAATTTAGACTGAAGCTGAGTAGATTTAAATCAGTTTAATTTAGACTGAAGTTGAGTAGATTTAAATCAGTTTAATTTAGACTGAAGTTGAGTAGATTTAAATCAGTTTAATTTAGACTGAAGTTGAGTAGATTTAAATCAGTTTAATTTAGACTGAAGTTGAGTAGATTTAAATTTGTTTAATTTAGATTGACAAATAAGTTAGTCTTTACAAACCTAACTATAAAGTATCGATTTAGTTTGCGACGTTATGCAATTGGTTGTTCCACAATATATACCGCTAGTCAGATTAAGCTCGTGAATCGCAATTAACTCGTTTCAAGCTGATAACCCCAGTCAACCTGTCGAAGGTTCAACTTGACGAACGTTAATGAAATTCCAATTCAATCTAAATAGCTACCCCTGGATGGTTCTCCTCGTGTAAGACAATCCACAATGGCGTTCTCAAACACTTGGGTCAACGATTGACACCCGGGTATAAATATATATATATAGGTGGAACGACGAGTGAATAAAATTAATTCTAGATCTTAAAAGAATTCGACATTTATTAGAATCATAGTGAATGATGTTAAATCTTGGCATTTTATTATAAAACGAAGTTAATTGAAATAATAACGGGCTAAAATTACGGAGTCAAACCGATACGTATTACTCGTAGTAGAACTTCGAACGAACTAAGATGGCGACTCCAGCTCTTTTCGCCGGCATGAAAGTGCGTCAGAGCGCGCCAAAAGCGGTGTATAACATCGTCGCCCAGAATTTCCAAAGGTTGGAAGGAATTGAGAGTCAGTACTCTGGCGGGCGTACGATTTTGGTTATATTCTTACCGATTGGTCGATTGAAGCTGCTTTTATGAAATAATACAATATATATATATATATATATATATATATATATATATATATATATATATTATATATATATATATATATATATTATGGTTTTATATAGACTTGTAATAGAATTCCTGAACCCACTGTCTAAATATTTTAGACATCTTACCTGAAATATAAAAAAAAATAAAATTAATAAAGTAATCTGATTTACTAATTGCATTTAATATAATCAAGATCAACAAATTTCAAAACAAATAACAATGCTTGAATTATACTATGATATAATGAATGAATATATGTATTGTGTAACTGTATTGTAATGTAATTGTAATGTAATGTATTGTAATCTTTTCTCAATACTATTACATGTATTTTCTTATTTATTTTTATATCTATCTTTATATATAGCAGCTTTATATAAAATATATACATAACTCTATATATCTTTTATATATGGATATAGAAATGGGTAAAATATAATTATACATAAATTATATAACAGCAATAACAAAAATAAGAGACTTACTTTTATAAATTGGAATTGATTTTAATGAAGCATGTAGGCAACTATTAAATAAACTAATGAAGTTAAAAATGTCGCAGTGACAGGCAGGTTGGCAAAACTGTATTTTAGGCACGTAAATTTATTAATTTTTGCTAATTTCTAAGTTTAAAACCTGCAATAATTTTAACAAATTAAAGAAGTTATTAATACATTTGCCTTTTTATATACTATTAATAAATACAAAAAAAAAAAAAAAAAAAATACAATATTAATAAATACAAAATAAAAAAATACAAACAAATAATTACAAAAATCTAAATAAATTATAAAGGTGATCCAGAGAAATGGGACCCAAAAGAAACCCCTGTAACTCTTAAAGTATAAGTCATTTTATAAAATCATACGCATCATTCGAAAGAGGATAGTTACAAGTTTGTACAGGATTGTATAGGTTTTGACAATACAAGACAAGATAAGATACAAAACAAAATAAAAGTGTTAGTTAAAACTAACCCTTCAAGATGACTGCATGGACTGTGGAACAGCTGCGTTTCATAACTGAGCAATATTATGAGCATGGAAGAAGTGTAGTTTCAGCTCTTAGGTGATTTTTCTGAAAATTTGTCTTGAAAAATCTTTGAGCTGAAACTACACTTCTTCCATGCTCATAATATTGCTCAGTTATGAAACGCAGCTGTTCCACAGTCCATGCAGTCATCTTGAAGGGTTAGTTTTAACTAACACTTTTATTTTGTTTTGTATCTTATCTTGTCTTGTATTGTCAAAACCTATACAATCCTGTACAAACTTGTAACTATCCTCTTTCGAATGATGCATATGATTTTATAAAAGGACTTATACTTTAAGAGTTACAGGGGTTTCTTTTGGGTCCCATTTCTCTGGATCACCCTTTATGTATCTATTTCATGTAATAGTAATACTGTCAACACCCTCAATTAAGATTCTAGGATATATCTCATCAGGCCCAACTGACTTATGTTTATTTAAACTTTATATACGAGTATAATAGATTGGCTGCCAATTTTGTTTACCTCAGGTCTAGGGGGCCAACTTCCCTTTTTTCTAGGGGGGCCCATCTGCCACATGGAAGACTGACAGCCTAGCCAGTCCGCCACTGATGGAATGTACGCCTCCATGCCTGAGCGAATCACCTCCGTGATGCGCTCACCACACTGGGAAGGGCCCCGACCACCGAAGCAGCAATCATTCCATGGGAAGTCACAGAAGTATTGCCTGAGGTTTTCCTAATCAGCGGCGCCGAAGTGCCAAAGGCGCCTCCTCTTGGGAGGATCCGAAGGCGAATTGGAGTGATAGGACAGGAAACATATAAGATTGTGGCAGGAGGAGCCCAACGAAGAAAAGTTTGAAAGAGTAAGAAGAAAGATTAGAGGTAAGAAATACATTACATCTAGAATGTTGAGACTATCTCCAAGGCGATCGGGGATACGAGTAGGGTGCTGTACAATCTGCTCTAGGTCTTTTAAGAGAGAAAAATTGTAAGCAAGTCACCAGGGATGTTGTTGAAATGGGAGGAAAGCCGAAGGTGGTGGTGAACATTTAAATCTCCTAAAATGGATATTTCAGCAAAAGAATGGAAAAGAATGTATTTTACATTTGTAAGTAAGATAGTCAAAGAATTTTGGATAGTCAGTAGAATTAGGAGAAAAGTAAACAGCGTAGATGTATTTAGTTTGAGATTGGCATGTAAGCCGTAGCCAGAGGGTATAGAATTCGGAAGATTCGAGTTCGGGAATACGAGAACAAGTTAGGTCATTGAGTACATATACGCAACCTCCACCTTTGGAGTGAAATTGAGTACAGAGAAAATAAGAGGGTACTGTAGTGACCGGTAGATAAGGCTATGGTTCACACACTATATACAGATACAGTACAATAACCAGAATTAAGTTACACAACGAAATAATTATAGACTCACCTCAAGTATAGAACAACAGTTCCAGACAATATTCTAGATAGCCAGTAATAGTCGGTAGTCTAGCAGTTGTCAGTCTATTAGTTAGTCAAAAGCTATATCAGTATATCTAGATAGGCTAGTAGTTCACAATAGTACAATGACAATCAACACTACATCCATAATCGCAATGCTAATGATCATCCCAAAACACCATCGCTGCATATCCGCCCTAATCCATCAAAACCAGTGCTGCCAGATCAATATTGGTTTTTATTAAGGTGTTTTTTTGGTGTGTGGATCTGCAGACTTTTAGTCACACCAATCCACCACACTCCTCCCCTACTAGTTCAGACGTTCCGGGGCTTTTTTAACCCTGGTAGAACGACCAACTCCAAGTGCAGTAGATTCCTCTGGCTCAGCCACAGGTGACAGAGAGGATTGTGTTTCCATTTCGGTTGGAATAGTAGTGGTACTCTCTGGAGTAGTAGGAATAGGTGTACGCTCTAGAGTAGGAGGAATAGTAGAGGTAGCGGAAGGCAAAGAATGAGGTAGAATCTGATCCTGATGTCGATTCTGAATTCGACCATCTTCAGTTACACATCTGTAGGAAACAGGACCAGTCTGCCTTCTAACTATAGCTGGTACCCACTTGGAATCCTGAGAGTAATTGCGAATCATGACCTTATTTTGAGGTAGCAGCTAGGAGTCTTAGATTCAAAGGCACGTTTTTGCCGCTCTTGCCGACTGTAAACTCTTTGATAAATAGAATCATGAGGACGCACAAGATCAAAAATACAGCGAATACGACGGTCAAACATCAACTCGGACGGTGCAACAGCCGTAGTAGAATGGGTGTCAACCTGTATTTCATGAGAAAGCGATCCAAAGCAACCTGAATTCCCCACCCCCCCTTTGCATGAAGCAAAGCAGACTTAACAGAACGGACCATGTTCTCAGCCAAGCCATTTGAAGATGGGTGGTAGGGAGTACGAACATGACGAATACCATTGGAAGACAAAAACGTAGAAAAATCAGAACTAGTAAAACTTGGGCCATTATCAGAAACCAAAACAATTGGAAGGCCAAATCTGGCAAAAATAGAACGCAACAAACGAATAGTAGAGGATGAAGACATAGATGTAGTAGGAAGAACCTCTACCCATTTAGAATGAGCATCGACAATGACTAGAAGATAGTGGTGATTGATGGGACCCGTATAACACTGGTATGCATCAATTTTGCTGTCAAGGGTTTTGTAAGTGATTCTTATAGAGTTTCTCCTGCTGATTTCGAATCTGCAATCCGTTTTTCTCAATCAGCTCAGGCTATCCGGCTATGGCCTCATAAGTAAAATAGAATTTTTCGTGATTTTTTCAAAGCGGAATTGGAACAGTAACATCTATCATCACTTGTTTCACTTGTATAATATCTTTTTTACTTTTCAGGCATATAGATAAAATATTTCATAATGAATAGAGCGTGTAAAAATGATCCCAATAGATTCTGCTACATATGTGGGACGGTTACCATGCCAAATAACCAGTCCCAAATCACTAAATTTGTGAAGACAATGTATAGAGCATACTTTGGAATTAAGCTAGGGGACCAGGACAAAAATTTCGCCCCTCATATGTGCTGCAAGACGTGCATTGAAAATTTGAGAAGATGGAGCAAAGGCAGAGCGAAATCTTTGCCTTTTGGAATTCCCATGATTTGGAGAGAAGGAAAGGATCACGTGACAGATTGCTATTTCTGCATGACAAACCTCCAAGGTGTGCTTATAAATTTATTTTTTAAATATTTTGAAATCCTCGTATGAAACTTGACATAATATTCACCATAATGTAATATTCACCATATATAGCATAATATTCACCATAATGGTAATCATACATTTACATATACATATTGTTATAGAAAATACATTTACACATACATATTGTTATACAAGTTACATTTACATATACAATGATTGTATATTTTCTTTCTTTTTCATTCATATTGTCCCCGAAGGGACAATATGAATGAAAAAGAAGAAAATATACAGACTCCATCGACCTATTTCATATCTTACAGACCGCAGCCTTCCCTCACGAGCCGCCACTGTCTGAATGCTTCTTCTATTTCATATGCAAGTTTTATATCCATGTTTCTGTGTTTCTATTTTCAGGAGTTAACAAGAAGAATAAACACATTGTTGTATACCCTGACATTCCTTCTGCTATGAGACCTGTACCCCATGGTCCTGGAATTCCAATACCCGACCCACCTCAAACCCTGGACTTCGATGATTCTGATGATGAATCAATGACCAATGCCAATGACCAGTCCCAGTCGTATATACCTCAAAATACCGCTTCAAATGAGCCAAGGCCTGTCAACCAGGCCAAACTTAATGATCTTACCAGGGATTTAGGACTTTCCAAATTAGCTGCCGAGATCTTGGGCTCACGACTTCGAGAGGACAACTTGCTGGCTCCGGGAACAACATTCTCCTGGTATAGGAAACGAGAGGAAGAATTCCGCAAGTTTTTTGCAGTGCACTAAAATACCTCTTCCTTAGTGTACTGCTGCAATGTTGAGGGGCTAATCGAATCCTTGGGCCTGCCATATAACGCATCAGAATGGAGGCTATTTATAGACTCGTCTAAACGAAGTTTGAAAGCAGTACTTCTCAACATTGGGAATAGGGTTGCATCAGTCCCTGTAGCACATTCCGTACAACTTACTGAGAGCTACGATAACATGAAAATTTTACTGGATGCTCTCGTATACGACCAACATAACTGGAGGATCTGTGGAGATTTGAAGGTAATACTAATATCATAAGTAAACTATTGCTATTGACTATGTTGTTTTTCCAAAGGTTATTTGAGAGCGTATAAGAACACTTAACTTCCCCACAGAAGTGATACAGTCCAATGCATAGATTTTTTTTATCTGATAGAACAAATTCTCTAAATTCTTTAAATATTTTCATTTTTTTTCAGATTGTGGCATTTGTATTGGGAATGCAAGGGGATACACGAAATACCCATGTTTCCTCTGCAAATGGGATAGCCGAGCGGATGAGAAGCACTATGCACAGCGTGAATGGGCATCCAGAGAGAATTTTGAACCTGGGTCGTATAATGTCGTTTCAGTGCCCCTTGTACCACCAACAAAAATTTTGCTCCCACCACTTCATATTAAGCTGGGCTTGATGAAAAATGTCATCAAATCAATGAATAAGGAGGGTTCAGCATTCCGATATCTCGAGAGTAAATTTCCTCATATATCTGATGCTAAACGAAATGCTGGGGTTTTTGATGGTCCTCAAATTCGAACTTTGATCAAGGATACTCAGTTCGAAAACGCAATGACTCCAACTAAGAAGAATGCCTGGCAGGCATTCAAATCAGTTGTCACTGATTTTCTTGGCAAGCGTAGAAGTCCAGAATACGAGTCCGTTGTCGAAAACTTGATGGAAGCTTTCAAAGCTCATGGGTCGCGCATGTCCATAAAAATGCACTTTTTGTGGTCCCACTTGGACTATTTTCCTGAAAATTGCGGGGATTATAGTGAGGAACAGGGTGAACGATTTCACCAAGATATCAAAATAATGGAAGAGAGGTACCAGGGAAACTGGGATATCAATATGCTGGCGGACTATTGCTGGTGTTTGAAGCGAGACGTGCCCGAAGAAAAACACAAACGGAAAGCCAGAAAAACTTCCTTCCTTCCTCAATAAAGTTTTTTCCATATTCATTGTATGAATAAAAGTATTTATTCACACAATGTTTTCATTTTTCACGAGTGTTCTTATAATATTACTCGTATCTACAGTGTTTAAGCTAAAAAAATCAATAAATTTGGGGATAAAATTGGACTTATAATAAATGGCCAATAGAGAAAAAACCTGACCTGATTGAGGAAAACCAATGTCATTTTCGAATTCAGCATGGTCGAATTATATAATCTGAGTTGAAAAAACCCTCACAGCAGACAAAAATATTTCATATGCATACCAGTGTAATCGATATGAATTCTGTGCCATGGATGGGAAGGCCATTCCCAGGGATGTAGAAAACCCTTTTTAGGAGTATCACGTAACCCCAAACACCGAGAGCATGAATTCACAAGCGAAAGGATGTCACTATCCAGTCCGGGTCACCAAAAATAACTTCGGGGCAGTTCCTTCATACGAGTAGCACCCATATGATGGGAATGAAGTTCTTTAAGCAAAAGAGACTTGCCCAGGTCTGGGATAAGAACCCGAGACCCCAAAAGGACACATCCATCCTGAATAGACAACTCTGTGCGTCTTTGGTGGAAAGGTTGGTAAGAACTGTCCACCTTCATAGGCCAACCACTAGAGACCATCAGATAAACATTAGACAAAATAGAATCAGATTTAGTCCACTGAGCAATAATTATAGCTGTAACTGGTGTTGTCCCCAGAAATTCAACTAAGTGAACCCATTCAGCTGGAATTGGGACACGTTCAATGGAAGCATCTAAAGGTAACCGGCTTAAAGCATCAGCATTACCCAAATGCTTACCTGACCGATGCACTAGATTGAAAGAATAGGCTTGTAGCATGAGAGCCCAACGTTGTATTCGTCCTGCAGCCAAGATAGGAATTTGTTTATTAGGGGCAAACAACCCTAACAACGGTTTATGATCAGTCACTAGGGTAAACTGCTGACCCCACAAGTAAAAATGAAACTTTTTTACTGCGATTAGGGCTAATGCTTCACCTTCAACCTGTGAATAATTCCTCTCTGCTGTATTTAGAGTGCGGGAAACAAAAGAAATAGGTCTTTCTTCCCCGTTAATATTATGAGCAAGTACTGCTCCAATGCCATATGAGCTGCTATCAGCAGTTACAACTATAGGTAGTTTAGGATCAAAATTCACTAAAACATGATAATTGAGTAAGAGCTCCTTTGACTGTTGAAAACTAGACTGTTCCTCTTTACCCCAACTCCATTTAGTGTCTTTCCTGAGTAATTTATTTAGTGGTTCCAATGTAGCAGCAGCAGCATTTGGTAGAAATTTCCTGTAGAAATTAAGCAAGCCTAGATATGCTTGAAGCTGAGTGACATTAGTAGGTGCAGGAGCCTTACAAATATCATCAACTTTATCCTTAGTAGGATGCAGACCTAATGAATCAATTTTAAATCGCAAATACTGAATTTCATTAGTTATCCAGATACATTTTTCCTTATTTAGAGTTAAACCAGCAGCTGCTAACTTCTGCAAAACTGTCCTTAGACTAGACGTATGTTCTGCTTCTGTTTTTCCAGCTATAAGGATGTCATCCAGGTAACATACCATACCACATATGAAATTCCATCTAATATGCGACTAATAGTGCTTTGAAAAATGCCAGGAGCTGATGAAATACCATAACATAATCTATTATAACGAAATAGACCCTTGTGAGTATTTATAGTTGTGATATCCTTAGATTTTTCATCAGCCTCCAGCTGTGCATAGGCTTGTGACATATCCAGCTTAGAGAAGTATTTATTACCAGCTAACTTATTAAAAATATCAGCAGGATTAGGAATAGGATATTTATCTATTAGAAAAGCCTTATTAGCAGTTACTTTGTAGTCCCCACAAATACGAACACTCTTATTAGGTTTTAACACAGGGACAATAGGTGCTGCCCATAATGAGTGCGATATAGGTTCAATAACCTTTTCCTTAGTGAGCCTGTCTAGCTCCAATTCTACCTTTTCTCTTAGAACATAAGGCAAATGCCTAGCTTTACAAAATTTAGGGCTGACTTCATTATCCAATTCAATAGACACTTTATGAACTTTGAGCATGCCAAGAGTAGGCCCAAATAATTTTGGAAGTTCCTTTAAAAGAATTGAGATATTATTAGGCTTTACAGAACAATTTACTGATTGATAATCAATTACAGTATAATGTTATGAATAGGCAAGTTTAGAGCATGAATCCAATCTCTACCTAGAAGAGTAGGACCTGGTTCATCAATCACTAAGAGTGTTAACTGTTTGTGATACTTTGTATCATTTATTGTAACTTGAACTTTAGCCTCTCCTACTATTGGCATCTCAACATTTCCATATTTTCTCAGAGTAGCCTTAGAATGATATAGTGGTATGGAGTTTTGGAATTTTTCTACAAAATAATCCTTAGAAATTATAGTTCTAGCTGCACCTGTACCAGTTCCATTTGAAGTTTGACTTTATTTATAGTAGCATCTATAATATAAGGACCAGCATTTGTAGTGGCATCCTGACTGAAAATATATTCAGAGCCTATCTGTGACTGCTTTAGACTGTTGGCTGATAAAGGAGGTTTATGCATTTTAGAAAAACAAACCTTTATTATATGTCCGACCTTGTTACATTTATAACATACTGCCTCCTTGAAAGGGCAGTCTACCTTCCAATGCTGTTTGCCACAGCCAGTACAAGGTTTTTTAGGTTTAGCACTTTGCTTAGGCCAAATTTTTGAACTATCTGCTTTTAGAAAGTTTCTTTGGCTAACCTTTGGATTATCCTTAGCCTTAGTTCCTGTAGACCTACTATTGAGGTTAATATTAGATTTAGGCCTGATGAAATTCACATCACCAAATGCCTTTGCATCCTTAGCAGCAGCTTCCCTAGTTGTGGCTAGTACTACTGCAGCATCAAACGTTAGGTTTTTAATTGTCAATAGTTCTCGCTGAGTGGCCTCTCTCAAACCCATGACAAATCTATCCCGTAGCATTTCTGTTAGGTTAGGGTCAAACTCACAAGTACTAGCCAGTTTTCTTAGGCTAGCTACAAAGTCAGCAATTGATTCACCTACAGCCTGATTTTGAGAATAGAACTGAAATCTCTCAAAAATCACTACCACTTGAGGCTTATAGTGATCTTTTAGAACTGTAACTAAATCTGTATAGCTACACTCTGCTGTACTCTTAGGAGCTATCAGATCTTTAACTAGACTAAGTTTTAGGGCCTATTAGAGTTAAAAAAGATGGTACCCTTTTATCATCTGGTATAGAATTCGCTGCAATAAAAACTCCACTCTATCTGTGTACGTGTCAAAATCTTCCTCGCCCTCCGAATAGGGGCCTATTTGACCAATAACAGGCATAATCCAAATAGCCTAAACACAAACTAGACTCAATACAAGAACCCTTGAACTGTAGGTTAGCAATTTGCACTTCACTAGCCCCTTCTCCCAAGCGGAAAAAAGACAAAAATGCAACCAAAAAAGAAAAAAAAGAAAACCCTCCTCGCCAATGTAGTGACCGGTAGATAAGGCTATGGTTCACACACTATATACAGATACAGTATAATAACCAGAATTAAGTTACACAACGAAATAATTTTAGACTCACCTCAAGTATAGAACAACAGTTCCAGACAATATTCTAGATAGCCAGTAATAGTCGGTAGTCTAGCAGTTGTCAGTCTATTAGTTAGTCAAAAGCTATATCAGTATATCTAGATAGGCTAGTAATTCACAATAGTACAATGACAATGAACACTACATCCATAATCGCAATGCTAATGATCATCCCAAAACATCATCGCTGCATATCGCCCTAATCCGTCAAAACCAGTGCTGCCAGATCAATATTAGTTTTTATTATTAAGGTGTTTTTTTGGTGTGTCGATCTGCAGACTTTTAGTCACACCAATCCACCACAGGTACAGAAAAGGGGTTGCTGTCAATCGTCCCAGACACCTGAGTTTCAGCGATGAAAAGAAGATGAGGTTTAGAGGAGTTGAGGTGGTGTTTCAACAGATTGGAAATTTGAGAAAAGGCCACGAATGTTGGAGAAGTTTAAGGAAAGCCAGTCAGACATAAGCCCAGAACATCTCGAATGGGCGGTAGCTGCCCGGATCTGCGTTCCCAGTATCGGCAGCGGGGAGCCAAAAGTGGGAACATTTATGGTCCTCTCCGCAAGGACTCCGAGGCTCTTGAAATTGATGCCATTTTCTTTATTTTGAAAAGATTATGTAGTGTGTAAGATGTATGTGTATGCATAATGAGACCTAGGGAGAGAAGTGTGTGTTTGAAACCATGCTGGACTGCTTACAGGGTAGATGAGACACGGAAAAAGATCAGCTAGGGAGGACAGTGACAGAAGAGATGGGAGTTCTGGCACTCCCTATCTTCTGTCTAACGTCATTCCCCGGGGTACTTCCCTGGTCGACTGGTGTCTACAATCTCTTCATGCCGAATTGGCAGTGTTGGGTGCATTACTTTTTTAAAGTAACGATAGGTTGAATCTGCTTGATATGAGCTTGTAAACCATGAAACTTCCCTTGCATGTTTCTCCTCCATCATAGCTTTGACCTCGACTTCACCTAAGAGAAAGCCCCTTTGATGTTAAAAATTCATTGACTAGTTTCGTCATGGCCTTTCCAGTTACACTTTCAGCAACAACAAATCCCAAAAAATCTTCATACATTTCACCTTCCTGAGTGACATAACGAATGCTTATTGAGGATTCCTCAAGTTTATGAATATTAGTCGTTTCATCCTTAAGGGATGTTTGATGTTTCATGGAGTGAGTTAGGCTAACACCTCAGTCACAATGAAATAAAAAAATCCACCTGTAAGAGAATAATGCACCAATTAAGGTGTAGTGTAGTGTAACCAATTCCAATTTCCAAGTGTTAAAAGATTAGACGGCAATGCAGCAGCTCAACCTGATGTAAATAGTGTAAGTCGTGGCAACGTAGGCCACTCTAATTACACTCAGGAGTCGGAACTTATCATATAACTAGCTAAGCTGACATGTGTAAATGAAAAAGTTTCGATGGTTTTTTTTATGCAGGAAGGAGGGGGCCAAGATCGAACGCTCGCAAAAGCGCCCCCCCTCATAGAAGAAGGAGAAAGCCAAAATGAAAATGGAGGTCAAAGGTTTTCGAGATGCCTAGACACTCTACGTTTGAAAGATTGGAGGTCATAAACGGGGAAAGATAGAATGAGGAAGATTGTTCTGGAATTGACCGGTTGAGTAGATGAAAAATTGAAAATACCGATTAACTCTTGCGGTAGAGAGCTGGATATTTAATTGAATTATGTTTTAAACTTGTTAAATTAGTTTTGACATTCACATTCATTAGTAAACTTTTATCCAGAGCACTTTCATCCGGGCTGCGTTTTTAAAAATGAATTAAAAAAAAAACTTTCTTTGAATTAATTGGGTGAGCCTGGCCCTGAGTAGATTGAATCAGAGAAGAAAGGTGGCGGGTGCGCTGAAAGCGGTTGTGAGAAAGAGGAGACTAGATATATCATAGATGCTTCGAGATTTTTACAGTACATGAAATTGTATTGAAACCGACACTTTTGTACGGGTGTGAAACATTGGCATGGCATGAAAAGGTGAAGTCAAGAGTAAGAGCAGTTGATATGAATAATCTGAAAATTATGTGTCATACAGCGTACTGATTGAGTAAGAAATCGTGTGGTCCTGGAAGTAGAAGTCAGTGGAAGTAAAGCTTGAGGAAAGTGTGTTAAGGTGGTAGGACATGTTGAAAGAATGAAAGTTGACAGAATTGTGAAAAGAGTGTATAAGGGTGTTTGCGAAGGAAGAAGGATGAAAGGAAGGCCGAGAAGAAAGTGGACGGACATGGTGAATGAGTGCATGATGAAGCGTGTACCTGATCTGGATGATGCACAAGAAGTGGCTGCAATTAGGTTGGAATGTTGAAGTTTTTTTTAGAAATATGTAAATTCGGGACTTTGTCTCCTTTATTTTTGACAAGGCCTGGAAGCACTACCACTCATTACGTATGAAGCGCCGCAGGTGTAGAATTTTGCCCTGTTGAGAGGCACTGGTTCAACAAGATGCCTGTATGAATGGATGTGTACACTTTAGTTTCTACCTTTTCTCCTTTCTCCAGTAAATAATGCATAATGTGAATGTAATGAATAATATATAAATGATTAATATTATATTATATTACTTAACTATAAGCTACGAAAACAATATAGGTACCAAATAATGAAGTAACAAAATACAATTTCGAATGTTGAATGAAACCATAACGACATAAAGGGAAAAAAGGGCAGAACAACCCTCAAGAAAACTTAATTAGAAAAACGAATACCGAACATACGAAACTCGAAAATTTGGAGGAATAAATATCAAATACTGTATAAAAACTGGATACCCAGGAGGAACATTCACGAGAATCTCAAGGCGGCAATTCTAAAATCGATTCATTCCTAATTCACACTGCGTCACAAGCCTTTTTTCACTGTTCCTCAAATCAGAAAACACTTTTTTTCTCCCAAAATCTGAAATTCCTACTTCAGGCATTCTCACTTTCGGACCAAGAAGGGGAATAGCTCCAAGTGAAAAATAATCCTACACATATAATTGAAGGGGAATACGTTCTGAAATGCATGGTTAGTTTTAGTAAACTCGAAGAGATAACATTAAAAAATAATAAAATTACCTAATCGTCTTTTTCGATTATATTCATATCTTAACCCTTTCATGCCGTATGGGCGCAAATGAGACCATCAAGTTTTATGAGATTTTAGTCATTCTGGAGATATAACACAAGTGTTTTTTTGTGGCATGAAAAGTAAACGAAAATCAGGTATGAAAAGGTTAAAACTAGTATTTACGCAGCTACAGATAATAAATTTTTTAAAAACTCTTTCAAGGTAGATAAGTCTTTGAAACTGTCTCTTGTTTCCACATAACATCCCGTACCCCAAATAAATTGTTTATTTCGGCCAGTTTTTAATAACCATTATATGCCCGCAACAAAATAGTTTCTTTTAATTGCCGTAAATAGACAATTAAAACTATCTGATACATTTATGTAAATAAAAGGAATTGCTTTAAGGTATGTGTAACCATAAAATGGTAATAAAACTATTTTATTTTTTCAGTTTAAGTTTACTAAAGTTGACTGGGCATCTCAGAAGGTCGTCTTTTGTTCTCACTTCGACCACAGAGGAATATATATCTAGTGAAACAAAATTAAGCAAAAATTTTGAAGCTGTCATTGCTAACGTGTTTGTTATAAAAGACGAACATGACCACATCATTAATATTTTTCTTCATTTCTAGTAAAAACAAAGAAATTTCAGATTAAAACTTTAATATTTTCACTGTTTATTTTTAAATTTAAATAAGAATACGAACGAATATGAATTTTTAATAAATTGCTTGATAAAAATGGCGACATCCGGCTAGAAGTAGTTTAACGTCGTAGTATGATTATACCACATCAGTATACTGTCAATGTTTCTTATTAATGTAACTATAATGGAAATTGTTTTATTAGATATAAGTCTTCACACCGGACAAGCATGTCACACCAACCACTGTGAAAATGATGAAAATCATCATAGACTAAAATAACTACCCAAAACAAAGTACATAATAAAAATATGTAATCATAATTAATTTATTAAAACAAACAGTTAAAAACAAAATTATAACGAATCAAAAATTTTAAAAACTGCATATTTTAATGTTGCACGGTCCGTCGTTACCATAGTAATCATTGTTAAATATCGGAGGATTGCAGGGAAAAGGGTTGCGAGAGGAAAGTTGGAGAAATAACTTCATGTAGAGACATGATTTTCTGATGATTCATTGCAATTGCATTTTTTATTTTGCATTTGCTGTAACTTTGAACTTTAATAAATTTCTGGTATACTAAAGTACAGTAATTAGACTTCAAATCCATTTCCCGAAATGTAGTCTATATACGACTTTATTATTATCTATACTCTCTCTAGATACAGTATATATAAAAATAAACTAATTTGCTTACAAATTTTATGTTCCTATCAATCTACTGTAGCTGTGTTTTTTAAATTTTTAAAATATATTTACCGTAGTTTTATGATCTGTTAATGTGTACTCGATATCATTTAATATTTAAGCCAAAATACCAGGTGATTTTTTAAAAATTTGACACTGTAAAAGTTTTGTATTCTTTTTATTAACTGAAATAAAATCAAGAAATATTGACTATACTTTCTCTACACATGGAGAATTAGTTCTCTAGTGCAAAACATGCTCTATATGGTGTCTTATCAGCTCATTAACTCTTCCCACGAACAAAAAATTTGCAGTACTCTGGTCAGAGTATCTTGAAATTTGAAAAATTTCTTGTTCAGTTGATGCTCTCAATTCTTCTAATGTGTATGAATTCTGTTTAAACACTCCATCTTTTAAGTAACACCAGGGATAAAAGTCAGTGGTTAAGATCTGGTGATGTTGGTGGCCATAATGTATGTTTATTATAAACTGCAGAAAATCTGTTGGACACGACTCTTTCGTCGAAAGTATCGCGTAAGTATCGTGAGCTGAGAGGACATCACATAGAGCGTGTTTTGCAGTAGAGGACTAATTCCCTATGTTTAGAAAAGGTACAGTAAAAATGTCATGGTTTTTAGTTAATAAAAAATAAACCTTTTAAAGTGTCAGATGTTTAAAAAATTCACCCAATCTCCAGCGTCATAAGATGATCTCCAGATCTATAGAAGCTAAGGCTAACGAAGACCCTAAGATCCACTCTAAGGTTAGCCCGAGAGAAAGAAGAGAGTAGGGGGTTAAAAGAAGAGAATAAGGGGTTAAGTAAGTAGCAAAACTTATCATTCGTGGGTTAACATTCATTCAGAAAAAGAGAGAGAAAGACTCACCAAGTCGGAAAAATAGTCGAAGAGAATAGGAAAGGGGTGCAAGATGAAACGTAGTAAAATAAGAACGCTTACAAACCATGCAAACAGTCTTAACTCAAACACTGTCATACCAAGCAAACTAAAGACATGCAAGTAAAGAGAGGGTAAGAAAAGAACAAAAAAAAAAGTATGAAGAGTATAACAAAAAGTGAATTAGTTTACTCTACGGGCTACATCTAAGTTCTTGTTAGTTTAATTTTTTTTAATATAATTTTATTGCTTGCTTGTCACAAGCTGGCATTAATCGTCAACAGACTCAAACCTCGACCATTACCACCGGAGCTCCTGTTGCTAATTGTTTTATTATTTTAAACGACGTTAATGTTTTTAAAATGCCTATCTAAGCGGTTTTAAACACATTAACGCTGGTAGAGTTCACGACGGACGCGGAAAGATTATTCCATTTATCATTTACTTTAAACGTAAAGTTTTTAGCGATGTTAGTGATGAAACGTCTGCCACGTAATTTAAATCCGTTATTACGAGTATTGCCATTATCAAAAGTGAACAATTTGTCAAAATTTATGTTATCGATTTTATTAAATGTAATAACTTGGGGTTAGTGACCCCGCTAAGTTATTAGGTTTCTAAACAACAACAAAGGCACTTACCGGTGCGTTGAATTAAATATTCTTTAGGGCCTACCATAGATTTCCTGCGTCCCACAAAGCAGTCTACCTAAACTCTCTAACTTTACTAATTTAAAAGCTATAGACATTACCCCTAACTATTATTAATTATTAATAACTTTCTACCCCATTTGTCACCTTAGAAACATCACGAAATTAAACTTAGCACTAACGATTTAGTCAGATATGAATAACCATGCTCTCCAGCCAAAGCCAAACGAACAGCCCGCGTTGCTCTGTTTATCCCCTCGTGTTGCCATTCAGCTTTCTTTTAGTGATTTATCCCTTTAGTGACTTTAGACTATATACATATATATATACACACACACACACACACACGTCACCTCACTCCTCCCCTACAAGTTTAGTCTGTCAGGGTGGTGAGAGACCCAAGACGACCTGCGGAGCGGGGTTGATGTAGTAGGAATAGGTGCAACCTGCATAGGCGGGCGAATTGAACCATTTTCCAGAGGATCGGTTCTCTCTTCCGGAAGACTCCGGTCATCCTGCAATTCACGTTCCCATATCTTGTCCTAATGGCGTTTAATAGAACGCCCATCTTCCAGTTGGCACATGAAGGAAACAGGGCCCGTTCTCTTTTGCACAGTTGCAGGAACCCATTTTGGTCCAGCCCCATAGTTGCGAATCATAACTGGATCATTAGGTTGCGCTTCTATAACTCTCCCTTTTTTCGTGTCGTGGTACAACTTCTGTTTTTCCTGATGGCGTAAAACTCGTTATTGTAACGTTTCGTTTGGACGTAACATCGAAAACTGAACGAATTCCCCGGCCAGTCATAAGTTTAGAAGGAGACACCCCCATCGTTGTGTTAGGTGTTAGTCGATATTTAAAAAAAATTTATCCAACACCACTTGCATTTCCTCGCCACGAGAATGACGCAAGGCCGACTTGAAAGTACGAACCATGTTTTCCGCAAGACCGTTAGTAGACGGGTGAAAAACACTAGACCGGACATGTCTAATGCCATTTAGGTGGACAAAAGAACGAAATTCCTCACTGGTAAAACATGTACCATTGTCGGAAACCAGGACTACGGGTAAACCCCATCGAGCGAAACACGAACGGAGTAAGCGAATAGTAACACCCGAAGTCGTGCAAGTGGTTGGAAAAATTTCCACCCACTTAGAGTAGGCGTCCACTATGACTAGGAAATAGGTATTATTTATAGGACCGGCATAGTCAACATGGATCCTATGCGAAGGTATAGTAGGCCATTCTCAAGGATAAAGTGGACTTTTCCTTGGGAGATCTCTGTTCTCTAGGCAGCTTTGACAGGAACGAACCAATGATTCGAGTTCTCCATCTAAACCGGGCCACCAGAAATAAGCTCTCGCCAGCTCTTTCATTTTTGTTGCACCCATGCGTTCAGCGTGAAGAAGTTCCTTCACTAAATTCGACCTGCCTTCATTCGGAATTATCACTCTGTGGCCCCATAAGAGACAGCAATTTTGGATCGAGAGTCCAGACTGACGTTGATAAAAAGGCTGTAATTCACTCTCAACCTTAGTAGGCCAAGCAACTGAGCAGTAATGAATGACCCTAGACAGAATAGGGTCTGATTTTGTCCACTGCTCTATTTGTACTGCAGATACTGGAGTGGATTCCAAAAACTCCACCAAGTGAACCCATTCTGTAGGTATAGATACACATTCATTTGGATTTTCTAAAGGCAACCTACTTAGCGCATCAGCCGTACCTAGAAGTTTGCCTGACCGATGTACTAAGTCAAATTTATAGGCTTGTAGAATCAGTGCCCATCGTTGAATCCTACCTGAGGCCATAACTGGAATATTTTTATTAGGTGAAAATAGACCTAAAAGAGGCTTATGGTCAGTAATTAGTTTGACTTCATGACCCCATAGGTAGAAATGAAATTTTTTTACTGCAAATACTAAGGCTAAGGCTTCACGTTCAAGTTGTGCATATCGTCTTTTAGTCTCAGTTAGTGTTCTAGAAGCAAAACAGATAGGCCTATCTACACCATCAATGTGGTGAGATAACACTACCCCAATTCCATAAGAACTGCTATCTGCTGAAACTATGAGAGGAAGTTTAGGATCATAATGCACTAGGAGAGTGGACTTTAGTAGTACGTCCTTGGAAGCCTCAGATGCTTCCTTTTGGGTTTTCTCCTATCTCCACTGTTCCCCAGATCGTAATAACTTATTTAGGGGTTCAGAGAAAGTCGATGCATTAGGCAAAAATTTCCCATAAAAGTTTAGGAGACCTAAATAAGCTTGTAACTGTGTGATGTTTTGTGGAGGTGGTGCATTTTTCATTGCTTCTAGTTTATCCACCGTTGGATGAATGCCTGAGGCATCTATGCGGAACCCTAAATATGAAACCTCGTTAGTGACCCATGATCACTTTTCTTTCTTTAGCTTAAGTTCGGCATCCCGGAGTCTTTTTAGAACTGTGGTTAATCTAGTTAGATGTTCTTTTTTAGACGAACCTGAAATGAGGACATCTAGAAAACAAAGTACCCCCCGGAATGTGACCTATAACTTGGTCCATTGTCCTCTGAAAAATACCCGGAGACGATGCTATTCCATAGCATAGCCTATTGTACTTATATAGGCCTCGGTGCATATTTATGATAGTTAGTTCTTTAGAATTTTCATCTAAACTTAGTTGAGCATAGGCTTGGGACATATCTAGTTTTGTGAAATATTTACCCCCAGCAAGAGAGCTAAATAATTCATCAGGCTTGGGTATACGGTAGCAATCTAGAAGGACTGCTCTATTTGCTGTTAAACGGTAATCCCTACATAACCGCACGGACTTGTCAGGTTTTAGTACAGAAACTACTGGGGCAGCCCACTTAGCGTGTGTGACTGGTTCAATAATTTTATCTTTGAGCAGCCTGTCAATTTCTAAATTTACCTTCTCCCGCAGTGCATGCGCAATTGAACGAGCCTTACAAAATTTCGGAGTTACATTCGGGTCTACTTTTATACAGACCTGATGGTCTTTAAGGTTGCCTACTTCAAGCCCAAAAACAGAAGAAAACTCCCTTAACAATGAGTCTATGCCAGACGGATATGAGAGTGTATGCACATCTGCCTGACCCTTTGGCAAAATTTTGTCAATAGGCATTTTCAAAGCATCAATCCAATCACGGCCTACTAGAGTAGGCCCTTGCTCATCTACCACTAAAAGAGTTAAGGGATGAGACAAAGTTTTCTTGTTGAGTGTAACTGTGTTGGATGCTTCTCCACAAATAGGTATTTGTATGTCCCCATATTTTTTTAGTATTGTTTTAGATGCATGTAGTTTAGGTGCATTTTTGAAAGTTTTGTCAAAAACTGTTTTGGACATGTCAGTTCGGGCAGCACCTGTATCTAGTTCTAGAGGAACTGTAATTCCATTTAGGCCTACCTCTACAATATATGGACCTGTGTTATCACCACTTTGCTGCTCATAAAATAGGTACTCCACTCCAGTGTTCGAAGTATTTCCCTTTAGAGGATTTACACTAGAAATGTTATAATTAGAATTTTCACCCCTTGTTTTCTTTGAAAAACAAACTTTAGCTATGTGGCCTATTTTACTACAGTTTCAGCAAACTGCTTCTTTAAAAGGACAGTCCTTCTTCCAGTGGTGTTTTCCACACCCAGTACATGGCTTGGAAGGTTTTTCCTCCTGTTTAGCATTTGAATTCGTAGGTTTAGTCGTATTTGCCGCATACCTTTTATTTGTTTGTCTAGTAGGCTCACTAGGTCTGCTAGGCCTAGAAGATTTAAAGCTATTTACGTGTTGGGCTTTACTACTGTGACTGCCAAAAGCTGTAACATCTTTAGCAGCTGCTTCTCTAGCCGCAGCTATTTCTACAGCCTGACTAAAAGTTAGGTTCTGTATAGCTAATAGGGCTCTCTGGGTAGACTCCTCTTTGAGACCCATTACAAACCTACCTCTTAGCATTTCGTCTAATTTGTCCCCAAATTTACAAGTACGGCTATGGGATTTTATTCCTGCAACAAACTCTGCAATGCTTTCATTCACAGTCTGATGCCTCGAATAAAATTTGAAACGTTCATAGATGAGAACTACTCAGGGGTTTGCAGTGATTGGTTAGGGTCTGTACCAATTCACTATAGGTGCAAGTTTCCGGTGCTTTAGGAGCAACTAGGTCCACAACTAAGCCAAACGTTTTAGGGCCTATTATAGTTAAACAGGTAGGTACTTTCTTAGCATCAGGAATGGAATTTGCCTCAAAAAACAACCTTACCCTAGTGGCATAAGCTTCGAAGTCTTCCCCAGAGTCTTCGTAGGGGCTTATATAGCCAATCACCGACATGCTAGAACAAAACCGATTTAGGCCAAATAACGTGAAATAGGTTAGATTTGGTTTAAATTTGATCTAGTTACTCCCCAGTTAGGGCTGAATAGTAAATTGTATTAGAGTTAGTGCTGAGTAGGAATTAGTATTAGAGTTAGGGCTGGGTAGGAATTAGTATTAGAGTTAGGGCTGAGTAGGAATTAGTATTAGAGTTAAGGCTGAGTAAGAATTAGTATTAGAGTTAGGCCGGCGGGACCCAAGCTATAGTACGGTAGCTTACCCACACAAACCAACTAAATTGAACGACCCACTAGGCTAGGCTACATCCAATTTTCCAAACAACCAAAATGAACCCAATAAGCCAAATTAAATCCAATGAACCAAATTAAATCCAGTGAACCAAATTTAATCCAATGAGCCAAATTGAATCCAATGAACCAAACAGTTGTGTCTAAACAGTCTTTGGTGATAATTTGCACAGAATACTGGCAAAGGGAACGTTCATTTGGCACAAAGTTATAGTGAAGTCTGGGATTATGCCAACGTTCCCGATAAAGAGGTCATGGAGATTTTGAATGTAGGTAATACTTACATAATAAAGTACAACAATACCGAACTGGCCACAGATACCTCACGGGTTACAAACATACCTGTAGCCAGCTTCACAACGGCCTACGCACGCATCAAACGTTGGGGTCTGTTGCATTCTCTCGGGCGGAAGGTTCTGTACGCCGATACAGATAGTGTGATATTCACAGTGAGGGAGGGTGAATACATGCCTCCAATTGGTGAATTCCTCGAACAGTCGACTGATGAGATCAAGGATGAATATGGAGACATCGCAGACGCAGACTCGTTTGTGTCAACGTGGCCAAAAACCTATGGGGTACGAGTGAGGGTAGGGGATGATACGAAGTATATCGTGAAGGCTAAAGGTATCACGCTCAACCAGGCGAATCGGCGGGTCGTTAACTTTGATTCGTTGAAGGATCTAAGTGTGCTTGGATGATGATGAGGGCGACCAGCCATCCCAACTAACTGTAGGGACCCACAATTTTCGGGCTCAGAAATTAGGGAGAGTGAAGGAACTTAGGGGTACGAAGGTGTGCCGTAACACCTATAGGAAACGTTACCAGGTGCCTGGTACCTATGATACCGTAACCTTTCGAAACCATAATCTTTGATTGCTATGTATGTCTATTGTTAACGATATGTTTATTTTATTTATTACATATATTTGTATGTATACATATATATTATATATACACACTTTGAATATTTCTTTTATTAAATAAATCGGGTTTCAATTAACGTTTCACTTTCTCCTTTGTGTGTGTGTGTGTGTGTGTGTGTGTGTGTGTGTACAGGAGAAAGTTCTAAGCGCCGCCCCCTGTATGATCGGTCACGTGACTCTTGCTACTACCTGGGCATATCTTTTTCCCTGTGTGTTCAGTTGACCACTGCAAGCCCTGGTTCTCAGGCGTGTATTTTCCCACGTAGACGAAAAATAGTAATGGCTACCTTTAATATTGCGTGTTCGACGTTTATGAAGTGGTATTCAGCAAAGTGTGAAGATAAGGTTACTGAATGGCTCCCTATTCCACCCATACACCCATTCCATCCACGCATACACCGCTCTGGCGAGAGCATTGCAGGATTTCGTGGTACAAGCGATGTATTGAAGTATGTTATAGGACTAAACTTTATAAAAGGTTACATATACCTTGAAGTGGAAGAAACAACACTTGCAGAAGAGAAGCAACGGTTATGGTTAGTGAGTCTTGTTGATGAGTGGTATGACAAGCGTTATTATATCATGTTGCATCATACCGCGTACTCGTACCCTACGGCTGAGAATGTAAATTTTGTCATCATGGAGAATCTTAAGTATTTTTACCACTACATTAATATATTTCATGACGAGGTTTGTAGTGAGGTTGTGGCTAAAGGCCTGTGCGAGTTTTTAACAGACTTAGAGACGACTATCGTCTGCTAAGCAAAAAGGAAAAATATGGGCATATGTTTCTCTCAAATAGTGCGCCGGAATGTGTATAAATTATGTTTAGTTCGTGGAAATGAACGAAAATGTCTGGTGCGCATTCTAGGATTCTGGGGAGTGGGAGTGATAAAACATTAAAACCGGGATTGCTTCATGTATCTGAAAATTTCTCTAAACACCTACCCAGTATAATGGGTTACAAGTATTCACGTTGGAACAACGCCGTACACGATTCATCAGCTTATGGTGTGACTCACTCCTCCCGTCGAGTCGATCCGCTTGCCTGTGGCTCATAGTCATCTCAGAGCTTGAACCGAGTGGACGTGCACTCCTCAAATACGATGGAACTTCCTTTAAGCAGCATTCTCAATGCCGTGTACGATGTATCGGTGACGAATTCATTGCGCGTGTTCAGGCGTAAAACCGGTGCCATGAACTATGTACTGGAAACGACTTGTAAACAAACAAACTCTGGTAAACGGAATCTTGTTTATTTAAGTGTTGAGATGAATAGAATCTTCGTGATAGTTGAGAAGTGGAGTGAGGATCATTATAAAATACCTGTAGGTGTAGGCACAAGAAGAGAACAGATTAGTGAAACCCCCTCATATGCCATTGTTTGTACGTTGTGTATAAATAACAATCAGCCATGCATTGATATACGACTGATGTGGAAGAATGCTTCCGATAATAGTGTTCTTGCTCCTACGCGAAACCGTTTCATCCTCGACAGAATGTTCGAAATCGTCGGTTTCCGCAAGCTGAAGCTTATATTAGACGCGCCTGTTACGGATATACTTTATCTTGATACGGTTCTTGAATACGCATACACGGCTATGCTCGATGGGTTTACTGAGTGTAGGAATGAATAAGGCGAGAATGGTCTAGAGCTGGATGCTTATTTAAAAGGTTTAGACTCTTTGAAATATCCCGAACTTTGGTACAAAGCACTTGAGTGATACAGGGCAGAGCTCACCAACACTGCTCACCCTGAAGAACTATTTCTTTATATAATGAACAGCTGTCGTTACGACTTATAAAATTATTTCAACTGCCGCTATGCAATGTGAAGATGAGTTCACGATTGAAAAGCTCGGATCGGTAAGAATAAACCATCGATTGGAAAGGAATGTTTATAAACTTTTATTTAATAATGATGTTGTGGCTACTGATGACCTCTTTGTGCGTGCTTTTGAATGTATTCTAGCCGTGTTTAAAGATAACTTGCCAACCGAATGTAAAGTGGGCACAAAAATAGTATTGAACGGTGTGAAGGCCATTTATATCGAGTATAGGTAACCCTATAACTTGAGCGGTGAAATAATGATAAATCGTATTTACTGCATAGTGCAAAGCAATAATGATGCGACACTCGATTACGTGCGAGTTTAGTGTTTTAGTTAAGCGCAGTAGAACATAAAGTGTATGTATTTTGATGTATATTTATTTTCATTATATTTAATTATTTAATATAATTGTGTGTGTATATATATGTATATATTTCTCCTCTACTATTATATTGATGGTTATACTCCATCGTTTTGTATTTCTTACATTATTTTTTATTTTATTTTTGAATTATATATATATATATACAGGGTGTCCGAGAATTATCTGTACAAATTTTGGCTGTTATTAAAAGTCAACCATGAAGTGTAGAAATTCCAGTGTTGTCCCATTTTACAGAGAATCTCATTAAGTTTTTTCTGATACCACGTTTTGACAAGTTGTTTAGAAATGTACGCGGGTGACAGACATTGATGATTTAAAAGCAAGAATCACAGCTGCTATTGAGCGAATTGATGTGGATATGCTGCAGCGTACATGGCAACATTTGGAGTATCGATTGGATGCTTTGCGAATCACTAATGGTGCACATATCGAATGTTTGTAACAACGTTACTTTAATAAAAGAAACTTTTGAAAATACAGATTCTAAATAATCTTGTTTAAGAATTTTACGTGTGTTATCAAGAATTTTATTAAAAGATGAAATTGGTCAGATAATGTTCGGACACACTGGAATTTCTAAAAAACTTGTCAAAACTTGGTATCAGAAAAAACTTAATGAGATTCTCTGTAAAATGGGACAACACTGGAATTTCTACACTTCATGGTTGACTTTTAATAACAGCCAAAAATTGTACAGATAATTCTCGGATTTTTAATTTAGTTTTTTGATCATATATATTTCATCGTTTGTATAGGATTGTATATTTATTTTCTATATATTTCATGAAATTGATTTCAATAATTCATCTAAATAAACAGAATGATGTAATGCTGTTTTATTTAATTCGTCTGGTTTTATATATAAACCATATTATTATTTAATTATATGTATACCAAATGGCTGGTTACGCCTTCTAAACCGACTGACAGATTTTTAAGCCAACTGTCAAGAATATCTGAATAGCGCAATCTGGCAGCTGAAAAGTTAATTAATATATACACATACACCTGCCTTCTAGGTCTTCTAAGTCAACTGACGGGTTAAGCCAACTGGCGGATTTCTAAGTCAGCTATCAAGAATATATGCTTTAATTAAATAAATAGTGCAATCTGGCAACTCAACCCAAATAATGTACACCTGAACAAACCATTTACGCCTTCTAAGCTAGATTAAACCTTCTAAGCCGACTGGCTGATTTACACCGTATATGACAGCGGGCGCTCGGATGAACTCTCATTATGCGTCTGGCTGCATCCAGGCGAACACCCCCCTCTCCTTCTTAGGTTGAGGCTTAGGTTAGGGTTCCCTTTGGAGGGTGAGGACATCCCATCTTCCTCCCCAAAGACCCTCCTCCTTCTCCTTTCTCTCCCTCTCTTAGGTTAAGGTTACCCCCTTGGGGGGAGGTAATCCTCTCTTCTCCCCCCAAAGCTTCCTCCCCCTTCATTGAAGCTTGGGGGATAACCCCTCCCCATTGTTGCAAAACCCCCTTGCAGCATTGACTTGTTGCATTCCCCCTCCCCCTTCATTTCAGTTAGGGGGATAACCCCTCCCCTTGTTGCATAACATCTTGCAACATTTCCCCCCTTTGCAAAATTTATCAACGTTTGCAACATTACATTGCACTCTACCGTTTTGCGCCCATCCTACTGGCCTAAAACAGTTTACAATCAAGACAATATAGCAATAATTGAAATGATGAGCCTATCTCAAGAGGATCGACCTGGGTCACACTGCTCTCAGAAGAAAATTGCAAGAAATTTAGGTATCAGTCGAAATTCCATACAAAGAATGCAGAGAACCGTAGGACTTAAGCGTTTAAAAGGATCCGCCTTTTTTAAGACGTGACAGCAATGTAAGAGCTAAAAGAAAAATTCATTGTAGAAAAGTGCTTGATAGACTTTCGTCCAATGATGTTAAAACAATAGTTTTTACAGATGAAAAAGATTTCACCATCGAGATTGCTCGAAACTCTCGGAACGACGTTGTTTATGGTCGGCGTAAGAGAAACATTCCTCAATCGAGACTTTACCACCAGAGAAGTCGGTTTTCCTAAAAGATCATGGTATTAGCAGGTGTATCGTGGAATGGAAAGACGAAAATTCATTTCATTTCAGAAAATAAAAAAAATAATTCAGAACAGAAACCTATGCAAATATACTCCAACAAGATGGTGCTACAGCTCATACTAGCAAGTTCACACAGGATTATCTACAACAGTATGTAGTCAACTTCATTGAAAAAAAGACTGGCCCTCGCAATTACCTGATTGCGATCCCATGAATTATTGCATATGGAGCACTGTAGCAGAGAAGATTTATGAAGGCCAAACAGAAAAGTTTACAGAAATGCAATTAAAAAAAAAAACTTGAATATTGGGAAAAAATAACATTAGCAGAAATCAGAAAATGGATCATGTCGTGGAAGAAAAGGTTAAGATTAGTTTGTAAGCAGGACGGCGGACATATTGATCATATTTGTTAAGATGATGTGAATAATGAAATTTTTTCAGTTTATATTCGTTTTTTTCACCATACCCCATTTTTCCCTCAGCTGTGGGAAAAGTATTTTATGTAGAGCTCTGAAATTTTTATGATGGCTTACCAATAGATTGAGGTAAAAGTTAGGTAAATTTTGGAAGTGTGAACTGCATATTTTTTAAGTTATTGATATTCAAATCTCAAGGCGTTTTTTAGGACCACCCGATATATATATATATATTAGGGTGTTTCATACCTATAGGGTAAAATAAAAATGAGCTTGGAGTTTTAATCCACACGTTTCTCCGTATTCTAAAGAACAAGAAAACACGTTTGTGCAAGTTTGAACCAGATCGCGCTGCATTTAGAGGTCCCCAACTTTGACGACTTTTTGTCAGTTCATTTCTCGCCTGCCTGCAGTGAAGACGGTTTTCTTCGTCACTTGAGCGGTTCGTGTTGTATAGCCTATTGGACAACTATGGAGGTAATTATATATGCTACTAATTATCTCATTTTACTGTGGTATTGAAATTTATTATTATTCAATTTCTGTCATTTTACTGTGGTAGTGATATTTATTATTAATATTACATGAAATTAATTGTCTGTTGCATATTGGACAACTAAGCTGGTAATTATTTATGATACTAATTAATGTAATTTTACTGCGGTATTGAAATTTATTTAATTAATGAATTGTCAAAGAGAACGTAGTGTACACGTATCAGTTTTATAAATAAAGAAAAGCAGTAACTGGGACTCGAACCAGTGTCATAGCCGTTTGGCGGCATCGCTCAAGTCGGCGTACACAGCACGCTATCCACTCCCTAGATGGTGTAGTGGATAGCGTGCTGTGTACGCCGACTTGAGCGATGCCGCCAAACGGCTATGACACTGGTTCGAGTCCCAGTTACTGCTTTTCTTTATTTAATTAATGAAATTAATTACGATGTGAAATTATTTCTGTGGAATTATTTAGTTTGTTTTCTTTTCCAGGTGTCTACCAGAGCGAAAACAGAAGTGTTTCTTATTGGCCAGACGGATGCGAACATCACATCAAGTGGCCTTCCAACTCAGTTGCAAGTACTCAAAAAGTACTTTTACCACCAAAAGGAGCAAAAATTTGGACGTACTAAATGCCTGAACCTGTGCCTGGATGCCTGTCTCATATTTTGGGAGAGAGCGAGAATCCCCATGATGCGTCGAGATTCGGCCTTGAGGAAGATGGAATCCCTTCTCAAGGAATACGACCGGCTTGTGAAGCACAAGTCACATAAAGCAGAGTCCTTCCGAGTGAAGGAGGCGATGTTCAAGGAGGCAATAGCGAAGGAGATCATGGACATTGCTCATTCACAGGCTAAGGAAATGATGAAGAATCAGGAGGACATCCACTTTCTCGACATGCAGCGTGAAGATCCAAATTCCTGCAGCATGGGCCCTGTTGACATGAAGCTTCACTATAAGGAGATTAGGAAAAGGAAGAGGCTGGACAAGATTAAGGAACAACAGGAGAAGGCCAGGAAGGAACAAGGAGCTGCAGAAGATACGGGGGCTTTAGTGATTTCAACTTCGTCAGAGACTGACTCAGATGTCGTTGACCCAACCGTGGAAGTTTTTCCATCCTCCTCCAAGGGAAATACCAAGAAGCGACGCAGGAATCTGATCTCACAGGATGTGACGACTACCTACGATCGGCTGAATATTTCGTACCGCGATTCAGCTATGTCGTACGCTGCAGCGGCTAAATCACTAGGTTTTGACTTGGATGAACTGTCCATTTCTGCCAGTACCATGTACCGCACACGCAAGGCTCTCAGGAAGGTGGCTGCTGAAAGTTATCAATCCGACGAAGTTTGTCCTGGTCAGCCTCTTGTCTTGCATTGGGACGGTAAGCTTCTACCTGACAATGAGCAATGGAAGGAGAGCGTTGACCGGATCGCCGTCCTCGTCTCTGGCGACGGCAAGGAGAAGTTGCTCGGCGTTCCTAAGGTGACGTCCGGAACCGGCGAGAAGATAGCGCGAGTTTGTTTGGATTTGGTCAAGGAACACAGGATGGAAGAGCGCGTGCGGGGACTGTCTTTCGACACGACAGCGTCGAACACGGGATTCATATCGGGGCCTGCGTCCTGATTGAGAAAGGTCTTGGCAGAGAACTCATGTACTTCCCCTGTCGGCATCACATCTATGAAGTCATCCTCAGCTCCGTCTTCAAGCGTGCATACGGCCCTTCAAGTGGCCCCGATATACCCGTTTTCAAGAGGTTTCAGGCACAATGGAAGTTCATCGACCGGTTGGACGTGCGGCCGTACGATTTTGCTCAAGTCAATGACTCTATGAGGGAACTGAGGGAGAAGTCAGTCCTGCTGGTGAGAGGGATGGTGAGCACGTCGCATCAGCGCGATGACTACAAGGAACTGCTACAGTTGGTTCTCATCTTCCTGGGAGAAGCAAAAGTGGTGGATTTCCCTCTCAGAGCCCCTGGCGCTTACCATCACGCTCGATGGATGGCGATAGCCATCTACTCCTTGAAAGTAATTCTACTGAAGAAGCAGTTCAAGATGTCGAGTCACGAGTTGGAAGCTCTGACAGCCGTAGGTCTCTTCGTGTCCCTCGTCTACATCCGAGGTTGGACTCGTGCTGCAACCTCAAGCAAGGCTGCCGCAGTTGATCTGGAATTTCTGCGTGACGCGGAAGCCTTTGCCATGTCGGGATATTCGTGTGTTAACGCTGCGCAAGAAGCCATGTCTCGACACCTATGGTACATCTCTGAGACTCTTATTGCCATGGCGTTCTTCGACGCAGATGTGGCAGATGAAGAAAAGGCTCAGATGGTCGTCAGTTTGGGTAAGCCCGCATCGAAAAAGGAACTCAAGCGACCCCAAGGGAAGAACGTCAGGAATCTTGCCTCGAAACACCTGGCGGAGTTCGTGACAGGAAAGACGATGGCTTTCTTCCATGCATTCGACTTGGACACAGAATTCTTGAAAAAGCCAGTTGCCGAGTGGACTGAAGTAGAGGGCTTCAAGCAAGCAGCGGCAACTGTTAACAAAATCTCTGTCGTCAACGATCGGGCCGAAAGAGCCATCGCGCTCACCAAAGAGTTCAACTGTTCTCTGACGAAGAACGAAGAGCAGAAGCAGTATTTGCTCAAAACTGTGATGCAGCATAGGGCGAAATACCCGAATAAAACCAAGAAGGATTTCATGGACAAATGATTCGCAAGAAGTGGTTATATTTTTTGTATCTTTGTGAAAATGTGTAGTGAAATGGTAGTCGTTTGTTGAATAAAAATTCATTGACAGATTTTTGTTTAATTTTTTCCGTTTATGATCTGCCAGAGCATCAAACTGGGGACCCGTAAACTTTAAACTATCGAATTAATACTTCGGTTTATCAGTCTCCTCAGCAAATGGAACAAGGGGATCCATGTGGATTAAAATTTTTCCAAACTTTTAATTTATGAAACACCCTAATATATATATATAGTCGTATCTATATATATATATATATATATATGTATATTTTTTTTTTCATTTTTAGGTGAGTTCGAACGACGGTTCAGGATCGACCTACGGTCGACTCCTCTGCAGCATCCCACCTCATTTGTGGGATTTGGTGAAGGAAGGAATTGCTGCTGATCTCCTCCTGCCCTCGTAGCCAGTCGCCCATGGCTGTCAGGGACTTTGCACAGGAATCTGACCAGCTGGTTCTTGAAGTTATTCAGGTCGGTGTGCTGGAGAGTCCTCACTTCTTTTGGTAGGACATTGAAAAGCTTTAGGCCTCGTATTCTGAGGGATTTTTTCATCCTCGTTTTCATGGCCCCTTGTCCCAACGCAGCTGGGACTGTACAAAATCTGCCTCTTCTCTCATTCAAGTTTGTTTCTATTTTACATCTAAGGTTAGGGACAGAGCCCTGAAGTATTTTCCATATGTATATTATTGTGTAACGCGAAGGGCCTTCTTTCGAGAGAGTAGAGTTTCAGGAATTATAGTCGAGACCAGTAGTAGGGTGTGTCAATTTTGGGGGTGAAATGACTAAATTGAAAATCATGTGATTTGGTAGCAATTTAGCAATTTAATGTAATCATTTGGCATACAAAATAATATCCTTGCTTCAAAAACAATAAAAAATAACTCCTACCTACATCATTTTTAATTCAAAAATTCCATTTTTCCATAAATTCGTGACAAAATAACAAATGTGCGCAAACATCCTATCAACATTTAAAGTGGCAATAAAATATCATTCAGAGTCTTTATTTGAAAGTAACCAAAGCAGTCATGTCCTTTTTGCTGCGGTTCCTTGACATCAGCATTCGGCTTGCTACTTGCGCTTTGATGTAGCCTTCTCGCCTCTCGTGACTGTAAACTTGACTAGCTGCTTCTGTGACCATTTTCACACATCTCTCCACACTCTGAGTGTGAGAAGGCCACTTTGGCACTTGCATTGGGGCCTCTTTAAGTTGTGTTAAATCTTTGTTTTGTTATACATGTTGTCAGTGGTGACTCCAAAACTTCCGAACTCAAGTTAACTAATTCTGACAATTTCGTGGCATTGACGTTTATCGGAGGTACCTTCCTTGTCTGAACAGAGCAGTCCCAGCTGGTCATCATCTAGTGATGTTCCTCTAAGCTTTAGAATGATTTCCACAGCCTCAGTTCGCTCTTTGGTACATTGGCTGCAGAGTATTGCTTGCAAAACTGCCTCTGGCCTAGCATACCAAGCGGACCTTCTCACCACAGGTAACACGATGTCCACCACTACTTTCCTTTGGGTTCTCAGTAGCTGTAATTGAAACAAGATGTGGTTGGGCCCTCCATCCACATTGGATTAAGTTTTACATTGAACCAGTGAGGAAGATAAAACCCAATAATAAATTCAACAATCAACATCAAATTCTGTAGCATTTTGCCCTTCAGTGCATGTTTGGAAACCCAAATCCTGCAGAAACGAATCGCTGTAGTTAACCAACGACTGTGACTTACGGGTCCAATCTCCAAGAGAGCCAGATTTTGAAGCAACTCTCCTGATCTGATTGCTTGAACAATACGATAAGCGTAAGATTGATCAGTGCTGAGGTCTTTGATAAGTTCTTCAGACAACACTGGAAGGGAGGGCCTACTTCGACCTTAGGAAATTTTGTATTTATTTCTAATTCCGTTGCTTCATCTAGCATGTTGCCAAGGGGGCCTGACCACTTGTTGTTGCTCTTTGTAGGACCATCAAGTTCCTGGATGAGACGACGAAGAGGTAGTTCCCCTGTGTGCAAATCACATACAATCCAAACAAGCCTTCTTCCAAGTTTTTTCTCTAAATGCGCCATAACACCGCCCTGCCATCCAGTGTTCACCGCAGTTGAGTCTCCACCAACGGCCTACAGTGAACTGTCAAGTCTTCTTTCTTGAAGCCAACAAATTATTTGATCAGCAATTGCCTCTGCATGTTTCTTGCCTTCTACTTCTGCTTCAGGAACAAAGTGAAACAAATAGCGGCCACCAGGTTCGGAACACGCAGAGTAGTTTTCTTCTTTGATGAGACAGGGAAACTTTCTGTCCATTCCCTCTACCTCTAGGAGAACTTTTGTGTCATCTCTTCTTCCATCAAACAAAAGGCAAGAGAGACCTTCCTCCTTCAAATCTTCTTCATGCTGATCAGATATTTCCTTCATTATTTTTTCTTGTGCTCTTCTTATCTTGTTATGATCTATCACTAAGGATGTATCCTCTCGGCTGATGAGGCCTGCATCTATCCAAGCGGCAGTGGCAATCTCTGCAGTCTCTCGTAGCCCCGTATGGTGGCGAATACTGGCAAGGGCAATGTTTGAGATGTCTTTAGTGTTGTATTTCATTCTCTTTGGCGAAGGTTCAGATGTCATTTTGGAGCTATCATCTGATGTTGCTTCTTTCTGTTCATCTGAAGAGCTTTCAAAGAAGTGAGAAACCTCTTGATAGAGCTCTTCATCTCTTTGGGTGGCTTCTTCACTCTTCTTTTTCTTCCTTTCTTCCCTCTCTCGGATTTTCTCTTTTTTCTTAGCAATAACAATCTGTTTTTTGGTTTCTGAATAATCTACCAAATCAATCTGCATACTTCCTTGGCCTCCTGCCTTTGTTCTCTGCGCCTTTATGAAAGCCAGCTCCAAAACAGGGATCTTCTTCTCACGAGGACAGCGACAATCAATGTGAGGGTGAGGTTCTCTTCTGCATGAGGGAGAACAATTGGCTTCAGAACACAACTCTATGGGACACTGGCAGTTAAAGATGTCAAGAAGAGTAGTAAATGTGTGCAGAAATTTATTTTTCTTTGCTAGTTTTCCTTTTCCAAGTGATGTCTCAACTGCTTTGTGCCACAGCTTTGTTAATTTTAGCTCAATAGTTCTATACTGATTGAGTACAGGTGGTTTGAATAACACATTAGCTTTTTTCCACTGATGCAGAAGAGGGGGAATCATGTCCCCTATGAGCTCTTTCTCTGTGTAGTTCCTTCTATCCTTTGTATTTTGTTCAGGAAGGAGTAACCCTAGTCTCAGCATGTCTCGCACTGTTGGTAGTTCTGATACGGGAAGCTCCTTGCCTGTACCGACTAACAGGCTCAAGTGGCATGACGACTGACCTCTTGTCTTCAATTTTGGCATCTTAGGAATATCTGAAAAGAAAGAAAAACATTTAAGTATTTTATATCAATTACGATGTTTCAAAGTTTAGTCATTCGATGTTCTAAAATTCAATAAAAAAATATTTCATGGGATTACAACATAATTAGACAGAAGAATATGATAATAATAAATAATTGTAATAATCAATAATCCATACTTACAGTTAAACTGTAGTATTCGTCTAGTAGAATAACTATGAAGTAGGTACAAGAGCAATAACAGCAAACCACCGTCTATGACATCTAAGAGGCAACTGAGGACTGAGAGTGAGGGACGGTTCTATTCATGTTGTGACTTGTACATTGTACAACAACTATATGACCTTGAAAACACTCCATATGCGATCAGTGGGATAATTCTGTGACAGGTGAATAGTTAATCAATTTATGTCCTATTATTTAGTAAAAGAGTCAATTTCTGAAATTTAAGATAAAATTGATGTAGGTAAGGGTTATTTTATTTCATTTTGGTTGGCCAATTTCAAGTTTTGACATGAAAAGACACTATATTTTCACTGCCAAAATTGATTTAAAAAAAGTTGACAAAATTGACACACCCTAACCAGTAGTCTTCACCTTCCGTTTCCTCTATTTTAGACGTAAAAGTCCTTTGTATAGCTTCAATGTTTGCAATGTCTCGTTTTCTGTATGGGCTTGTGAGTACTGAGCAATACTCAATTAATGGTACGACTAGACTCTTTCATAATTTGAGCATGATGTTTGCTTTTCTGCTGCGGAAGCTCCTCCAGATGATTCCCATTATTTTTCTAGCCGTTGTAATTTTGATGTTATAGTGCTCTCTGAATTCTGCATCCGATGATATTATTACTCCAAGACCCCTGACTTGTGGATTTGGTGTTATCTGTTTGGCTTGCGAGTTTTGTACCATTTTTATCTGTAGCTCCTTGTTATTACCATAACTTAGAAGTTGGAATTTTTCTTCGTTGAACTGTAATCTTTCTATGTCACCTTCGTTCAATATTTCCTTGCATATCTTTGTGTCAGTTGCGAAACATGACACAATACTGTCATTGATATCTGCATCAATATCTGCAATCATTATTATGAACAGCAAGGGAGCTAATACTGTCCCTTGTGGGACAGAGCTCTGTACTTCCGAGACTTCCGATTTAACTCCATTTACCACCACTCTTTGTGTTCTTTTCGTCAAGAAACTAAATATCCATCTTCCCAGCTTTCCAGTAATTCCTGTATTCTTAAGTTTATGTGCTATAATTCGATGGTCACATTTATCGAAGGCGTTAGCAAAATCAGTATATATTACATCTATGTTTTGTCCTCTACATAGTGTTTCCATTATTTTCTCGTGGTGGTCTAATAGTTGTAATAGGCATGATCTTCCAGCCCTGAAACCATGTTGATTTGGGTTATATAAGTTCTTTCTTTTCCTGTAGGTAGTAGGTGGTTTCCCTTCTAATTATACGTTCAAAGCACTCTATAAGCTGTGAGGTGAGAGGTACCGGCCGATAACTCATGGACATTGCTCTGTTACCACCTTTGAATAAAGGGGCAATGTTCGCATTCTTTAATGGCAGTATACGTTTATGAAAATGAAAATGAAAGTGAAAATGAAAAATGAAAAGGTTTATTAGCATATATGACAAATATTATTAATATAATGACAGTTCACATACTAAAGATAAAAATATATGCAATTGATTAGAAATAATACAGTAATGTCGGAGTTAAGTGGAGCTACAGACAGACGTTTTCGTACCAAGAAGTCCATTGCTTAGAGGATAAACGGCAGGACTCATGGATAGCTTGGATAATCGGGTTGGTCGATTTTTTAATTCTTTGCATTAGACTGTATTGAGCACGTCTTGTTAACTCCGGGAAGCTCGGGACATTGCGGGTAGCAAACATTTGCGAAGCTGAGCATCTCGAGCGTAATTTATGTAAGAGTCTAAAAGACCTGTTGTACAGCAAATTTAGGGTTCTGCCAGAACCTTTTTTATAATTCACCCACAGTTGCTCTCCGTATATATAATATAATAATATTACTGCAGAAAGTACGAAAGAGAGTGTCTTTAGCTTCACTTGTACAGAACCGAAAGTTCCTTACAGTCATATTTGCTTTAACACAAAGGCTTCGAGATGTTTTTTTTTTTATCTGAGTCATCACTCAAGGAGCTGGCGATAGTTTGACCCAAAACCTTAAACTCTTGTACTTCCTCAATTACTTCACCTCTCATTTTAAACCTAATGTCAGCTGGCTGATTATAGCTTTTAGGATGAAATTGCATAACCTTAGTTTTTGTAACATTAAAAAGAATATCATGTTTCTGCGAATACACTTCGCAGACTTTTAGTAGCCGATCCAGACCTTTAACAGAGGGACTTATTAACACCGTATCATCGGCATAAACTAAGTTATTTATCCTTGTGTTAATGTATTTAGATATTGTTTCTTTAAGTACATAGATACACAGGTCAGTTGAGTGGGACCTTTTAAAACCAAATTGATTAGGAGATGTCCAGAGGTAATCATTTAATCCGAGTAACAAGAGTTTTCCAACTAGTTTCTAGTAGGCCTGTAATTATTGCTGGACAGAATGTCTCCATACTTATTTTTGACCAGGGGCAAAATATATACCCTCATGAACTCTGCAGGGATATGGCTATGAGCAAGCATAGCTGATAAGAGCAATAATATATGCAGACATACTACGTCATTTGCATATTTTAAGTGCTCATTCGATAGGTCATCTACCCCTGACGCAGAACCAGTCTTTAACTCTTTAATTAACCTCTTTACTTCAGGAACTGATATCAAAGTATTTTACCTTGTCCCTCCCACTGGCGTTTCGCTGCAATCTACCTTAAGATTATCCCTACTCACACTGTTAAGAATGTTAGAGTTGTGGTTTTTCCACAGCTTTGCAATTTCATCCTCCCCCGACACCCCATCGATTGTCGGAGGGAGGACACTTTTGACACCCGTTTGATTCTTAACAAATTTCCAAAATTTGTTAGTATCGTTATTTATGTGAGCTTCACAGGCTTTTGATGCTCGAATAGATTCTTCTTCCTGTCTACATCGCCTTATGGCCGCCTTATACTGACCCCTACTTCTAAACATATTCATTTATACTGGTCCTAATCTGGGTCTACCATGAATGCACCACAAATCATAGGCGTTTTTCGATTCCCTCTTCAGGGGGGCAATAAAATCATTCCATCCAGGAATACTCTTAGTATGATAGTTGTAAGATTTAATCAGGGGGCTGCCTGCTTCTCTTAACAGGGATACTATCTTACTATAATATCTATCTATGAGTTTACAGTAAGAATCATTTGAGCAAGGATTATTACAGGCAAGATGCAAAATTTCTAAGTTATTAAAGTGGTGACCTGTTCTGTCTTTGTATTCTGTTCTCTGTTGCATATCAACATTAGACCAATCGACGCGATTATTCTTACCTTTTGAATTCTTGCTATGTCGTGTTGCGCATAAATTGGAAAAATTAATTAATAGTTCTTATGGTCTATGATCAGAAAGAAGGAAATCATGCAGAATATGAACTCTAACAATTCGAACCTTTAGATTATTACTAGTGAGACAATGCTCAATCCACCTGGTGGTACCACTCATATCAGTAACGTATGTAAAATTACCATTGGTTACCCCTAATACATCTACATCACTTATACTTAATTTGGCTGACTCGCACATGTTACCCAATTCTACAAAGAATTCCGAGTTCACATGCGCGTTAAAGTCCCCCATTATTATACAGTGGGAATATTTGGGGTTATCTGATAATGACTTAATTTTATACAGCAAATCATTGTATTCATCTAGATTACTGCCGTTGTTGTAAGTTAAATAGCAGTTTACAATTAATATGCAATCATTGTTCACTTGTAATTCAACGCCTAACAACATTACATTATCGCTTGATAAAAATTTATATGTTTTGACAAATTTTTCCTTATTAAGAAAGCAACATCACCAAAAGGCCTACCGTACATTAATTCATGTGACAAGTCTACAACTGATGATGCATGGTACATAAAGTCATCATGGATGGTAGAGAGGAATTTTAGCTCTTGCTTAGGTAGCCAGTGCTCTACAATTGAATTCCTCACTGACCTTACGTTATATGAGACTATTTTCAACAATTTATCCGCCATGACTGAGAAAATTTATCAATCTGATTATTATTATACCCAGTACAAATTTCAGGCATTACCGTTAGGGCGCCTATTATCATGATGATTACACTGGTCAACACTCATTTTATTGCCAATCATATTAGAGTGATTTTGGGGTAACTTTGTGGTGCTGATTCCGAATATGACATCGGTTTTGCTAGATTGGCTCTAATTTATGAGATAATTGGTACCCCATTGAAACACGTAAAAATGCAAAAAATTTAATGTTCAGGCGGAGCCTACTTACTGGTTGGGTGGCCGATGACTTATATACGGAGGGGGAATATTCTAGAATGATCGCGGAGTAAACACTAAGAATATTCGCGTGTCTCACCATCTAGAATGTTCCGGTAGTTTCCCATATGCACGCGTTATGGTTACGTTTCCTATTAATTGAGGGTATTCATTATCTCAAGAACTAGAGCCAAATCGGAAAAACTACTTTCATTTTGGAATTCAGCAACCCCAAAATACCCTAAATTCGTACGAATTTCCTTAGCAACGAAACAAAAAAAAATTTTTGTTGAGCTGTGTTATTATTATTATTATTATTATTATTTTGCCTGTTATCAAATCTCCTGGAAAAGTGAATGAACTCCTTAAAAACAATACCTTCTGGCCACTGACTCATATTGTACGGGTTGAAATGCGAATTTACACCTTTAATTATTACTTTAAATGAGTTATAATACGGAGATTTTGTGTTTAGTTTATTAACTAACAATATACTGTGTTCACCACAGACCTCTTCCATCATGTGTCGAATATCGTTTCACTCGTTCGAGAGCTGAATTCGCGACACAAAGAGGGTGAGATTCCTCACCGGTGGCCTTGCCGCGTGGTCTGGTGAGGGTCTGTTAGCGGTGTTTATATCCTGACGGACGCGCGTGCCCCTCCTTCTTCGGTGGGAAGGGGAGGAACTGGACGCCGAGCGAGGCGTTTGGGTAATCGAACGCCTCTCACCTTCAGTGGAAGGTAAGGAAAAGGGCAGTGATGCCTCGTCTCTTGGCATCGGACAGTCCCTATTCCTCATCGTGAAATCGAGAGCAGGAGTCCTTTCCTGAACGGGAAAGGGGTTGACCGCATCCCTTGCATGCTGCGTTTCTACTCCACATTCAGGGAGTAATATTGTTCTCAGGAAGGTAATATTGTTCTCATTATCCCGGAGGGTCGACACTTTATTTATAATGTCTTTTAGGATATTCTCGTTTCTAGAATTACCTCTACGAGTTGGGAGGGTAGCAATGAACAGCGTGTTTAACTATCCCCTTGCATGATCTATTTCTTCCAAATCATAGAAATCATGACAAACAGATACGAGAAGGTCTGACCTAATATGATCTACTTTGTCAAATATAAAACAAAACAAAGGATTTTCTACAAGAACATGATTTTCAGCAGACGATCCCATTGCACCTGTATCGATGGAGCAGCAGGCTTGCTGGGGGAGGGGGGGTAGATGGTGTGGGTTGTTCGGGGTGAAGATGGAGGGAACGCCGATAGGGGTTCCACTTTTCGTCCCTTTAAATAATGGTCCAGATACCACCGGTTCGATGCTCAGGCATCTTTTCACATTAATTATGTAACTATTACTAGCTATGACACATAAAAGTATGTAAGCGGAGTAACTGTACGATTATAACGTAATGAAACATACATTTCCCGCGGTCACCGTCAAAAACTTTTCCTATTAAACGGAAGATTCGTATGATAATAAAAACCCACTCTAATAGAGAGAGTTTATTTCCACAACAGTTTCGATGCCCAGTGGGCATCGAAACTTGTGAAAATAAACACTCTCTATTAGAGTGGGTTTTTATTATCATATTTTGACCTTCACGTACAAAAGTGAAGCTTTTTGCATTTAATATTGGAAGATTCGTAGTGTATAGACGGTGGGGTTGGGGCGGTAGGAGGGAAGGGGAAAGGGATGCTGGTAGGAGTGCCCACTTCTTGTCCCTTTAAATCACCACGTTCCAGATACCATCAGCTCCATGCACAACCAACCTTTCACATTAATTATCACGACACTATTACCCACTACAACATGCTAAGTATATACACGGGATCACTGTGTTCATGAACATAATGATATCTAAATTTTCCGCGGAAACAGTCAAAAACCTTTACTATTTAACGACAGACGAGCAGCCCCCACCCGTGAGGGTTAGTAGATAAATGGGTACCCTAGGTGGCCTAGTGGGTAAAACGCTGGGCTGCTGATGGGGCGTGGTTCGGATTCCACGCTAAACTGTAGGTCTAAGGTGGAGTGAAAAGCTTGACCTTCGTCAGAATGAACAATTCGGGCGGAAGCTAACTAAAGGTGTGTGTGTATATATATATGTGTATATACTGTATATATATATATATATATATATATATGTGTGTGTATATACTGTATATATATTAGTGATGTAGGTCACATCCGCATCCGCATCCGCATCCGCGGAACATCCGCATATTTTCTCGCATCCGCATCCGCACCCGCATCCGCACTTTGGACTGCGGATGTCGTGCGGATGTGGACCGTTGAGATAAAATGTCATTAATAAGCGGAAATTATCAAATTCTACTATATTAATAGAACTAGTTCATTGTGCGCAAAAGTGATGCAAGCGACAAGACGAGAGGCTGTTCTTGTATGAAGTTACTCTCTTGCAACCTACTTAGATCCACGTTACAAAGCTAAGTTATTTTTACCTAGTACATTAGAACGAGTTAAATCATCACTTGGCAAAGCAGTTGAAGAGTTTCAATCTCTTGAATCTGTCGCTTCGCCACCCACCAAAAGAATAAAAGTTTCAGTGACAGAACCAACACCTTCAACAAGCAAATCTATCACAGAATCTGTCTCTCAGTTTCTTGAGTCAAGCAGGAATGACGAGACCTACGCGATGTCAAAAGATGTAGTAAAAATGATCGAGAGCTATCACCAAGAAAAACGCCTGGCTGCATGTGACAATCCTATTAGTTGGTGGAAAAATACGCAGAATATCTATCCATACTTGAGTAAATTTGCAAGGAAACATTTAGCCTGTCCTCCAACAAACGTACCAAGCGAGAGATTATTTAGCAGTGCTGGATTAATATATGATGAAAAGAGAAACAGACTGGCAGCAGAAAAGGCAGAAAAATTAATGTTCCTTAAGCATAACCTTCCTATAATTAAGTTTGAACATTAAACGATGAACATCTTAGTTTACTTTATTTTAATTACTCATTTATAAATATGCCTAATAAAACTTTAAACTTAATATAAATAGTTATCAAGCTAATTAAAGATCTCTTTCTATAAGGGTGGAGGTTGGGGAAAGAGGTCGGTGGGGTGCATTTGAGTTGGGTTCACGTCCCGCATCCTGGTAACACAATTATGGTTTCTAATTGTGGCTGAAACTCAACAAAATATAACGAATTTATTTGCAGACGAATTCACTAGTTGATTTCTATATTAGTTAGATGCTTGATATTATTTTATATGTTCAGAGAAAAGTACAGCAATTATTGTACAATTAATCAATTATACTACATTATAGCTACAGCTCTCTCTATATAATAACTTATTATATACGTTAAACACAACAAATCTCAAATATATCCTAAAAAATAACGAAAATGTAGACATCCGCATCCGCATCCGCATCCGCGGATGTTGAAATCAAACATCCTCATACGCATCCGCATCCGCGGATATCAAAAAAATGACATCCGCTACATCATTAATATATATATATATATGAAAATTATTTCACGAAAGTGACACGTGAAAAATATTTATGATGAATAAAACCACGAAGGAAAGGAAACACAGAGTGGTGCTCAAGCGCTTTCGTCGAATGACATCCTCAGGAACACTGAAGTAAATAGAGTACAAGACTATATATAGGTTACAAAAAAAAAAAAAATTAGCCATATATGTAGTCTTGAACTTTTTATTTACTTCAGTGTTCCTGAGGATGTCATTAGACGAAAGCGCTTGAGCACCACTCTGTGTTTCCTTTCCTTCGTGGTTTTATTCATCATATATATATATATATATATGTTTGTGTGTGTGCGTGTGCGTGTGTGTGTGTGTGTGTGTGTGTGTGTAGAGACTGACCGGAAATTCCTTTCCTCGCCGTCCGCAAACATCTGGGAATCATCAGAAACCGAAAAACACATGTGGTCTTCAAGGAGAGAGAAACAAAAGGATGTTTGTCTTCTCCCGAAAGGCCCGCGAAAAGGTAACGTCTTCCGAGCCTATATAAGCCAGAGTTCACTAAACTCGCTCTCACTTCTGCTCGTTACTCCTCGTGAATCGCCTTTTTCACGTAGCGCCTTCGACCTTAGCCGGCCTCACTCCCTCAAGCAACACCTCAACAATACACGAAGCGAATCAACACTTGAGGCGAACAACAATTTCATCCCGCCGAAAGCAATATCACTCTACCGGCTTCATCCTTCTGGTCCTGGCTTCACTCATCCTTCACCACAATTCGATCGGCGCCCGTTCAACAAGTCTATCAACAGCCCCTCAGCTCATCCTCCTGCCGGTAGGCCAATACGTCTTCAGAGCCATCTACGGCGAAACGCAACGGTCAACCTCCATGTTAGCACGTAAGCCCTTCTCATTCTCCAGAGTTATCTATGTCAAAATAGTATGTCGGTAAGCCTCTTGTCGGTTATTCTTACTCGGCCTACAGTGTTTTGTTACGTCGTGCAAGACTATTCAGGATTCAAAGCTGAAGACTCTACAAACTCTGTCTAATCGCGTAGGCCCTAAAAAGTGTCTTCAATACCGTTCAAACTAACTTTCCCGTTAAAACCGCAGTAGGCCTATTCAAGTGTTGTACCAATACCGTATCACCTTGTTATTTTGTTTATTCATATAACTTACTTATTTTGTATCGGATTGTTTATTTGCTCCTTTATGCATTTCATTCTAACTGACCTAATCCATTTACTGTACCATACCGTACTTTCATTATTTCAGTTATTATTGGCTTAATTACTTTTTCTGTGTTCATCGCTGCATATCTCATTAGCCTACCTAAATTAGTGTACTTACTTAACGATTATACTTAATTAACTTGTACTTACTTAACAATTAGACGGTATAACCATTTCTTATTGCTAATAATTCACTGTACAACAGTGAAATAAAACGGAAATGAGATCGTCATTTTTATGGCTAATTATATGCGTAGATTGCGAAAATAACACTCATTTATTTGTATCACCCACCGATTTTATGAAAATGACCCTATTTCATTGTATCATTTTGAGAACCACTGGTTCTCTGAACGCATCTTTTACATTTTGTTCAGTCATGCATATGCTATGGTGGTGGTGAGTAGTATAACCGCAAAAAGGTAGAGTGCAATTGCAATTGCATAATGTTACGTAATGTTGCAAGAGTGCCACCCCACCCACCCCTTTGTTGTAAGGAACCCCCACCCCCCTTTATTGCAACCTCTTTGGGGGAGAAGATGGACGGCCTCACCCCTCCAAAGGGGCATACCAAACCTAAGGGGGCCTCTTTGGGGGAGAAGTTGGGACGGCCTCACCCCCCAAAGGGGCAGAGAGAGAGAGAGAGAGGAGGAAGGGAGGTGTTCCTACGACAGCTGTCAGACGCATATGGGGTCTTCAGCCACCCTGCCGCTCTCTTATAGGCCCCTAATCAGCCAGTTGGCTTAGAGGGCTGAGTTGCCAGTTTTCGCCATGTATTTAATTAATCATATATTAATCAGTCAGTTGGCTGAGTTGCCAGATAGCATTACTTATTTTATTATTCCTTATATTCTTCTGTCATCTGGCTTAGAAAGCTGAGTTGCCAGATAGCAATAATCATTTAATTAAAGCATATATTAATGTTGGCTGAGTTGCCAGTTTGTGCCATGTATTTAATTATTACTTATATTCTTCCGTCATCTGTCTTAGAAAGCTGAGGATTGCGCTATGCATTTAATTTATTCCTCCATCAGTTGGTTTAGAAGACCGATTTTACAAATAACAATTAATTAATTATTCTGAAAACCGAAACAAGTGATATAATTGTGTTCAAGGAATAAATAAAACACCAATACATCATTCTGTTTATGAACAATGGGTATACAATGGGGCATATATATATATATGATCAAATAATAGAATGGAAAATATATAATCATACAAAGCATAGTATTAACAACATATTAGTACAGGAAAATATATAGGTATATTAATTATACAGGGTGCCCCATAAGTCTGGCATCATAGGAAAAATAATAAAAAAGGCAAAACAAAAGCTTTTATTTACAGAACGTGCTCAATATGTCCACCATTGTCCTCAATACACAAAGTCAGACGTGATACCCAGTCAGCAAGCACACGGTGAATGATGTCAGGAGTAATGATGTTACATGGCCCCAATAATGCGCTGCTGCAAATGTTCAACACTCCTAATTTTTTCTGCATATACCAGCGCTTTCAAGTGGCCCCAGAGATAAAAATCTAGTGGCGTGAGATCCGGGCTTCTAGCTGGCCATTCCACAGGCCATCGACGTCCTATCCAATGACCAGGGAATTGTTGGTACAGGTATTCCCTTACTTGGGTGCTGTAATGTGCAGGAGCGCCGTCTTGCTGGAACCATGTTGGGAAATTTCCTTCTTCGTTCAAGACACTGGGAAATGCTTCTTCCTTGGGCATACGTAGGTAGGTTCCTCCAGTTACATGTTCATCGAAAAAGATGGGGCCTGTAATGCGATCCTTCCAAATGCCACACCATACCATCACCCGAGATGCACCTTGTTCCTTTGAAGAGGTATAACAGTGAGGGTTGTTTTGAGACCAGTAGCAGGTGTTCTGTCGATTTACCTTACCATTTCCATAAAAAACAGCCTCGTCACTGAACAGAATGGTGGACGGGAAATTGGCATCCCGAACATATTGTTCCGTAGCCCATTCACAAAATTCCATCCGCCGGTCGGGATCATCTTCGCTTAATTTCTGTAGGATCTGAAGTTTATATGGATGCCATTTGTGAGCCTGAAGAATGCGATGGATGGCACTTTTCAACACTCCTGTCTCGGCGGACATTCACCGATGAGACTTATTGGGAATTCTGTTAAAATGAGCCAGGATAGCAGTCGCTGTATCATCGTCAGTGGACCTCCTTGAAGGTCCACTGCGTGGTTTATCTTCTATGGATCCTGTTTTCTTAAACTTTGCAACAAGTCTGCTAACACAACTCTGTGTTATTGGCTCGCGGTTTGGATGCAGTCTGTTAAATTCAGCAGTGGCCTCTCTTTGACTCCGATTTCCTATGAATAGAATTATCTGGGTTCGTTCTTCCTTGCTCACAGACATTATGGCCTGTAGAAATAGAAGAATATGAATTATGGTTTGTAGAAATAGAAAAATATAAATTTCTCCTATGATGCCGGACTTATGGGACACCCTGTATATAATCATACACAACATAGTATTAACAAAATAGAAAAATATATATATATATTAAATTATATTCAAAATATGCAAAACGTGTAATCATATTATTACAGGAAATATACAAAACGTATAATCATATTATTACAGGATATATATTATATATATATATATATATATATATATATATAGTTACGGCAAATAGAACTGGACCTTTCCATATAGAATTTGGCCTACTTTGAAAATATGACAAATGAGCAGTTTAACACTTACATTAATATTTAGTTATGTTGCCCTTGGCCTTGATGACCATCTGGAGACGTTTCGGCATGCTATCACTCAGTTTTTGAAAATAATCCAAGGTCATGTTCTTAATCCACATCGACTTGATCTCGCGTTGCAGACTATCGAGTGATGTGGTGTCGATGTTTGAAAGCTTCTGCTTCATGACATTCCAGCAGTTCTCGATGGGATTCAGGTCAGGGCTATTTCCTGGCCACTTCAGCACGTTAATATTATTGTCAGCAAGCCACTTTGACACTTTTTTCGCCTTATGACAAGGGACACTGTCGTGCATGAAAACACTGGCGCCGTGTATTTCGTAAAAATGAAGCTGCCAGACACCGCAAGATTATTTCGTCACTCGTATAGAGCCACTCTGGCAAATTAAACTGGGGCAGCTTGACAATGGAGTTTATATGGAAAGGTCGCAGTTCTATTTGCCGTGACGGTGTATATATATATATATATATATATATATATATATATATATATATATATTAACGTAAAGAACGACGCTTGTATAGAAGAACGCTCAGCACAAGAAGAGGGAGAACGAACAAATGAAAAATGAGGTAACCACCCGGGAATCGAACCCGGGATCTTCCGATTGCCGGTCAAATATGCTATCCACTACACCATGCGCCTCGATTTATCAGAAGTCGTAATTCTCCTACATACGAGCAGAAACCAATGCCCTGAAGGGGCACCTCCAGCATGCCGCACATATATACATTTTAACTGGAAACAACACACAGTATAATTAACGTAAAGAACGACGCTTGTATAGAAGAACGCTCCGCACAAGATGAGGAGGGAGAACGAACAAATGAAAATGAGGTAACCACCCGGGAATCGAACCCGGGATCTTCCGATTGCCGGTCAGATATGCTATCCACTACACCATGGACCTCGATTTATCAGAAGTCGTAATTTAGAAGTGGAACAAGACAAATCAATTCCGTTTTTGGATGTGCGTGTACATAGGGAAAGCCCAGGTTTTAAGTTCAGTATCTATCGGAAAAAAAAAACAATTTGTCCTACGTACACTTTTACTCGGGACATGACATCCCCACTAAGAAGGCCATTTTTTCTTCAATGTTTCTCCGCGCCCTTAGGATCGCCAGTCCGGAATACATCGATGCCGAATTAGAAAAAATCAACGGTATTGGAAGTGATCTGTGTTATCCATCTGCGTTTATGGAATCATGTCTCAACAAAGCAAAACGAACTTTCTATCAGGGCAATAATAACACTCGTACTTTGTCAAAAAATATTTTAGTACTTCCATTTTTCCCGGACTTTTTAGGCATTGCTAATGTACTTAAACTTTTGGATATTAATGTAGTATTTTCATATAACAATATTGTGAAAAATATCGTAGTAAAAAATAGCCCTACCAATAATTCAGGCATTATCTATAAAATTGGTTGTAAACAATGTGATTCCTTTTACATAGGTCAGACGGGAAAGGATTTGCACACACGTATAAAACAGCATCAATATTCCGTTAGAACAGGACAGTCGTCCAGTGCCCTTTTTGTCCATTTGTCAGAGTTATCCCACTTTATTGATTGGAATAATGCTTCAGTTTTATTTCACTCTGGCAACATTGTTAATAGAAATATTCTTGAGTCTGCCATTATCCAACTTTCAAATAACTTCAACATAAGCAAAGGTCTTTTTCAACTCGATCCTGTTGTTTTGAATTCCTTCAGAAAAGATTTAGATAAGAAGGGTAGAACGCTAAATCTTTGGTAAACTTGTATGCCACTCTAATAACTTTTATTTTTTAATTTATTTTTATATACAAGATGGGTAGAGTGATAAAACCCGGGCAGATTTCCAGTATAAATTTGTATTTTTTTTTTTTTTTTTTTAAACATTGGTTGGAAACAATTAATTTAATCTTGTGCTAAAAATCGGTAGTTTGATCTTGTGCTAAAAATCGATAGTGTTTCCTTACAAAGTTGTATGTCCATCCCACAATCTTTTAATTTTTAATAATTTTTTTTTTTAATTTCATTTCTCCGTTTATTGTATATGTATGTATGTATATATATATATATATATATATATATATTTTTTTTTTCTGTAACCTATATATAGGCTGTAACTCTCTATGTACTTCAGTGTTCCTGAGGATGTCATTAGACGAAAGCGCTTGAGCACCATTCTGTGTTTCCTTTCCTTCGTGGTTTTATTCATCATATATATATATATATATATTGTGTTTACGTTCTACGGCGCAAAACGCTAAATTCGCATATTATAGAGTCTATATCCACATTGGAATTACTTTGTACGATGTGGTAAAACCGACCAAGCATCACTTCACCGTTTAACCGATGTGGCGGTCTATACTCGACTTAAGTGGCCTTCATATCGTTTAATACTATTTTTGTACCCACTTTTCACTCGGCGGGAAAGTTGTCTTTAAGTACAGCTAGAACACAATCAAAAGCACGCACAAAAATGTCATCGCTAACCACAACATTAAATACAAGTTTATAACACGTCTACAAATTTTGAAAAAGTTTGTGCTTCGGAGATAAAATGTGTTTCCTATTATGGATTTTGGGGTGCTGAAAACGAATATGACCATAAAAACAGTCGATTGGCTACAGTTTCCAAGAAAATTTAAGTTATACATTAATAACATACCTGTATAATGCAGTCACTTATATTGATTCAACCCTTCGCTTCTTTGCTTGTCTCTTGTATTCAACTTATGGAGCATCTCTTGTTATAGTCCAGCAGTAGTCTGCTAGCAATGATGGACTCCATTTCTCCTGGTAGCGTTTCTCCATCGCTGAGATATCCTGGTGGAAATGTTCACCATGTTCATCGCTGACTGCTCCGCAGTTGGCCGGAAAAAAATCCAGGTGCGAATGGAGGAAATGTATCTTTAAAGACATATTGCAGCCCATTTTTTGATAGGACAACAGGAGGTTTTCCACCAGCTCCGTGTAATTGTCAGCTTTGGTATTTCCGAGAAAATTGGTTGCTACTAACCGGAAAGCATTCTACGCTGTCTTCTCCTCACCACCTAGGATACAGTCGAACTCTTCATCTTTAAGAAGCTCGCGGATCTGTGGACCAACAAATACACCCTCCTTGATTTTTGCTTCACTCAGCTTTGGGAATTTACCACCGAGGTACTTAAAAGCTGCCTCAGTTTCATCCATAGCCTTAACAAAATTTTTCATGACGCCCAGTTTGATTTTTAAGGGTGGTAACAAAATCTTGCTCGATTCTACAAGTGGAGGATACTGAATATTTTTTGTTCCAGGTTCCAATGAGTGTCGGAGTGGCCAATCCTTCTTGATGTAATGAGAAGTCCTAGCCCGACTATCCCATTCACACAGAAAACAGGAATACTTAGTGTAGCCCGGCTGCAGTACAAGCACGATAGCAACAACTTTCAAGTCACCACAAACCTGCCACTGATGTTTGTCATAGTTTATGCAGTTCAAAAGTTGCTTCATGTTGTCATATGTTTCCTTCATGTGGACTGCATGACCAACTGGAATTGATGGCAATACGTTGCCAACATGCAACAAAACAGCTTTTAGACCCAACTTTGATGAATCAATGAACAGTCTCCACTCATTAGGATTATGAATAATGTTGAGAGCTGCCATCAGACCATCGATGTCGTTGCAAGCTACAAGGTCACCTTCCATGATGAAGAATGGGACAAAATCTTTTTGACGGTCACGAAACTTACACACTCTAACATTTTCAGCGAGGAGATTCCACTGCTGCAATTTGAAGCACAATAGCTCTGCCTTACTCTTTGGCAGTTCTAAATCTCTGATAAGGTCGTTTAATTCATTCTGAGTTATCATGTGCGGTTTAGATGTCAAGTTATAAACAAATTCAGGGTCTTGTGAAGTTGAAGGCTCACAAGTTTCGCAGGTTCCTTCATTCTCCTCGTCCTCTGACTCCAGGGAGAATGAGTGTGGGGGCTCAGGAACGGGTAGTCATTCGCCGTGAGGTACAGGGCGTATTGCAGAGGGTATATTCGGATATTGTAAACTCCACTTTTTCTTCTTGCAGATACCTTTCTTGACTGGAGGCACCATGCAGCAGTAACAAATGCTGACATGATCTGTTGGTTCCCTCCACACCATTGGCACTGCAAAAGGCATAGATTTCCTTTTCTGATTCAACCACTGGCGAAGGTTTGTTGCACAAGTATTGCAACATATGTGTGGGGCCCAGCTCTTGTCCTGATCTCCAATCTTATAGCCAAAATAAAGGTGATAAGCTTTCCTAATCACGGCGGTTATAGCACGCTTTTGTGATGCAAAAGTCAATTCTCCACAAACATAACAGAAGTTATCTACACTGTTTACGCAATTACGAGGCATTTTTGTTCAAATTAGGCTGAAAAAAATTCAGTTTCAAAAGCAAACACTAAAAAGAGTTTGACAAGGGTGCACTGTATGACTTCCGCAAATGAAGTGATGCTGTGGCGTAATATGTAGACGCCTGTGACACATCAACGCCTTGACTCTACTGCGCATGCGCGTAGTTATATATTTTTTTTTTTTAATAAATTAATGTAATTACATTGCATTTTAATAATTTTAAATTAGGTAAGGTTAAGTTAGGTTAGTATTCCATTTATATTAATATCAAAAACATTATGGGAAACAATATGTTAAAATGATCCAATCTATTTTTTAATAAATAATTTGCAAATACATAATGTAATAGATAAATTTAAAATTACATTTTATTGTGTATATATATATATATATATATGTATATTTTTACATTAATTTATTAAAATAAAAAAAATGTAACTACGCGCATGCGCAGTAGAGTCAATGCGTCGATATGTCACAGGCGTCTAGATATTACGCGACAGATGTAGTCCGGGTGCAGGGTTGCCTGATATCTTTATAAATAGAGCCAATTGGCAATTTTAGGCATTTTCCTATTCAGTGACCCAAAATTAGTAAGGATTGACTACTTTTATTTCCGAAGCATTTTGGCTGTAGACCAGTGCAACGTTCCCTCTAAGGTGTGCGCGTGTGCGCGCGCACACGCATTGTGAAACGCGCGCACACAGCAAAATAAAATGCGCACAGGCTCAAGCGTATCATGAGTCACGACAGTAAATGAAGTAATTTCAAAAACATACCGTCACACAAGGTCTGACCATTTGCATCAACATACTCTAAAGTCGCTCTTTTAAGTATTAACCCCTTCCGCCCGACTTCGCCGACGTCCGCGCAATTATGCAATACGGATTTTTTTTACTCTATGTATTTGCATTTTTTTTCTTTTATACATTAACTCATTGAATACAAACCTTCTCTTTCTTATTTTTGCATAAAAATGAATAGTAATTATCTCATAATTTGGAAAAAATACAATTATTTTTTATCTTATTTCTATTTTGTGAATGGATAAAATCGTGTATTAATCTTGATAGTCTATTTTAAATTGCTAAATGCTAAAAATTGTTTTGAGAAATGATAACTAAAATAGTCATTTTCAATTAGTTATTTTTATTTTATTTCTTTATTTTGTTGAATTTTATTTTACTATTTTTTATTTTATTCATATTTTTGGAATGGATAATTTTTTTTCTTTTTTAAGAATATATAATATTGTAAACAGTTTCTTAATATCCATTTAATAGTACCGTAATGATCAAGCTATCACCTTATGGAAATAATATTTATTAAATATTTAATATTTATATATATTTAATTTTGAAGATAATAGCGCTCAGAAAAGTTTGCACAATTTTTCACCATGAATCTAAATGTATGCACAACGGAAATTTCTTGCGCATAAGGACTAAAAAAAATTAGAGGGAACATTGGACCAGTGTAATCATGCCTTTCCAATCGAGTGCTTTTTCTTAACGCCCCGAACTTTTCAATCGTGAACTCTTCTTCGCTCGGCCTAAGGGGATTGGAAATATTCTACCAAATCGTAACGACACCTATCCACTATATAGAGGTACAGCTCTTCAGGGTGAACAGTGTAGGCGAGCTCAGCTCTGTACCTCTCAAGTGCTTAAGTGCTTTGTACCAAAGCTCAGGATATTTCGATGAATCTAAACCTTTTAAATATGCATCCAGATCTAGACCGTTTTCCCCCTGTTCATTCCTACATTCAACAAATCATTCGAGCAGAGCGGTGTAAGCGTATTCAAGTACCGTGCCAAAATAAATCATGTCTGTAACACGCGCATCTAATATAGGCTTCACCTTACGGAATCCGACGATCTCAAACATTCTGTCGAGGATGAAACAGATTCGTGTAGGAACAAGAACGTCATTATCAGCTGTGTTCTTCCACATTAGTAGTATATCAATGCATGGTTGTTCGTTATTTACACTCAATGTACAAACAATGGTATATGAGGAGGCGTCACTAATCACCTCTCTTATTGTATCTACGTCAGCTGGTATTTTATAACGGTCCTCAGCCCACATCTCAACTACCACGAAGATTTTATGCATCTCCTCAAGACTTAAATAAATAACGTTACGTCTGCTTGCATGCCTGCAGATCGTTTCAAGCACACAGTTAATGGTGCCGGTTTCTCGCCTGAACACGCGCAATGACTTCGTCACGGAGACGTCGTACGAGGCGTTGAAAATGCTTCTCAAAGGAAGTTCCATCGTATTCACAAGGTTCAAGATGACTATGGCGCGTCCACACGGTGCAAGCTCTGAGATGATTATGAGCCACAGGAGGCATGCAGGCAGGATCGGCTCGACGGGCGGGGTGAATCACCCTGATAAAACGTGAATGGGTTCGTTCGAACTCGTATGCTCCGAGAGGAGTGAGTCACACCATAATCTAATGAAACGTGTACGGCGCTGATCGAGTCGTTGTATCCCATTATATTGGGCAAATGTTTTTTTCTGCTACAAGAAGTAATATCGGTTTTAATGCTTTATCACTCCCACGAATACGCACCAGACATTTTTGCAAAAGGGGATTTTCACGAACTAAACACATTTTTTAAATGTTTTATCACTCCTAAACATCTTCACAAACCGAGGCGCTATTAGAGAGAAACGTATGTTCATATTGATCCTTTTTGTTTAACAGGCGATACTCATCTCTAATATCTGTTAAAAACTCACACAACCCATTAGCAACAACCTTATTAGAAACCCCATCATGACATACAGGGTGTCCCATAAGTCTGGCATCATAGGAAAAATAATAAAAAAAGGCAAAACAAAAGCTTTTATTTACAGAACGTGCTCAATATGTCCATCATTGTTTTCAATACACAAATTCAGACGTGATACCCAGTCAGCAAGCACACGGTGAATGATGTCAGGAGTAATGGTGTTACATGCCCCAATAATGCGCTGCCGCAAATGTTCAACATTCCTAATTTTCTCTGCGTATACCAGAGCTTTCAAGTGGCCCCAGAGATAAAAATCTAGTGGCGTGAGATCCGGGCTTCTAGCTGCCCATTCCACAGGCCCTCGACGTCCTATCCAATGACCAGGGAATTGTTGGTACAGGTATTCCCTTACTTGGGTGCTGTAATGTGCAGGAGCGCCGTCTTGCTGGAACCATGTTGGGAAATTTCCTTCTTCGTTCAAGACACTGGGAAATGCTTCTTCCTTGAGCATACGTAGGTAGGTTCCTCCAGTGACATGTTCATCGGAAAAGAGGGGGCCTATGATGCGATCCTTCCAAATGCCACACCATACCATCACCCGAGATGCACCTTCTTCCTTTGAAGAGGTATAGCATTGAGGGTTGTTTTTAGACCAGTAGCGGGTGTTCTGTCGATTTACCTTACCATTTCCATAAAAAACAGCCTCGTCACTGAACAGAATGGTGGACGGGAAATTGGCATCCCGAGCATATGAATTATGGTTTGTAGAAATATAAAAATATGAATTTCTCCTATGATGCCGGACTTATGGGACACCCTGTATATTAATGTAGTGGTAAAAATACTTAAGATTGTCCATGATGACAAGATTTACATTTTCAGCCGTAGGATAAGAGTAATCGGTATGGTGTAACATGATATAATACCGCTTATCATACCACTCATCCACAAGACTCACTACCCACAACTGTTGTTTATCTTCTGATCGTCTTGCTTCTTCTACCACGCGGTGCACGTAAGCCTTTATAAAGCTTAGTTCTATAACGTACTTCAGTACATCGTCTGTACTGCGAAATCCTACAACCCCCTCGCCAGAATATCCGTAGAGTATTTGAATAGCCTGGCCCTTCGCGCGATTCAATGCAGCCTTAAAAGAGGCAAAGGAAGCGGGTATAGGAAGTTTTTCAGTATCCACTACATCTACGCACTTGGCAGAATACCACTTCATAAATGTTGAACACGCGATATTAAAGGTGGCCATTTTCTTCTATGCGAGAGAATACACGTTGAGCTCAAGGGTATACAGAGATCAACTGAGTACGGAAGGGTAGATGCCTGCTCAGGTTGCGGCATGATTCATGTCGCCGGTCTTACAGTGGGCAGGGCTTAACTTTTTACTGTACGCACGCACACACGCAAAGTAAAACGCTAGTTGAAACATGATTTATTTAATAAACGAAATAATCAAGATGTATATATTTACAAATACGTGTAATAATTAAGTTAGCAATAGACATATCAAAGATTATGGTATCCAAAGGGTACGGTGTCATAGGTACCAGGCACCTGGTAGCGTTTCCTATAGGTGTTACGGCACACCTTTGTATCCCTAAGTTCCTTCACGCCCCCCAGCATCTGCGCCCGAAAATTGTGGATGCCTACAGTCAGTTAGGGCGGACGGCCGCCTTCATCATCCAAGCACACTAACTCCTTCATCGAATCAAAGTTGACGACCCGCCGATTCGCTTGGTTAAGCGTGATACCCTTAGTTTTCACGATATACTTCGTTTCATCCTCTATCCTCACCCGTACCCTATAGGTTTTTGGCCCTGTTGACACAAACGAGTCGGCGTATGCGTTGTCCCCATACTCATCCTTGATCTCGTCAGTTAGCTCACCGAGGAACTCCCCAATATCAGTCTTGTATTCACCACTCCTCGCTGTGAATATCACGCTATCTGTATCGGCATACAAAACCCGCCGACCAAGAGAATGCAAGAGGCCCGAAAGTTTGATGCGCGCGTAGGCTGTTGTGAAGCTGGCTACAGGAATGTTTGTAACCCGTGAGGTATCTGTAGCCAAGTCAATATTGTTGTACTTTATTATGTAAGTATTACCTACGTTCACAATCTCCATGACCTCTTTATCAGGTGCGTTGGCGTAATCCCAGACTTCACTATAACTTTGCACCAAATACCCTTTACCGGTATTCTGCGCAAATTTTTTCCAAAGCTGTTTAGGCACAATTTTGCACTAAAGCGCTTGACAGGATTCTTTACAATTTGGGCACGATCAAGCTGTATACTCTCGTGGTCACGGTAACGCTGAATATAAGACGTTTTTTTATCTTCGGTTTCAACCCCCGCGGATATCCTGACGCCTCAACCTTATCCTTCAAAAATGCGTTTATATATGGAGTGAAAAGGTTGGGTAGCTTCTGAAACCTCCACACCTCATGTATCTTCATTATTCTATACCCATGGCAAACGGCTAGGGCTAGCTCAGGGCTTGTGTATACACCTCTGATCTTGCGCTGGTGGGGTGTATGGCCACAATCACCATTGTTCTCTTCCGCGCACTTCACACACAGGGGAAACACGAGTTTGTGATCTATAACGACGGGCAAGATCGGCATCCATAAATCGCTAGGGGAGAGCACGTCTACGAAAGAAAGGCCGAAATAGTACCCGTTTAAATTTCTTGAAAATTCGTTGATGGAGGGTAGGTTAGGGCCCACCAGTTTCTCAGGCGCACCTACGGGGTACGGATTGTTCTTCATCACGTAGGGGTATAAAGAACAGAAATCGTAGTGGTGAAGCTTCACACCCTCCGTAGGTGGAAAGTATAGCTTGAAGGGATTTGTAAGCCCACTGAACAAGCTATCTCCGCATTTGAGAGGATCCAGTACCATTGAACGCTTGATCGTGTTTATTTCTTCACGGTACACCCCGTCTGTCTCCATCCGTGCATCATACTCATGCTCCCACAAGACTTTGTGAGTGAACTGGGAGCCTATAAGTTGATCGCGGGTGCGCGTCCACGCAAGACAGTCGGCAGGGGATCTACCGTGGATATCTCCCACGATTCCACACCATGGACGGGGGCATCTATGCCACCAGCAACCGTTAAAGGAGTACACAGTCTTCACACCAGTGACACGGTTTTCACTTAGACCATCAACACAAAAAACATGGCCATTAACCTTAATGGGTACTTCGCCCGTGTTACGGGCATGCTTTATGTACACCTCTCTGATGTTGTAGGTGTATGAGACAGTAAATAGCCTTGTGCCCATAACTGCGGGGATTGTGTCTGTGAATGATGGCTAAGGTGTCTTTAGGCATGAAGTTATTCTTGAACACCGTAAAACATAATGATGCGATGGTGGTTGCGACTTGCAGCGGATCGCATTTGAAACGACATATGTACATTGTACATCCTTCTAAAGGCCTAGAAACATACTCTAAGCACGCGTACATCATTCACGCAATAACGCTCACATTCATCAGCTATATTATAAGGATTACGTTCATTAAAACTGTTGTAGTATCGATCAAAATCTTCCCGTTCATCTGTACTCATACAGTCATAGTTAAAGTGATGTTTGGGTGGAGGTAGACCTACGTAATTTAAAGTTTCACTAGTGAGGAATGTGTAAGGGAAATATCCTTTTGAAACTTCAGCTGCTACCCCGATCACTTTGGGTAGCTTTGCTAATTTGCAGGGTGTGAATAATAAAGTGTCTTTAAATTGTACATTACCTCTTATTTGCATCTGTATTAATTTGTTGCCTCTTTTCAATGGATCACCTGTAAATATCTCAGATGATTCGTGCTCAAGCAACTCCTTATAAAGGAACTGTGTGTCAAATTTTGCCCCGTTATGCGCGAGAATATACACAGTCATTTTTTTTAACTTGTCCGCTAACTTGACAATATAGGACACAAATAGTTTTACAGGACTTGGACATTCGTTTTAAAAACGTTTGTACGTTTGCCACATTTGGGGCACTCATCGCACTCGATCTCCATAAACTCCACAGATAGTCTGGCACACAAGTAAATGTGGAATAACCTCTTTGGTTTCAGCGTTCGTGTATGTTTCTATATCGTAGTACACAGTTATACAAGGGTTGTTTTTAGGCTTGACGTCTTTCATATAACATACATGCTTTAAACCATCCGCCTTATATTTCTCATTGCATATAGAACAGTGAATTTCGTCAAATTTATGGGTAAACTTTCCCCAGTTATCCATCATGTGAAACATACCACATTCACAGATTCTCATTTTCCTGCACGTACCAGTTGATTTATGGAGATCAAAACAGATATTATTGAAAAATGTGCGTCTACACACATCACAATCCCTCTTCTCAGCTTCAACTACACGGCTTTCACATTTGGGGCTTTTACACTGCTCACATACCATGTGACATTCTTTACAATGTTTCACTATATCAGAGCTTTCCAAACTGGTGTGTCGCGACACATGTGTTTTTTTGTATTTTGAAAATTTTGATTTTTCTATCAACAAAATCGGCTACAAGATAAGCCACTTACTGAAAAATTATCTGATATTTGATATTTGATAACAAAAATTAATTAATGTGTCGTGAAAATTGTTATGCTTAAATAGTTTGTCGCCAACGTTAAAAGTTTGGAAAGCTCTGCACTATATCATCCGCAAACTCGAGACACCCCTTACACAAATCATGATGTCGTCCATATTTTTTACTTTTATATTTGACCTTATATTACGGATGGGTAGATATGTTGAACCTAATAGTCCTAAAATAAGTAGGGGTCTTGTACGATCTCTCACACAGCTTTTAAAAACATACACAGTTCTACGACGATCATCCAGGCCAAATACAACTATACGAGCATTCATTTCCTGTTCTACCCTTCTCAGCTCCTCAGGACCCATATTACAGTCAAACTCAAGTTCACAGTCCACAGCTAGTTTACGGGCACGATCCACGACCGTAGGCAACCAAATATTTTGGGTCCGTGTATTTAGTACAGTAATCGTACGTGCTAAGACTACTGCTATAAAGCCACAACTACGATCGACGTTTATATGCCGTCTATAAATAGCCTGAGAATTGAAGTTAAGAGTATACGGTGTGGCACTATGACCCGCAACACGGAATACACGGTCAATATTCACCGTAAAGTTGTCCATATTGAAAGCTATACTACTTTGGGAGGCCTGCATTATACGACCCAATAAATACTCTACATCTTCAGCCGCCAAACGCCTGAATGGCACTACTACCAAAAAATCATCTACAGAGCCATCATCTGAGCCGAATCAGAAGGACAGCCTCGTCCTGACTTCACGCTCGTCGCGGTTCTGAAGGGCAAACTCTACAATACGCTCTACAACGCGGCGTAGCCCGTGTTCAACACCGTTGCTATACATGGATCTAGGATCAACCCTGGCTATATACCGATTTCTAGTCAAAGCTGGGGTGCGGTGCGCACCAACTCGAATGTTATACCCTCCTCAACAGAACGGGGAGCAGATGTGGAGGATGAACAAGGGGGTATATTGGCGGAATGCTCTACTGTGGGGGTTGTTGCGTAAGACGTAGAGGGTTGGGGCTCTATTACTGCAGACTCAACAGAACGGGGTGCAGTTGTGGAGGATGAACAAGGGGGTATATTGGGGGAATATTCTACTGTGGGGTTGGTTGCGTAAGACGTTGAGGGCTGGGGTTCTACAGTACTACTGGTGGTCTAACAACCGGCGCAGTCCTGACGCGCTTTATACCTGACGTGGAGGACTCTTCATCATATCTCCGTTTTGAACGTGTAACAGGTGCCGCTGGTGAGGGTTTATCGGAGGGTATGGGCATTTTAATTCACGGTAAACGGGCTCATCCGTGATATCGATGATGGGGGCTGTACATGGTCGTCATTCACGGTTCTGTGGAAGAAGAAAACAAAATATAAGGAGCAGCACTCGTTATTTGTAATATTTTGTAAATGACCCACTTAGGGGTGTGGCGTGTTAGAAATGAAATCTGTAGAAAAATTCAGATTCACGAGCCCATCCACATGTATTATATCTGGACCTACAGGTTGTGGTAAAACGGTGTTTATGCTTAAAATCATTAAAGAAAAGGGGGAAATGTTCTCAAAATTTGTGCATAAAGTTATTTCGTGCTATTCGACATACCAATCAGTGTTCAACGAGTACCAAGACGATGTTTTGTTCCACAAGGGGATCTATGACGTTAATTCGCTAAAGGGAAATGAACATACAGTCATCGTAATTGACGACCTCATGTTGGAGATGGATAAAACGTTTGCTGAGACATTTACAGTATTCTCCTACCACCTCAACATAAGCGTGTTCTTCATCAATCAGAATCTATTTTTCAAAAATAGATACATGCGCGATGTGTCGTTAAATACGCAGCATCTAATCTTATTCGCGCAACGTAGAGATGTGTCACAAATTGGGGTATTAGCCAGTCAAATGTTCCCGAATCAGCGTAAGGAGTTTTTGGAGGTTTATAAAGAGGTCTCAAAGCAACGTTATGGATATTTGCTTTGTGACCTTCACCCGCGAAACACGTTTAGGGTGTTTCTAAGAACGAATATATTTCCAAACGGACCTGAAACCGTGTATATTCCAGAATGACGAATAGGCTAAAGAAATACCGTGAATTAATACAAATTTATGAACGACTGCCTCGAGCATTGCAGCAGATGTTTGTTAAAAATATCGACTGACTTTTTAAAATGCATCTGTGAAATCTGCCTTAATGTTATAAAATGTAATGTTCCAATGAAATCCTCTCAGAAGACTCGCTTACGTCGTTAGAAGAACATAATAAGGACGCTCGCCCATAAAAGTCAGACTGTGGGTAAGAAAAAGCGTATTATTGTACAAAGAGGTGGTTCGTTCCTCCCCATCTTATTTTCAATTTTGGGACCTTAACTGACTAGATTAATATAATGAAGAAGGTGGATGTGATCCCGCACGAGGTGTACGCTTCATTACAAAGGAGTCCAGACGCGGTTCTAGAGCTCCGTAAAAATAGTCTTAGAAGAATGGAAAGTGAGTTGCTAACCCTATTAAACAGTGAAAAGGCACCTGATGAGAAAAGAATCTTGTACCAAGAGGCTTTGCAGAAATTTCTTCATGAGTACGAAGATTATAAGCATCCTACAGAGCTCCCCGTGAGGCACAGCTCGAGTAGCGCTGAGCATAGCGACACAGGACCTGAGCAACCACAGAGTAGCGGAACACAGTTCATCGAACATGTGCTAAAAAACAGCCTCCCCCATACATTGTGGAATAAAAGGCTAAGTCTTTATAATCTACTGAGTGAGGACCCCATCATACAGTGGACCGGTACAGGCGAGGTCATTGTTGAAGGAACAAGGGTACAAGGATCCAATATCGTTGATATTGTTCATGTTCTGGTGAGAAAGTGGGATAGGCCCTCACCAACAGGATGGAGGCATATTAAAGCAAGACTACAACAAATAAATATTCCCAAAACATTGATAGGTAATCTGAATAGGTTAAAAGACTTGGAACATGCACCGCACATCTCACAACTGAGTACACCTTCGCCCGCAGCAGCTGCAGTGTCTCTGAAGAGGAGAAAGAAGAGCACAGACGGCCAACCTTATCCACGTGCCTCTAAAATACGCAAATGGCTGACGTATTAAGTAAGCACTATTATGACATTTCTAACCCTGCATCCTATGGTGGCGTGAATAGATTTTACAGAGTTGTTTATGGTGTAAGGAAAAAAGATGTTGAGAGATTTTTACGGGGCCAGGATGCTTATACACTTCATAAACCGGTGAGAAAAAGGTTTTAAACAGCCAAGACAACAGCCGCCTCGATTGACTCTATTTGGCAGGCAGATATAACAGACATGCAAAGATATTCCGTGTACAACGATGGCTACCGTTACATCCTGTTCACAATAGATGTATTCTCTAGATACCTGTGGCTAATTCCCCTGAAAAATAAATCGCCTGAACAGTTGCTAAAGCGGCCAAAACGCTGATGTTGAAAGAAAAGAGGATTCCTGGCTAGTTTTGTACGGATATGGGAAAAGAATTTATAGGACGAGCTTTTCAGAACATGCTGTCAGAGTTTAATATCAGCTATTACACTTCCAATTCTATACATAAGGCTTCTTTGGCTGAAAGAGTTCAACGTACTATAAAGGAAAGCATGCACCGATATTTTACACAAAAACACATATAGATATAAACGTTCTCGATTCATTGGCTTCATCCTAGAACCGCTCACACTATCGTACGATCGGTACAACGCCTAACGATGTTTTAGAAAGAGGCAAGCGCCCGAGAAGAGATGGAATGCCGCTACCACCACCACCCTCTGTGCGTTTCAAAATCAATGACTATGTAATGACTATGTAAAACTGTCACGTTCGGGAAATAAATTCGCGAAGGGTTTTGAGCAAGGATGGACACGCGAGATTTTTAGAGTTAGAGCTATTTACAGATCTACAGAAGCTAAGGCTAACAAAGACCCTAAGGTCCACTCTAAGGTTAGCCCGAGAGAAAGGAAAGAGTAGAGGGTTAAGAGAAGAAAAGAGAAGAGAAGAGAAGAGAATAAGGGATTAAGTAAGGAGGAACACCTATCACTCGTGGGTTAACATTCATTCAGAAAAAGATAAAAAAGACACCATCATCATCCGCCGGCCACTGCCGACAAGTCAGATAAATAGTCGGAGAAAATAGGAGAGGGGTGAAAGATGAAAAGAAGTAAAATAAGAACGCTTACAAACCATGCAAACACAGTCTTAACTCACTGTCATACCATGCAAACTACAAACATGCAAGAAAAGAGTTACAGACATGCAAAGTAAGGAGATAAGAAAAAAAAAAAGTAGGTAAAGTTAAACAAAAAGTGGGTTAGTTTATGACACGAGCTACATCTACGTTCGTGTTAGTCTATTTTTTTTTTTTATTGCTGGCATCACACGCTGGCATGTCACAAGCTGGCATTCATCGTCAACAGACTCATCCTCGACCACCACCACCAGAGCTCATGTTGCTAATTTTTTTTTATTTTAAACAACGTTAATATTTTTAAAATGTCTGTCAAGACGGTTCTTAAACACATTAACGCTGGTAGAGTTCACGACGGGCGCGGGAAGATTATTCCATTTATCAATTACTTTAAACGTAAAGAAGTTTTTAGCGATATTAGTAATGAAACGTCTGCCACGCAACTTAAATCCGTTATTACGAGTATTACTATTTACGATTTTGAAAACTTCAATAGGCTCCCCCCTTAATCTCCTAGTTTCGAGTGAATACAGGTGAATACAGGGGGAGGTGGTTTTTCCCTCATGTTTGTCGCTTTTAAACCAAATCCAAGCCCTGTCCGTGTCGTTCCTCACCGTGCGTAGGATGAGAATGGCCGCCTTGTAGGCACGGGGACTGGGTGTGGATGTATCTTCCCTACGGGACATCTAATGGCGGTGGGACTGAGTGTGCCCACGTTTCGCCTTTCCCATGTTGGAGTCGGTGGTGGCTGGATGCGCACGGGGGATGAAGTTTTCTTCTCCTTTGCCATGGCTTCTCCTCTTCGGTTTACGACCCCTGCGCCTAATTTGCGAACTACGAATTTGGATACTCTTCTCCTCTCTCCGCCCCCTTTTTGGGGGCCTCCACTAAGGTGGTTGATTCCTGCACGCGTATGTCCACCATTGGTACTCTGGAACCCTATGTTCTTTGTCGACTCTTTCGACCTCCCGTCGCCTTTTTTGTTGTTGAACCAGCTACCTCTCGTTCTTTGCTTTCTCATCGTGTTGCGGTCTTTTGCAGTCTTGCGGATTCCGCCCAGGTCTCTCGCGAGGATATTTCGGAGATCCGTGATGGGTCTTTACTCGTCAAATCTCGATCTCGGAATCAGAGTAGTGCTCTAGCTGCAATCTCTATCTTGGGTGATTGTCCGGTCTCATGCGTCCTCAATTCGACGATGAATTCCTGCCGAAGCACTATTTTTGCCCCTCAACTCTTAGACGCTTCGGAGGAGGACGTCCGCTTCCGTTTTGTGGAGTGGAAGGTGTCTTCTGTGCATTATTTCAGGAAACGTGTACGTAGATGGCTATCTTCAGCTCACCCAGGGCTTACTCTTGACTTTTTACGAGCTGTCGCCTCCAGCTCATATCTGGTATACTTGGATCTGTTTCGATGTACGGCTTTATGTTCCCCCTCCTACCCGTTGTTTTAATTGCCGGATATTCAGGCATTCTGGTTCTCGTTGTCGCGGGTCTACCAGTGTTTGCATTCATTGTGGCCAGGATTTCCATGGTGTGCCTTGCCCTAACTCCCCCTCTTGTATCAACTGTGGTGGTAACCATCTCGCTTCTTCAGCACCCTGTATTATTTGTAAGTTCGAATTTGAAGTCGCTATTCTCAAGTCCATGGAGCATATGGCTTTTCCTGAGGCTTGCGCTCAGGTTCGTGCTCGTTTTGTTCGGGAACGTGCCACGTTCGCTGACATTCTTCGTACGTCCTGTTCGCGACCTGGTCGTTTTCGGAAACCTGCTACCGGCTCGTCTATTCCTCTAGTCTCTTCTTCGCTCGCTTCAGCCCAGTTCTGCTTCTCACAACGTCTGTCTCAGCAGTATCCATGCGTTTCTCCTCGGGTTTCTTTTACCCGAACGCTCCCGCGCCGCATTCTCCTCCTCAAGGGCGTTTGCGGGTTTGCCTCATTATGGGGACCCTCTTACTGGTCGGAGGGGTGTTAAGTGTGGGGCTGAGGAGACCTCTCCAGGTTCTCCAGATTTCCGCCGCTGCCTCCGTTGTTTAGATCTGGTTTCCTCTCCGTAGTTTGCCCCTGCCACCATTAGTTGTCCCCTTACAGATCCTGCCTGAGGCTTGACTTCATCCCTCTGTCCCAGTCGGCGACTCCCTCCTCTTCTGGATGTACTACGGATCTTGGTGACTCAATTCCCCCTTCCCAGGTGGGCTCGTCATTCTTTCACCAAGGTCTTCTGCCCGTTCCTCGCCCTTCGGACCTCCGCCAGTTAGAGAGCCAACTCGAGATGTTAGACTCCCTTCCGTCAGCTTTACCCACTCGTTCTCTCAAAGCTTCCAGCCTACTCTTGTTTTCCGTTGTCCGTTCGTTGTCCGTTCATTCTTCGTTCTGCCTCTCCTTGCTCGACAATGCTTCGGTTTCTGTTCCTTCTTTAGGAGTGTGCCGGGGTCGTTTTAGGAAGTGTTCCATTCCTGTACCAGTTTCTTCATCTCTCCCTGCTCACCCGTCTGATCCTCGCCTGCGATCCCAACCCGAACAGGTTGGGTCAGACTCCCACTTACGGGAGAACCGTCGTATTTGTTCTATTGTTTCTGGTCGGTAGTTCTTTAATTTTTAACTTTTACTTTTTCACATTTTACCTCTAACTTTTAACTTTTAAACTTTTCTCGTTTATATTTTCTTTACAATGGCTAATTTTATGATAGTTCCATCCTTCATTGGAACTGTCGCGACATTTTTGCCAACTATGAAGAAACGAGGAAACGATTTTGGGTACTCGGACTATGCCTTCTCACACTGGCTTTCTCCTTTACGACCGCCCTGGCCGCCCACGGTCCTCCAAGCGGTTCTGCCAGTCTTGTTCATATTTCTGTTCCCTGTCGTCCTCTTATACTCCGGTCTACTTTACAGGTGGTTGCTGTCCTACTTTCCTTGTCTCGGCAGTACTGTATACCGTCTGTTCTGTTTACCTTCCTCCACACGTTTCCGTCTCTCGAGAGGAACTAGTGGAAATTATTGACCACCTCCTTGAGAAACTTTCAATGCTGATACCTTGATTTTCCTAATGTCATCCCACTCCTTCCATTGTCTTCCATTGTGCTTCTATTTATTACCATGTTCACACTGATACTTTTTCCTGCATTGATCTTTCGTTTGTTCCACCGACGCGACGCTCTCAGTGATTTTTCCTAGGGGAAGACTAGGCTTGATTATTTCCCGGTGCTGCTGTCATTGATTGTTCCCGACACCAACCTGCCGCTTTCTTCCAGTTGGCTTTTCTCACAGCCGACTGGGAGTCATACCTTAATTTCACTTATGTATCCTGCACTGCTCATGATTTTTCATCGGTGGACGGTTCTTTGGATTTCTTGGGTCGGAAGATATTGAATGCAGTTGAGATGGCAATTCCTGGTCGACAGCGTACTTCCCATTTGATCCGTGTCCGGTGCCTTTCGTTCTTCACCGGTGGCTAGCCTTCAGGCGGAGTGCAATTCCCCTCCCCTTCAGTAACGTCGTGCATATCTCCAGATGAAGTGCTTTTACCGCGCTCACAGGATTCCTTTCTCTCTTCTCTATACTGTTCCTGATAGACCTCTTCCTCCGGATGATTCTTGGCATCTTGCTTCAAGTGTCCATGCCTTTTTCTCTCACCGTGCCCTTGCTCCTCCTCTGATCCTTCCAGTCTCGTTTCAGGACCTTCCTCCTTGGATTCTTTTCCCGATTTCATAAGAATTCCACCCCTAGTACTGTTTTGTTGTCTTTGTTCTGTAAACACTTTGTTCGCCATCCTTCTTTTATTCATATCTACACAGATGGATCTCATTCTTCGTCAGGTGTGGCCACTTCGGCGGTTTTCAATCTCCCTTCTAAGACTGTTCGGAGTATTCATTTCCCACGCGATACTTCCATTTACTCGGCGGATTTTTTTGCTATCCTGAAAGCTTTAACTCATATTGGTGCTTTCCCCCGAAATCTTTTGTAATTTTTTCGTTGTGGCAGCACGAGTGGGATGGCGTCGGTGTGAACAAACTCCACCATCTCAAGCCTGTCCTTCGTTATTGGTCTTCTTCTTATCATAAATCTCGACATAAAGAAGTTCTTTTGGCTCGTTTGAGAATCAGTCATACTCGTTTCACCAATGGTCAGCTTATGTCTGGCGACCTCCCCGAGCCTTGCCCTCATTGTTGTGTCCCGTTCATAGTTGAGCACGTGTTTGTTCTTTGCCCACTTCATTCGACCTTTCGTTTGCATTGCTTCTCGGAGTTGCATCCCCATCCGGTCTCGATGCGTCTTTCGTCCATTCTTACAGAGAGTGTTTCTTTTTCTGTTCCTATATTTGAATTTCTCGGACTGCCGTTTCTTTTTTCCCGCCTCTAACCTAGTTTCGTCGGGATATAAACCTTTTTAGGTTTGAAGCGGCGGTCAATCCCAAAGAAAGAAAAAATATAGTGTATATATATATATATATATATACACACACACACACACACACATATATATATATATACTATATATGAAGACAATTCAAATTACTGTTTCTGTTTAGAAAATTAATGTTGATCTGTTTTCCTTTTGTTTAAAGCTAATTTAAGATGTTCTTATACTTTAATTTTTTTTGTGCAGGAAGGAGAGGCCAAGGGTGAACGCCAGCAAAAACGCCCCCTCATAGAAGAAAAAGAAGAGATCAAAAGTCAAGGTTCACAATTTTCGAGATGCCTAGACACTCTGCGCTTGAAAGATTGGAGGTCATAGACAGGGGGAAAGATGAATTGAGGAAGACTGTTCCAGAGTTCACCGGTTCAGTAGATGAAAGAATGAAAACATCGATTAACTCTTGCGTTAGGGACTTCGACAGAAAAAGGAATGAGAAAATGTTGAAAGTCTGGCGCTTCGTGCTCTCCTTAAAGGAGGAGGCATGGAATTAGAGAGTTCAGAAGAGCAATGTCCGTTATAATAGTGATGGTAAAGAGAGAGTGAGGCAACATCGCAGCGAAAAGAGAGGGATTGAAGACATTGAGTAAGAGGCGGGGAATTGATGAGACGAAAAGTCTTTATTTCCACCCCATAAGTACGGCTGTGTGTGCTGAGCCACACCAAACATGAGAACCATACTCCACACAGGGGCAGACAAGACCCCTGTACAGAGACAGCAACTGAGCGAAGGTGAAGAAACCGCGGAGGCGGTACAGCAAACTAAACCTCTTGGAAGTTGTTTTGGAAAGAGAGTATATGTGATCTTTCCAGTAAACATTACGCGGAAAGGAAACGCCAAGAATGTTAAAAGAAGAGGAAGGATTGAGTTGTGTATTGACGAGTAGATAGATTGAGGAAGCTTTTCAGGCAATGACAACCACAAGGTTTTCCCTGCCCCAATCAGGGCTGGCAGAAAGATCAGAGGTGAGGTGTTCCATAGCCGTCCTACGTGAATCATGGAGTGACTGTTGAGAGGGATACTTTAGGAAGCATGTGGAGAAGTGAAGAGTGAAATCGTGGGCATGGAAGTGAATAGGAAAGGAAGTGCGATTAAAAGATCATAAATAAATAAAAGGAAAAGAGTGGGTGACAGGTCAGAACCATGAGGAACAACGCTGTTGATAGCTTTAGGAGAAGAACAGTGGCCATCTACAACCGCAGCTATAGATAGGCCAGAAAGGAATTTATAAATGAAGGCACAGATAGAAGGACAGAAACCGAAGGTGGGCAGTTTCGAAGTTAAAGATTTGTGCCAGACTCTATCAAAAGCTTTCGATATGTCTAGCGCAATAGCAAAAGTTTCACCGAAATCCTGAAAGGAGGGTGACCAGGAGTCAGAGATATATGCAAGAAGATCGCTAGATCACCACCACCTTTGGCTTTCCTCCCATTTCACTGACATCCCTGGTGAACTAGCTTACAACTTTTCTATCTCAAATGAACTAGAGCAGATTTTACAGCACCCTACTCGTATCCCCGATCCCTTCGAGATAGACCCAACATTCTGGATTTATTTCTTACCTCATCCTTCCTCTTACTCTGTGAAACTTTTCTCTCCGTTGGGCTCCTCCGATCACAATCTTATATCTGTTTCTTGTTCTATCGCTCCTATTCGGCCTTTGGATCCTCCCAAGAGGAGGCGCCTTTGGCACTTCGGCGCCCCTGATTGGGAGGCCCTTAGGCAGTGATTTTCCATGGAATGATTACTGCTTTCGTGGCTGGTGCCCTTCTGAGTGTGCTGAGCGCATCACAGAGGTGATTCTCTCGTGCATGGTGGCGTACATCCCATATTTTATTCCTACTACTAATGCAAAAACACCTTGGTTTAACTTTATTTGTTCTAATGATATCCACAACAGAGAGGAGGCTTTCAGAAGGTACCGTCGCCATCCATCTCCTGACTCTCACTCAGCTTATATTTCTGCTCGGAATCGTGCAAAATCTGTTCTTCGACTCGCCAAAAATTCCTTCATCCGACAAAAATGTGAAAATCTGTCCAATTCTAATTCTTATCGCTCTTTCTGGCATCTAGCTAGGAACCTCTTCAACAACTTTACTTCCTCTTCAACAACTACAACTTTACTTACTCTTCGCTCAAACCTTCGCGTACAATTCAAACCTGGATGATTCCGGTGCTGTTCCTCCATCTCCTCCCACTTCTGACTTTATTATGTCTGAAATTAAAATCTCTTCAAAAGATGTTTTTTCTGCCCTATCTGGGTTCAACTCTAGGAAGGCGTATGGTCCTGATGGTGTTCCTCCTGTTGTTCTTAAGAACTGTGCTGCTGTACTTACATTCTGCTTAGGCAAACCCTTTCGTCTTTGTCTCTCATTTGGTACTTTTCCTTCCTGCTGGAAGTTCGCTTTCATTCGGCCTGTTCCAAAGAAGGCTGACAGCTCTCAACTCTCCAACTATCGTCCAATTGCTTTGACTTCTTGCCTTTCCATAGTTTTAGAATCTATCCTTGATAGAAGATTCTTAAACACCTTTCCTCTCACAATCTTCTTTCAGATCGTCAGTATAGATTCCGGAAGGGACGCTCTACTGGTGATCTTCTTGCATATCTCTCTGACTCTTGGTCATCTTCCTTTCGGGATTTTGGTGATACTTTTGCTATTGCGCTAGACATATCAAAAGCTTTTGATAGAGTCTGGCACAAATATTTAATTTAGAAACTGCCCGCCTTCGGTTGCTGTCCTTCTATCTGTGCCTTCATCTCTAATTTCCTTTCTGGTTCATCTATAGCTATAGTTGTAGATGGCCACTATTCTTCTCCAAAAGTTATTAACAGTGGTGTTCCTCAGGGTTCTGTCCTATCACCGACTCTTTTCCTTTTATTTATTAATGATCTTTTAATTCGCACCTCCTGTCCTCTTCACTCCTTTGCCTATAATTTCACTCTTCACTTCTCCACCCGCTTCCCAAAACGTCCCTCACAACAGTCGCTTCATGATTCGCGTAGGAAGGCTATGGAACACCTGACCTCTGATCTTTCTGCTATATCTGACTGGGGCAGAGAAAACCTTGTGGCTTTCAATGCCTCAAAAATTCAGTTCCTCCCTCTGTCTACTCGTCACAATCTTGCACACGACTATCCCCTTACCTTCAACAATACAGAACTCAATCCTTTCTCTTCTCTTAACATTCTTGGCGTTTCCTTTTCTCGTGATGTTTACTGGAAAGATCACATGTACTCTCTTTTTAAAACAGCTTCTAAGAGTTTAGATGTGCTGTACCGCCTCCGCGGTTTCTTCAACCTCAATCAGTTGCTGTCTCTTTACAGTGGTCTTGTTCGTCCCTATATGGTGTATGCTTCTCATGTGTGGAGTGGTTCAACCCACACAGCCGTGTGGAATCAAATGCTTTCCGTCTCATCAATTCCCCGCCTCTTCCTGATTGTCTTCAATCTCTCTGTCTTCGCCGCAATATTGCTTCACTCTCTCTTTACTATCGCTATCATAACGGACATTGCTCTTCTGAACTCTCTAACTGCATGTCTCCTCCTTTAAGGAGAGCACGCAGTACTAGACTTTCCACACTTTCTCATTCCTATTCTGTCCAGCTATCTAATGCAAGGGTTCATCGATATTTTCAGTCTTTCATCTACTCAACCGGTGAACTGTGGAACAATCTTCCACAATCCATCTTTCCTCCTGTCTATGACTTCCCATCTTTCAAACGCAGAGTGTCTAGGCATCTCGAAAACCCCGGACCTTGATTTTGGCTCTCTTCTTCTTCTTCTATGGGGAGGGGCGCTTTTGCGGTCATTTGCCCTTGGCCCCTCCTCCCTGCATAAAAAAAGAGCGTCTCTTGTGGGACCCATAATGACGATCTGGAAGAAGATTGTGAGAAGAGAGGTGTTTAAGGATATTCCTATTAAGGCTAGATTCAAAAACTTTGAGAAAGCAAGAAATCCAAGAAATTGGACGATAGTTTGAGGGTTGAGAGAGGTCACCCTTCTTTAGGACAGGCTGAATGAAACGAACTTCCAGGAAGAAGGAAAAGTACCTGATGAAAGACAAAAACGAAACAGTTTGTCTAGGCAGGGTGTCAGCACTGAAGCACAGTTCTTAAGAACAACAGGAGGAACACCATCAGGACCATACGCTTTCGTAGAGTTGAGCCCAGATACGGCAGATAAAACATCTTTGGGGGAGATTCTAATTTCAGACATAGTAAAGTCAGAGGGAGGAGGAGATGGAGGAACAGCACCGGGTTCAGTTCGAGGCGGAAGTTTGAACGAAGAGCTCAGTTTTGTCACAAGAGATGGCAACTGAGCCGTCGGAATGACAAATAGAAGGGAAAGAAAAGGAAGTAAAGTTTTGAAGAGGTTCTTCGCTAGATGCCAGAAAGAGCGAGAAAAATTAGAATTGGATAAGTTTTCACATTTTTGTCGGATGTAGGAATTTTTGGGGAATCGAAGAGCAGATTTTGAACGATTCCAGGCAGAAATATAAGCTGAGTGAGTGTCAGGAGTTGGATGGCGACGGTACCTTCTGAAAGCCGCCTCCCTGTTGCGGATCGCATTAGAACAAATATAGTTCAACCAAGGTTTTCTGCATTAGTACTAGAAATATAATATGGAATGTACGCCTTCCTGCCCGGGAGAATCACCTCCGTGATGTAAGATGCATGTACACTGTACAGTATATGTAGTTCGGAACAGGGAAAGAATTATGTGTTTGAGAGCATGCTGGATTGCTCACAGGGTAAATGAGACACGAAGAAAGATCAGGTAAGGAGGACAGTGACAGGAGAAACGGGAATTCGAGCACTTCCTCTCAGTAGTATGCCCGAAAAAAGGGAGACAGAAAATAGATCAACTTGAAAATTTCCCCCCCCTCACCGTCCTTCATGAGGATCCTTCACCGTCCTTCATGACGGTCCCTCCTTTATGAGGTGTCCTTCTTGGTTCTTAAAGAAAAGAAAAGAAAAAAAAAAGAAAAAAAAAAAAGGAATCTTCACCTTCCTTCAAAAAAATGTAAGAAAGGATTCATCCTCGCCTTCCTCCTTCAAAAAAGTTCTTTCATGAGACAAACAAGAACAAACATGCAAAAGCATGCAAAAACATACATACATTCGAGTATTTTCTGTTCAGGCAAGTTCGGCCAGACAGTAAAAATGAAAACTTAAAATGAATATCTGAAAGGTTAATAGGCCTAACGAGAGTATGCATCGAAATCAAAACATCCAACTTTCATCTCTTCACAAATTGCGAACAATACATAAATCAAAATCAGAGTGAACATATTTTAAATCGAAAACAAGTTCTTTCTTTAAGATCTGTATTATGAAAATTAAATGAATATTTATTATTTTAATTTAAATAAATTAATTTCTCTCTTTTTTAAGGGAAACTGGCTTATTTTCAAACGAGATGCCCTTCAAATACAATATATACTTATAGCACACGCATATATGTTTATTTACTTTTAAATATGTAGTTTTCTGTTATTTACATCGATATATACCATCACATTCACTTTCACATGCCATCTTCTGGTATGTGAATTAATAATTTTACTGTTCATCAAATTTCGTTATAAAATTGCATGTGTTAAGAGAAAATCAAGTTGCGTAACGCTGCTTTAAAACTGAAGCATCAATTCTGTTTTCCTCCTCTAAACATCCACTTAAATATTATTACTAATATTGATTTATTGTTATTATTACATATATATGTACACGTGTTAAGAGTATTTAAATTAAATACATTGATTTCAATTCCCTTCGTAATAAAAGCATCTGGCAACTCTACCCCAATCTTGCTATATTTTTCTCACAGTAACTGTTTTGAGAATAGTAGTTAAGTTTAACTTTCTTTTAACGACTATTAGCTGCTACTAATCTTATTATTATTATTATATTATATATATATATATATATATATATATTATATATATAAAACATCCAAATAAGTAGGTTCGGGTAAAAAACTTTCTTATTAGATGCAATTAAAGAAAACGGGATGTCGAGTTTGTGTGGATTGTCATTTTTAAATAGATTCAGTGGGAAATAGGTACTGAAAGTTGAGAGATATTTCTTTAAGAACCTTTCTAGTTGCTGTCATTGTTATTGCCTATTCACATTACTTTAATTATCATTTCTCTAATTTATCGACCGTTCACAATTCCTCATAATTCTCATAATAAACGTATTTGTTTTCACTTTTCTTTCACACCAGTCAGTCCAGTATTTACATCAATCACACAGAATGTTCATGCTTATTGTTTTGTCATTAGCTGTACCAAACAATGTCTTTACAAATTGAAGCGTACCGTTATACAACGTTTAAAATACTTTATGATATCAGAGCTCGTATAAAAAACATCATTTTCTGTACAAATGGCCACAAAAATACTTTCAATCATAATAATGTACTTATAGAACGCACCATACACTTTTTCACTTGTATTAAAAACGTAAAACTGAAAGTTGTATCATCACGCGATCTTCGATTCTGCAATGACGTAAGTGAGCCCTAACATTTAATTTAAAATTATTTAACAGATCAGTCGAGAGAACTGTACATCGCTCTCATTATAACTTCTGGCTCAAAATAACCCGCCATGCATATTTACACGAGTTTAATTTAAACAAATAAATGTGTGTGTGTGTGTGTGTGTGTGTGTGTGTGCATACAGGGCGTCCCAAAAAATGTATACACACTTTAACAGCTCATAGCTCAATTGATGTTTCTTTCTTTCCAAGTTAAACCCATTAGAATTAATAATGGCAGTCAGACTAAGCTTTGAACAAAGGAAATTCATTCTAAAATGCTACTGGAAGTGTGAAAACGCAGTTGAAGTGCAAAGACAGTTTAGGAGGGAGTTTCAAACAGATCCAACAACGCGACTTACCATCACTCGAATTAGAGATAAGTTTGAAGCCGATGGAACTGTTCAGAATGTCCACAAGAAGCGTTCCGGAAGACCAAGGACATCGACAAGCCCCACAAAGCAAGAAAGAGTACTGGAAACGTATCACCAAAGTCCAAGAAAATCTGTGCGGCAAGCGAGTCGTGAGGTAGGAATTTCAGAATCGTCTGTCCAACGCATTTTGAAGCGCTGTCAATGGAAAAGTTACATTCCAAGATTAGTCCATGCTATTAATGAAGATGATCCGGACCGAAGAGTGGAGTATTGCGAGTGGTACTTGGCACGATGTGGATGTGGATTGGACGAATAGGTTTCGTAGAATACCCTCCGCGTTCACCAGACCTCACACCACTAGACTTTTTTTTATGGGGATACTTAAAAGACAAAGTCTACGCTATAAAACCTGCAACAGTCGCTGAATTGAGAGCAGCCATTGAACGAGAATGCACACAAATACCAAACGAAATGTTTCGTGATGTTTGCGATTCCATTGCTTCGCGTTATCAGCAGTGCCTGGACCAGAACGGACGTCAGTTTGAAAACAGGCGTTGACAAAACAATTAAATAATGTCTGTAGATTCTATTACATTTTGAAAATGAAATGTATTTTAATAAACACTGCCTTTATAATTATTTAAAGTGTGTATACATTTTTTTGGGACGCCCTGTATATATATATATATATATATATATATATATATATATATATTAAGGAGTTTGTATGTGGCATTCCAACAGAAGGCAGGAAGTGTCTGAACCCTGTTTCTCCCATCACTGTCCTCTTCATCTGGCCTTTTTACATGTTACGTCTACCCTGTGAGCAGTCCAGCATACTCTCAAACACGCGCTTCTCACTATATTCCTTACTACACACGCATGCATCTTACACACTACACAGTCTTTTCAAAAAAGGTGTAATTTCAGTAGTCTCGGAGATTCGCGATTGTCCCCTCCATCCTGCCTGCATCGTATATATTACCAAGCAAGTCTCTCTACAGTTTACAGGTTTCCTCATTGTCTAAAATTTATAAAGTTCTCTCTTATTGTTTTCATTATTGTAACGAACATCACAACCGATTTTAAATAGTATTTCAGTATTATGTCGAGCAACATAGATAGATAACCCCGCCACAGCCTAGTTTCTTTGCATAATCATGAAACATGAAACAAGATTATATATATATATATATATACACACACGGCAAAAGTAGTTTGAAGATTTATTCCATCACACGACTGACTATAATTATACACTTTAGAGGAGTTTGCAAATTGCATATACTTAGACAAAAAGTATTAGGTCTTACGCTGATTTCATGTCAATATCAGCATGCTTCACTGCCCTTTCAGTCATTGTGACCTTAGATCGTACCAGAACTATGGTCTATGGTCTTGACAAACCACAATGTTAAATTTAAATATTGATTTATTGTTATTATACACATATATGTACACGTGTTAAGAGTATTTAAATTAAATATATTGATTTAAATACATTTCGTAATAAGAGCATCTGGCAACTCTACCCCAATTTTGCTATATGAAAATGAAAATGAAAATGTTTATTGGCAGACTATAGTCCATATGACAAATATTATTAATACAATGACAGTTCATACACTAGGGATAGAAATATATATAATTGATTAGAAATAATACTGCACTGTCGAAGTTAAGTGGAGCTACAGACAGACGTTTTCGTACCAAGAAGTCCATAGCTTAGACTTTAGAGGATAAATGGCAGGACTCATGGATAGCTTGGATGATCGGTTTGGTTGATTTTTTAATTCTTTGCATTAGACTGTGTTGAGCACGTCTTGTTACCTCCGGGAAGCTCTGGACATTGCGGGTAGCAAACATTTGCGAAGCTGAGCATCTCGGGGGTAATTTATGTAAGAGTCTAAAAGACCTGTTGTACAGCAAATTTAGGGTTCTGCCAGAACCTTTTTTATAATTCACCCAGAGTTGCAGACCGTATATATTACTGCAGAAAGTACGAAAGAGTGTGTCTTTAGCTTCACTTGTACAGAAACGAAAGTTCCTTATGGTCATATTCGCTTTAGCACACAGGTTTCGAGATTGTTTTCTTATATCCGGGTCATCACTCAAGGAGCTGGTAATAGTTTGACTCAAATACTTAAACTCTTGTACTTCCTCAATTACTTCACCATTCATTTTAAACCTTATATCAGCTGGCTGATTACAGCTTTTAGGATGAAATTGCATAACCTTAGTTTTTGCAACATTAAAAAGAATATCATGTTTCTGCGAATACACTTCGCAGACATTTAGTAGCCGATCCAGACCTTTAACAGAAGGACTTATTAACACCATATCATCGGCATAAACTAAGTTATTTATCGTTGTGTTATCTATACAACATCCTACTGTTGCCTCATTAACTGAAGCAATTAATCCGTCAATATACAAATTAAACAGCATAGGGGAGAGCAAGGAGCCTTGTCTCACCCCGAAAGAGGAGCCAAAACACTCGGATATATTTCTCTCAATAATTGTTTTCAGACTAGTAGCTAAGCTTAACTTTCTTTTAACGACTATTAATTGCTATTAATCTTGTTATTATTATTATTATCATATATATATATATATATATATATATATATATATATATATATATACCGTATATATATATATATATATATATATATATATATATATATAACAATATCCAAATAAGTAGGTTCGGGTAAAAAAACTTTCTTAGTAGATGCAATTAAAGAAAACGAGATGTCGAGTTTGTCGAAGGTGGCATTTTAAATAGATTCAGTGGGAAATAGGTACTGAAACTTGAGAGATTTTTCATGAAGATCCTTTCTAGCTGCAGTCATAGCGCCCATTCACATTACTTTAATTATCATTTCTCTAATTTATCGACTGTTCATAATTCCTCATAACTCTCATAATAAACGTATTTGTTTTCACTTTTCTTTCACACCAGTCAGTCCAGTATTTACATCAATCACACATAATGTTCATGCTTATTGTTTTTGTCACTAGCTGTACCAAACATGTCTTTACAAACTGAAGCGTACCGTTATACAACGTTTAAAATACTTTATGATATCAGATCTCGTATAAAAAACATCATTTTCTGTACAAATGGCCACAAAAATACTTTCAATCATAATAATGTACTTATAGAACGCATCATACGCTTTTTCACTTGTATTAAAAACGTAAAACTGAAAGTTGAATCATCACGCGATCTTCGATTCTGCAATGACGTAAGTGAGCCATAACATTTAATTTAAAATTATTTAACAGATTATTCGAGGGAACTGTACATCGATCTCATTATAACTTCTGGCTCAAATAACCCGCCATGCATATTTACACGAGCCGAATATATATATATATATATATATATATATATATTATATATATTAATATATATATATATAAATAAAAGAGTTTCTATGTGGCATTCCAACAGAAGACAGGAAGTGTCTGAACCCTGTTTCTCCCATCACTGTCCTCCTCACCTGGCCTTTTTACTTGTCACGTCTACCCTGTGAACAGTCCAGCATACTCTCAAACACGCGCTTCTAATTATATTCCTTACTACACACGCATGCATCTCACACACTACACAGTCTTTTCAAAAAAGGTGTAATTTCAGCAGTCTCGGAGATTCGCGATTGTCCTCTCCTTCCTGCCTGCATCGTATATATTACCAAACAAGTCTCTCTACAGTTTACAGGTTTCCTCATTGTCTAAAACTCATAAAGTTCTCTCTTATTGCTTTCCTTATTGTAACGGACATCACAAACGAATTTAAACAGTATTTAAGTATTATGTTGAGTAACATAGCTACAGGACCCCGCACACAGCCTAGTTTCTTAGCATAATCATGAAACATGAAACAAGATTCTATTAATATATATATATATATATATATATATATATATATATATATATATATACACACGGCAAAAGTAGTTTGAAGATTTTTTCCATCTCACGACTGACTATAATTATACACTTTATAGGAGTTTGCAAATTGCATATATTTAGACAAAAAGTATTAGGTCTTACGCTGATTTCATGTCAATATCAGCATGCTTCACTGCCCTTTCAGTCATTGTGTCCTTAGATCGTACCAGAACTATGGTCTTGACAAAGCACAATGTGTTAAATTTACCAAACAAGGATAACCTATGTTCAGGACTCTGGACATTTCCATAGTCAACATCAACTAAACCTATTTGATCGTACCTTTTTTTATGTACATGCAATAGCATCAATTGGTTAAGCTTTCTCTGAGTCGTGTTTGAACTCAGATAAGATTTAATACGCACGATATTACTGAACGAGCGTTCACTACACGTAATGGAGGCAGGCATCACTATAATTAACTTTGTTTACGTAATCACAGAGGAGATAAGAAATTACTGGTTAGGTGTCAGTGATTGCACGTGTGTAACTACATTACGTAGGATTAACTGCTCAAGGGAATCGTGAACACAAAGTTCATACTGAAGGTTGTTAGATGTGTATGTAGTCTTGCAGGAAAGAAGTCTGAGCCCAAGAATGAAGTTACACTCTCTAATTATGCTGTGGACATCTATCCTTTGCATCCTCGAGAGGCAAATCTTTACACTGGACATACATTTTGTACTCTACTTCGTCAAAACTCTCAGTTATGGGTATTATAATGAGGTCCAGAGTTTCATAATGTGTCTTTCTGTAAAGATCTTCAGATGCGTAGCTACCTTCCGGTGGAACACAAACCTCTTCTAGCCTAGCTTGAACTCTTCTAAATCGTGGCTGTGAGGGTACATCTACCTGACAGGAACCTAGTGGCTGTACTTTCTTTCAGAAAAGACTAGCCCCTTCATCATTACGCATATTTCAGAGAGTTTTATCAGTCATACCAACAACAGCTTATATATATATATATATATATATATATATATATATATAGAGAGAGAGAGAGAGAGAGAGAGAGAGAGAGAGAGAGAGAGAGAGAGAGAGAGAGAGAGAGAGAGATTTAGGGATTGCAAGGACTAATGATGCGAAATTTGAATCACAAAATAAGATAGCAGTAAACAGAGTAAAGAGAATAACGGGGCGGATATTGATAGCCTTTAAACGAAGGGATAGGAATATAATGATTCCTATACTGAAATCCCTGATCATACCCAAATTGGATTACTGCTCGATTCTAACATCCCCATATAAAAAAGAGGGCATTAGACAGCTGTCAGGGATTCAGAGAAGTTTCACAGCCAAGATCGAGGGGTGCAAAAAACTAAATTACTGGGAAAGATTATGAAAGCTAATCCTATTTTCACTGGAAAGGAGAAGAGAGAGATACACCAATATTTACACTTGGAAAATAATGAAGAAACTTCTCCCTAATCTTACTCTGAACCCTGTAACTTCCCAAACAACGGTGGAAAGTAGAAAAGGAAGACTGTGTCGTGTTCCCAAATTAAAGGTGAGACAGGAAACATCCTTAACCCTGAAAAAAATTAGTTTTATGGTGAGAGGGCCAATACTGTTTAATCAAATGCCCAAAGACCCAAGGAACATGAAGGGAGTTGCTGTGGACATCTTCAAAAGATGATTAGACGCCTGGCTCAGAACAATCCCCGATGAACCGGTCGTACATGGCTATGTGAGGTGGAGAGTACAAGAAAGCACTCGCCCCTCCACCAAGACAGACCTAGCGGGGGATACCAGCCTGACCTTCGTGTGAAGAGAACGACGCACGGAACCGCAACGTTGTGTATACACACACATTTTATTCATGCAGTTATCCGTGATTCACTGTCGTCAATTGAATTAACATGACCTACTAATTGTTACCATTGTACACTTAACCGTGATCGTGACATGGTGCTAACTGTGATTTGATGGTGTTTACATTTGCGGGTCCCCTCCCGCCATCCCACCACAATGCGCCTCAGTCAATGTCTCTCAGCGCAGCCAAAGACAATATTACGGACGATACAAAGGTCAGCAGAAAAATCAACGAGTGGTAAAAAACCTCAAACTAAATCCAATTTCCTTCCAAACAACACAGGACAATAAGAAAGTCAGAATGTGTAGTGTCCCCCAAACTAAAGGCCTGACAAGAGACCTCCTCAACACTGAAGGAAAATAGCTTGGGGCGGGGGGGCACTAACATCGAGTATAGCAATTTAACTTGAAGTAGTTGCATTATTAAATATTTAAATTAAATAGCTGATTCTTTCGCAATAAAAATTAGTAGGCAACCTACATTTTAAGACATGACTATCATGTACATGACTATCATATCTACAGTTAATCACGCAAAAGTACATTTCTCTTTCATATGTATGTTCTGGCAGAACCCTAAATTTGCTGAACAAACAGGTCTTTTAGACTCTTACATAAATTACCCCCGAGATGCTCAGCTTCGCAAATGTTTGCTACCCGCAATGTCCAGAGCTTCCCGGAGGTAACAAGACGTGCTCAACACAGTCTAATGCAAAGAATTAAAAAATCAACCAAACCGATCATCCAAGCTATCCATGAGTCCTGCCATTTATCCTCTAAAGTCTAAGCTATGGACTTCTTGGTACGAAAACGTCTGTCTGTAGCTCCACTTAACTTCGACAGTGCAGTATTATTTCTAATCAATTATATATATTTCTATCCCTAGTGTATGAACTGTCATTGTATTAATAATATTTGTCATATGGACTATAGTCTGCCAATAAACATTTTCATTTTCATATAGCAAAATTGGGGTAGAGTTGCCAGATGCTCTTATTACGAAATGTATTTAAATCAATATATTTAATTTAAATACTCTTAACACGTGTACATATATATGTAATAATAACAATAAATCAATATTTAAATTTAACACATTGTGGTTTGTCAAGACCATAGACCATAGTTCTGGTACGATCTAAGGTCACAATGACTGAAAGGGCAGTGAAGCATGCTGATATTGACATGAAATCAGCGTAAGACCTAATACTTTTTGTCTAAGTATATGCAATTTGCAAACTCCTCTAAAGTGTATAATTATAGTCAGTCGTGTGATGGAATAAATCTTCAAACTACTTTTGCCGTGTATATATATATATATATAATATATATAATATATATATATTATATATATATAAATCAGCGATGTACATGACGTGGAGGCCTTGCAGAGGGACACGAACAAAATATACAAATGGTCAGAAGACAACAACATGTCATTCAACGCCGAGAAATTTCAGCTCTTGAGATATGGTAGAAAAAAGAACTTAAACAGACTGCATATTATGCTCCAGATAGACAGGAAATTCAGAGAAGCATGAAAGCGATTGATCTCGGGATAATAATTACAGATGATGCGAAATTCGAAACACAAAATCAGATAGCGATAATAAAGCAAAAAGAGTCGCCGGACAGGTTCTAAGAACGTTCAAGAGAAGGGACAGGACAGTAATGATTCCCCTGCTAAAAACACTGATTATACCAAAACTTGAATACTGCTCAGTTTTTGACGTCCCCATATAAAAAGGAAGAAACTAATAAACTAGAAGAAACGCAAAGGCATTTCACAGCCAAGATTGATGGCTGCAAAGAACTCAACTACTGGGAAAGACTACGTAAACTAAATCTGTACTCACTGGAAAGAAGAAGAGAGAGGTACATCATAATCTACATATGGAAAATGATCGAAAAACTGGTACCAAACCTAAAACTAAACCCAATTACCATTCAAACAACACTGGAAAATAGGAAAGGCAGAATGTGTAGTGTTCCCAAATTATAAGCACGACAAGGGACCTCCTCAACCCTGAAGGAAAATAGCTTGGTTGTCAGGGGGCCAAGACTTTTCAACCAGCTTCCTAAGGACCTCAGAAACGTAACGGGGTCAAAGTTGAAGTCTTCAAGAAAAGACTGGATGCCTGGCTCAGGACAGTACCAGATGAGCCGGGCGTGCCTGGCTATGTACGGTGGAGAGCGCAAGAAAGTAACTCGCTCCTCCACCGGGCCAGACCTAGAGGCGGGGCCACCAGCTTGACCCCCGTGTGAAGAGAGACCAACACACGAAACAACATAAGGTTCATAAGGTATATATATATATATATAATATATATATATAAATATATATATATATAATCTTGTTTCATGTTTCATGATTATGCAAAGAAACTAGGCTGTGGCGGGGTTATCTATCTATGTTGCTCGACATAATACTTAAATACTATTTAAAATCGGTTGTGATGTCCGTTACAATAAGGAAAACAATAAGAGAGAACTTTATAAATTTTAGACAATGAGGAAACCTGTAAACTGTAGAGAGACTTGCTTGGTAATACCGTGTGACCACAAAAATTGTCCCTGTTTTTAATCGCTTATTACTCAGTCATTATTGCAGCTTCACAAATGAAATAAAAGGCATTCGAAAGAGAACATTTTAAAGTTTTATTTAATTTTTTCGATATCCTGGATACGAAATCAGTACTTATAAAAAAATGACAGTTTTATCCACCACAATCATGGGTTATTTGTCGGACATGCAACGTGTTTTCATCGAAGAGATGATCAAACATGGCTCGGTAGTTGCCACCCAACAGTCTTTCAGACGACAATACGGTCAGCAAAGGACCATAGATCCTAAAACGATTCGCAGGATTTTCGCAAAATGGAAACATCACGGCTCAATCAAGAACATGCATAAAGGCAACTCTGGGCGCAGCAAAGGTGTGCGAACCGCTGAAAACATTGATTCAGTCGCAAATCAGCTTGAAACGGACAACAAGAAATCTGTGAGACGACTATCAGCTGTGACAGGAATCAAACGGGAGGGCATTCGGAAAATAATCACGTTGGATTTGAGAATGAAGTCATTCAAAATTATGTGTTTGCAACAGCTTAGCGAACAAGACTACCAGCGTCGTTTGATGTTTTGTGAACGCATTGAAACAATAATTGAACAAAACCAGATAAGATTAAGTGACAAAATATTCAGTGCTGAATGCCACATCTATCTCAATGGGTTCATCAACAGACAGAATTACCGGTGTTGGTCACAAAACAAGCCAAATATACACTTCGAGAAACCTCTGCATTCAACAAAAGTTACTGTCTGGTGTGGTTTGAGTAGCAGCAAGGTTTATGGTCCTTACTTTTTTGAGGACACAGAGACAAGGAGACCGCTTTCAGTAACTTCAGAAAGATATGTAGAAATGCTGAACACTGTTTTTGAACAAGGAAACTGCAGTAACAAGTGGTTTCAGCAAGACGGAGCAACAGCCCACACAACTAGGCAATCACTGGAATGTTTAACAAGATTTTTTGAACAAAGATTCATTTCTCATCGCTCGCAGTTTCCCTGGCCCGCAAGATCTCCCGATCTATCACCTATGGACTTTTTTCTCTGGGGATTTGTCAAGGACAAAGTATTCAGGCAAGAGCCATCCTCTATCGAAGAATTAAAGCAAGCGGTGGTAGAGAGTGTACAGTCCATTGAATGCAGCGTTTTGGAAAATGTAATAAATAACTTCCTTTCCCGTTGTGTGAAATGTAAGAATGTCCAGGGACGTCACTTTGAACACATGTAGAATAAATTAAAACTTTAAAATGTTCTCTTTCGAATGCTTTTATTTCACTTGTGAAGCTGCAATAATGACTGAGTAATAAGCGATTAAAAACAGGGACAATTTTTGTGGTCACACGGTATATACGATGCAGGAAGGAAGGAGGGGACAATCGCGAATCTCCGAGACTACTGAAATTACACCTTTTTTGAAAAGACTGTAGTGTGTAAGATGCATGCGTGTGTAGTAAGGAATATAGTGAGAAGCGCGTGTTTGAGAGTATGCTGGACTGCTCACAGGGTAGACGCGACATGTAAAAAGGCCAGATGAAGAGGACAGTGATGGGAGAAACAGGGTTCAGACACTTCCTGCCTTCTATTGGAATGTCACATACAAACTCCTATATATATATATATATATATATATATATATATATATATATATATATATATATATATATATATATATATATATATATATACACCAACACATTTATTTGTTTAAATTGAACTCGTGTAAATATGCATGGCGGGTTATTTTGAGCCAGAAGTTATAATGAGATCGATGTACAGTTCCCTCGAATGATCTGTTAAATAATTTTAAATTAAATGTTAGGACACACTTACGTCATTGCAGAATCGAAGATCGCGTGATGATACAACTTTCAGTTTTACGTTTTTAATACAAGTGAAAAAGCGTATGGTGCGTTCTATAAGTACATTATTATGATTGAAAGTATTTTTGTGGCCATTTGTACAGAAAATGATGTTTTTTATACGAGATCTGATATCATAAAGTATTTTAAACGTTGTATAACGGTACGCTTCAATTTGTAAAGACATTGTTTGGTACAGCTAATGACAAAACAATAAGCATGAACATTCTGTGTGATTGATGTAAATACTGGACTGACTGGTGTGAAAGAAAAGTGAAAACAAATACGTTTATTATGAGAATTATGAGGAATTGTGAACAGTCGATAAATTAGAGAAATGATAATTAAAGTAATGTGAATAGGCAATAACAATGACAGCAACTAGAAAGGTTCTTAAAGAAATATCTCTCAACTTTCAGTACCTATTTCCCACTGAATCTATTTAAAAATGACAATCCACACAAACTCGACATCCCGTTTTCTTTAATTGCATCTAATAAGAAAGTTTTTTACCCGAGCCTACTTATTTGGATTATATATATATATATATATATATATATATATATATATATATGATAAT
>JAJOZX010000344.1:1225000-1265000 GCA_023014485.1 Bathynomus jamesi | reverse complement strand
GTTTAACAATGATGCGATTAGTAATAATATTTTGATTACTATTATCCCTTAAATATCTTTAAAAAACTTCGAACATTCGAATAATTCTAAGATATTTTCTAATGATCATTTTATTTAAAACGAAAATTTATTATTGAAATTATAGAGGCTTCACCTAACTTAAAGATGAAATTACTATTTAGCAGACATACTAAGTGACTTTTCACTTCAAATCATGATGCAAAGGTCCCCTTTGGTATGGAAGTTCCTTAAGGCCATAGGAAAAAATTTATCCAAAGACAGAAGTTGTATCTTAAATCCAAGATGACCGCCGTCGGCCATATTGGAAAACATGGCCGACTCAGAGCCAAGGAACCGTTTGTCATAAAAACTATTATGATACATATTTTCCAGCTAATTTGAGGTCGCTGAACTCATGTCTGGCATCAATTTTACATTTGGAATGTATTTAAAGGTCAAGTCCAGGAAATGATACACAAAGTTGACATTTTGATAAAATTTATGAAAACAGAATTCAGAGGCATGGAAGCAAGAATCACAAATCGAATGATAAATTTACAAGTTCTGTGGTATCTAAATAGTATAATTGCTACATCTTATACTCGACCAATAACTAGCCGACTTAAATATATCATCACACAATGTTGTGACAATGTAAGCACATTCATGACATTCCTTCGTTCAGCTCTAACCTGATTCCTCATCTATCTGTACGTCACTCATCTTACTAGTGTGGGAGCGCGAACCTTTACATCTACAGAGATACATGCAGGGCTGCCCCTGCACGTAGCACTTATAAAGAGCCTTACAGTCTGTCTTACACTGGCAAATGACAAGATCTGGTATGTCCCGCGAAATGGTGAGAGTTGTGGTGTAGACTGGAGTTGGCGGAGAGTCGGGGGATTCTTGCTGCCATCCCCATTCCTTTGGAGAGACTGGAGCTGGAGCTTTGATGAGCGTATTACCCCACACGTGTCCACTCTGAAGTCACAAGAGAAATAACTGATTAGTTGAAACAACACTTCTAGAAATACAACTGCATGCAGTAATCTCAAGCATGAGTGATATCCCCATCCATGCAATGCTGTCTTACCTGATAGGCTACTCTGAGGAGGTGCTAATGCAGAGCGTCGCTGCTTGGAGGAATGTGCTCGAAGTTGCGTCCTTTCTAGAGGAAGAGGGAGAGTCTAGCATCACCCACGGTTGTGATGCCCTCCTCAGAGACACCATAGAGCTGCATGACGAATCTCTGGAGCATGGGTGTGTGAGTCTTCATCATCTCCAAGGTGGGGTTAGGGCAGGAGAGCAGCTCGAGAGGTAAGGTGAGTTCAGGGAGGGACTTCCACACTGACCAGGCCGTCTTCTTGCCTTTGCCATAGAACGCTGTGGTCGTGCCACATCCCGTTAACGCATGAAACGCCGGCAGTGCCATTGCCTTGGATGGTCCAAGTCCGCGGGCGATGACATGCGTTGGAATGTACCTGGCAAGGAATGTAGAGATGGGTTAGACAATGGCGTCATGATCTAAAAGCTATCGGTACACTGTAGATACCTGGCTTAAAGACACCTCAGTAAAATGACTGTACCTGAAGTGACGCTGCGATCCGAAGGCAATTCAGAGTTCATCAATCCTCTGTCCGAGGGCCACAAAAGTGGAGACGCACAGCACTACAACATCGCTGTCGCTGGTGCGGACGATCACTCGACGATGACCGGCGTAGGTAGCTGCAGCCACATGCAGAAACATCCGAGTGTCGGCTTCCTCGTGTGTGCAGAGGGCAACTGCACCAACATCAGCGTCAGCCGGTGAACTCGCACAATCACTGAGAATGGTGGTGAAGAGCTGCTTGCCCTGAAATGAAGAAGTCAATGTAATTGAGGATATGCTGAGGAAGTCAATGTAATTGACTTCCTCAGCATATACTAGAGACAAGAATATTTTAAGAAATATTAATTTCTATGTCAGTAACTCGTAACAATCTCTCAGCTAACCTGTGGAAGCGTCATAAGCTTCAAGCTGTTGGCCAGCTCCACGAACAACTGCTTGTTCAGGTCCACAAGTAGGAAGGCAACCCACTTGCCAGGAACTTTGGTTGAGAGAGTAACCCGCCTCCGCGCTCCACTGCATCTTTGCTCCCGAGTTCCTGACTTCAGGCTCGTCTTGGAGTAGACATCCCAGACAATGTCAACCCGGTCGTTTCTTTCAAACCAGGAGAGGATGTATGGCAGAAACACGTCTGTGAAATAGTCTCCAATGGTCACGGCACTTCCAGGACGAAGCATTTGAACGAGTACAGCACCATCCAGCACAGCTGCGGTCGTCACCACTCTGCGACTGTCGAGATCCGCTGGGACAATGCAGTTCAGGATCTCGCTGTTGGTTCCATGGTGCATTAGGGTGTGTCGAATTTTTCAACTTTCAAATTCCAAATATGAGGGGTGCTAAAAAGTTGCAGCATTACTTAGGAATTCTAAAGATATTTTTGTTAATTTAATATAATTTAGTTTTGCTTGGTAAGAAGCTACATAAAAATAGTGACTTTTTTTACTTTTTTGTGGAATTATATAATAATTATTATATTAATAATTATATATGCTGTATATATAGGGTGATCCAGAGAAATGGGACCCAAAAGAAACCCCTGTAACTCTTAAAGTATAAGTCCTTTTATAAAATCATACGCATCATTCGAAAGAGGATAGTTACAAGTTTGTACAGGATTGTATAGGTTTTGACAATACAAGACAAGATAAGATACAAAACAAAATAAAAGTGTTAGTTAAAACTAACCCTTCAAGATGACTGCATGGACTGTGGAACAGCTGCGTTTCATAACTGAGCAATATTATGAGCATGGAAGAAGTGTAGTTTCAGCTCTTAGAAGGTGATTTTGACATCTGAAAATTTGTCTTGAAAGATCTTTGAGCTGAAACTACACTTCTTCCATGCTCATAATATTGCTCAGTTATGAAACGCAGCTGTTCCACAGTCCATGCAGTCATCTTGAAGGGTTAGTTTTAACTAACACTTTTATTTTGTTTTGTATCTTATCTTGTCTTGTATTGTCAAAACCTATACAATCCTGTACAAACTTGTAACTATCCTCTTTCGAATGATGCGTATGATTTTATAAAAGGACTTATACTTTAAGAGTTACAGGGGTTTCTTTTGGGTCCCATTTCTCTGGATCACCCTTTATAATGCACTGCTGTTTTTGCTTATTTCACAGGTTGAAACATATTCGTCAGTGTGCTGAAGATTACTTGTCCGTCAGTGCTACCATCCTAACCAGTGGGAATTGACCTACAATGGCACCAACACCTCGCACCATTAAGGTAACACCAGAGAGATATTATAACGAAATACTCCATTCCATACCACGCCCCACAGACATCACACAGTACAGAAAACACATACACACACACCTAACCCACAAAGCACTGACACGACTCGGTCCGAATGCGATCCTAGGTGCGAAGCCGCCACCCATTAACAGGTCAGAGATCAGCCTGAGCAGATCGGATCGAGTTAACTTAGCACGATTCCGATGTGGACATCACCCAAACTTACGGACATATAAACACAGACTAGACAACTCCATAGACGACACCTGCCACCTGTGCCAAGACACACCACAAACAATTGAACACATTATGACGGACTGTACCGCTCTAGCACAACAACGAACACAACACAACATCACTAGTGCGCTGAACCTCTGGTCCACTCCGGAGAGGGCGATCGGTTACCTGCGTGCCGCCGGCTTGCTCGATCAGGGTGGGCTGATCGGCTAAACAACAACAACAACAACCTAATTGGAACTGGTAGAGAGTTGTTGCCCTCTGAACTCCCAACTCTGCGAGACGTTCTGAAATATGGGCTACTGCTACGAGAACAAAGTGGTGAGGATGTGAGAAACTACCCAGCAGCCAGTCTTGCAAAGGACATTTACCCTAAAGTGCTTGAAAAGTGGGAACGAGCAAACAGTTCTTTTGTAGCCCCCGTTGTGAATTCACGAGTCACAATCTTAAACAAGATCCAAGAGAGCTAGGAGCAGGCCAAAAACATCTCTCTTGGGAGAGGAAAGCTACATGTCAAAGAGGCTTTCATTGCAAAACTTGACAAGCTTTTTGACATCCTCAGTTGCAAGTGTAAAATTGTTCTCTGCTCTGAATTTGGCTGCCTTGCAGATGCTGGTTGCAAAAACGAAACTCACATTAACTGTACATGCCCTAGGGAGATGAAGATCCCTGTGAAGGAACTTGCTTTCATTAAAGGTCAGAGAGACAAGTCTGGTTCTATTGGACCACATCAGATTGGCTTGCCAGATCAACCTGAGCACAACAGACAAGTCAAAAAGCAGAAGCGGCAAGAAGACGAAAGAAGAAGGCTTGCTGAATATAAGCAGACAAGTAAGCAGAATGTTTCAATGCCATCAAATGAAATAATTTTCTCTGATGATGAAAATGAAGAACAAATAGCTGATGCTCAAGATGGAAAGGATGGAAGTTATGAAGTGACATTAGAAATACCAAGCACGTCTTCAACTTCCAATAAAAAGCCAGAGTACAACACATTAGAAATACCTAATGTTGCTATGCATAGCATCAGATATGGTGTTGGCCTGCGTGCCATAGCTGCCATCACCACTGCTGCCTTTATGGATGCTGGCTTGATCACTGAAGAAGACAAGAGACTTGTAGTTGATCACAATAAGGTCAAGAGGGCCTAAGAAAAAGTTATGAGATCCCTGGATCAGGAATTTGATGATCTTTGTAAGAAGGGTGAAATTGACTGCATCTTCTTTGACGGCCGTCAAGATACAACTAAAATTATGCTGAAAGCAGACAATTCAGATCGTCAGTTCCCCAGCATCATCAAAGAAGAGCATTATTCTGTGTGCAGTGAGCCAGGTGGAAGATATCTCTACCACTTCACTCCTGAGAAAGGCTCAACGAGAAAAAAAACCTGCTGAAGTTATTGCTGATAATCTTGTAGATTTCATGAAGAAGAATGGCATTGATAAAAGCCTGCAGGCCATTGGAGGTGATTCTACAAATGTTAACACTGGCTGGGAGGGTGGTTCCATGCATTGGGTAGAGGTCAAGCTTTGCCGTAAGCTGATCTGGTTCGTTTGTGCCCTCCACACTAACGAGTTACCCCTGCGACACTTGATCACAACACTGGATGGGAAGACCTTGTCTAACAACAAGTGGACAGGTAACATTGGCAAGATGCTAGACACTGCAACCGAACTTGAAATTGATCCTTCATTCGCTAAACTCTCAATTGGAGAGCCTCTTACTTCACTGAGTGACAATGTCGTAAAGGATCTCTCTACTGATCAAGCGTACGGGTATAGGATCACACAGGCCATAAGGACAGGAGAACTTCCCACAGATCTGGCCCTTCTTGAAATTGGTCCAGTGAGCCATTCAAGGTGGTTGACAACAGCAAACAGGCTTTGTGGCATATGGGTTTCAAAACATGGCCTTAAAGTCAAAACCCTCAACAACTTAAGACTGATAGTGGAATACATTGTTGGTGTGTACTACCCCTGTTGGTTCAACATCAAAGTAAAACACTCTTGGGTGGAAGGCCCACGCCACATCTTGTTTCAGCTGCGGCTAGTTAGGCTGCAAAAGAAGGCTGTAGTGGATGCTGTTTTGCCAACCATCAAGCGCTCAGCATGGTATGCATTCAGCGAAATGATAATCCAGACACTCTTGTGCTCAGATGACAGTGAGGAGAGGAGAGCTGGTGTCCAAAAGATTGTTGACATGAGGGATGGAGATGATGACACACTTGGAGATCTTTCTGTACGTCCCAGGAAGACACCTTCCATCAACCCCAGTGCTTCTTCCGTGTTGGAGCTGACAGACTGGTCTGACGGGATATTTGAACCTCCTTTGACATGCAAACTGACTACAGCGGAAGTAAAGAAGTTCTTTGACAAGCCTATGCAAGTTCCACAGTGGCCCTGTCATGCTCAGTGAATAGAGAGGTGCAGTGGCGGCTCTAGACTCGATAAAGTGGGAAGGCTGTAGCTTTCGAAAATACTTATAAGGTACAAAAATTAAGAAAACTAGCTTAATAAAATAATAGTTCAATTATAAATACTTAGTATGGTTACTTACCAATGGATGAAATGATTTTATTTAAATATAAAATCCATTTTTCGGGTTCGGGACGTTGCAAAATGATCAATCACTTTTTCATTAAAATTGTTATCACTTATCATTCTATTTTCAATTGACAGCATTGTTAAAGCCGTGAGCCTTTGATTCAACATCGAGTTTCTAAGAAATGTTTTAATTCTTTTTAAGGTTGAAAAGCATCTTTCAGTTTCAGCTGATGTCATGGGCGTTGTTATTAAAATTTTTACAAGTTTTTCAACTTAGAAATGCCATTCGTTGTCCATTCACTTTCTCCTCCAAATAATAAACATGGGAAACAGAACAGAGAATTACTTTGTTCACAGCCACAAATCCAATCATGTTTATCATAAATAGCTGAATTAAATTTGCGAACGTAATCCTTATTTCTACTTTTACCTGTCTCTTCTATATTTAAAGCAGGAGTTGGACGGCCTTTGTTTTTAATTTCAACCTTTTCGAGGTAGGTTAGGCTTGAAAATTTAATTGATTTCAAAAACGTCACTGTATTTTCCATGGCTTGTATGTAAGGGAGAAATAAAAGTTTTAGATAAGCTAATTGAATCAAAATAACCAAGTAGAAATCTGGTTCACAATAATAAATTTAATTGAAAAAGAAGCACGATCAGCCTAGCACAGGAAACAATGACTGACCACACTTGATAACCAGCGTCCGAACACTGCCGTCACGTGCCGTCTGCAACTGTACGCTAGCAGGCTGCATCTGCTGCAGACTTAAAAGATCCAAATTTTGCTGCATATCATATCATTATCTTCTACTTTACCAATAATGTATTTGAAAATTCAGTTTTTAATAGTTTGATATTAACACACGGTGACGGAAGTATAATTTAAATAGATCAACTTTCATCAAATATAGCGAATTAAACGTGAAATTAATCATTAGGGACATCGTGCACCTGGCAGCAGTGCAGTGACCGCACTCACCTCACAGTCTTCACTAAATCTCATACCCTGTCTACTGTGTATAGACTGCACGATTGCAGCCTTAAAATTTACATCTTAGCGCGGTAGGCCCTATATTTATATTACATTTTAAATAACCTTTTATTCATCATTGTTTGCTGGAAGTTATCTTTATTTCGTCACATTATTAATATATAAAAATCAGTTTAGTTTAGAATCTCATTTTTTGTTTAATACAACACTTTAAATAAAATAGAGACCGTAGAGACGCATTATTCGTCATTTTAGTTGGGGGGTCTGCAGCCTTAGAGCCTCTAGGCCAGAGCCGCCACTGGAGAGGTGTGTGAAACAAGTCACAGAGGCAGCAGGCAGGGTGTATACACATGAGAAACGTGAGGGCTATATCAGAGGCCAAGAAGCAAGTCGGCGGCTGATGTCCAAGAACGAATCAAAGCAAGACTTGATGAAACTTGTTGTTTAAATATTTTTTTTTACTGATGTCATTACTTTCTAATGTTGTTTTATGATTACAAGGATATGTTTTATGATTACTAGGATATGTTTTATGCAGAGAAACTAAATTTTTTATAGCATTACCTGACATTTTGAGAAGCTAAAATTAATAAATGTTGTTTTCCGAGAGCAATTTATGTGCTTTTTAATCAAACGTAGATTTACCAAGCTAAGTGTTAGCAATCACAAAAATAATAGCAGATTTGAATTCTTCACACCCAAAAACATATTTTTAAAACCCCTCAGTGAAGGAATTGTGAAAAATTAATTTTCACCTCCCAAATTGACACACCCTAATGGTGCATGTGTCCCGAGTAAGAGAGGGAGGATGGGCAGAGGTCTCATGGAAGAACACCGACTCGTTGATGTTGCGACCAGAATGCGCTGCAAGCAAAATCTGGGTCACCTTGGCTTGTTGGTTCTTGACAACAGCCACCTCCGATTTCCGGCGTGGTTGAAAGAGCGAAGCCTTGAACAACTTCAGCTTGGTACGGGGTATCGGAGCAGTGAACGCCTCCTCCTGGGAGCTGACTCACTTGTCGACAAACGCTTTGTATCTCTGCAATCCGATGTCCTTCACCTTCCTCACATTGTCTCCACGTCTGGAGGCATGATGATTGACTCGTCCAGGTCGAGCAGCTTGTCACTGTCCTCCATGAAGGGGTTTTCCAGCTCCTCAAAGGCACCCACCAGCGCCAGCACATCAGACTGGAAAAAATAAATATATATAGGCATTGCCGAATTATACATAAAAAATACCACTGAAAATGATGAGAGGTATCTCTCAATTTGCAATTTATTAGAAAGTTACCTTGCAGTCGGCTTGGAACTTGGGGTACTCTTCATGGTTCCTCCGTTCATCTGACTCCTTCGTGCCCTCAAATTCCCTGACTAGGCGAGCCATCTCAGGGCGAACGACCTGCTCGCGGCGAACTGTGCGTGGGTCATCCAGGTTCTCGATGACGCCAGCCACATTCATGAGCCAATCGATGAGTTGTTCGTGCATCTGGTTATGCGGGATCTTCGAGAATGCTCGCCTGGACTTCTGTCCCATGAAGTAACCACGCTGGAACTCCACATACAGCGCGGGATGGCTTTCTCCCAGTGTTGCCATGTCACGGAGATGGATGGGCAGTAGGGCGGAGCGTTTTTACACTTTTTTCGATTTTCGTTTTGTAATTGCGCGGAAAAGTGGCTCTTCCACGTCAAAAGTGAGTGTGTAAAATCTCAGAGATCTGCAATAATATCTTCTGCCTCCGCACGCGCGTTGAAAATCAAAAAATGCGCCAAAATACGCATTTTTTCAATATTTTCTTATAGTTTTAATTTTCATCCTACCTTCTTGTAATAGCGAGGAAAAGCATCCTAAAGGTTTATTTTAGACTAGTTTTAAATATTTTTGTCCTGCGATAATTTCTTCTGCCACCGCAAACGTTCCAAAATATGGGAAAATTTACATAAATAACGTATTTTATAATGACGCTATTATGGTCAACTTCGGCCCTACACCACAGTTTATTCGTTAATTATGTATTAAGTAATGCAATTAACAATTCATTATATATTTTAGTAATTTAAGAAGTTTATATATTTGAGCAATTAAATAATTTAGGTCCAACAATGCAGTTTACTTTGCATATGCTTGGTTTAGTTTTGATGACTTATTATGTAATATGCATGCAGCTCCTCGCTTATTTCGTCAATATTAAATGTACTATATTGACAAAATAACCCAGAACTCACCACGTAGAGGTGGCTGCATTTCGAGTTCCTCCCTGCCCGACCCAACCACCCTACCATTATCGGACTTAGGCTAGTTACACACTGTAGTCACTTTTTGTTTCCATTCTTGGCATTTTCTTTCTGGATTATAATCTTGCTCTGATAAATCCATCCCTTGCCTCTGAACCGCATACTGCAGCTGAAGCCTCTGTTACCAGCTTTATATGCCGTTCAACTGCTTGGGTGTGCCAATGAAAGCGTGGGATGAAATCAGGTACATCTCCTGATGAGATATAGTTCAGGATGTCGGAGCGTGATAGAACTTTTGTCAGAGGAGGCTCTGACAGCTCACAAGTTTGCCAGTTAATCATGTTGTAGTACTCACTGCACTGAAAGTTCAACGTGGGCAATTTAAACACTCTCACTGCGGCTGACTCAGAATCTCTTGCTTTAAGGATTCTCCTCCATCCTAATTCTCTGATATGTTTTACTTCATCGTGAATCATACTAAGGAGAACATTCTCAGGATGAGAAAAATAGGAATTTCTCTGGATAACACGATCAACTATTTCTATACAGCGGGCACTCAACGACCTCGAACGTTTTATTATTTGATAAAGATGTTTGGCTCCCTGTGTTGCTGAAGAATTTCTCTTGATTTGAAACCACATTGGAATATAAACTTTCATAATATAATCCACGATACACTTAAGGTTGTCTGAAGGTTCTTCAGTTGAAACGTAGAGACGAAGTATACGGTTAGCAGTTGTCACCCATCTGGAGTGTTCCATTTTGCCTGGTTTCCTTTGAGCTAGAGAGGGAGTACATTCACCTTTTGACAAAGCATCATAGATTTCTGCCAAATATTTCTGATCTGTGCTCAGATCATCTCTGTCAACTACAATTTCTTCCACTTCAACTGCTTCAAACTCAACAACAGGTCTCTTTTCACAATCAATTAACTCTTTTCCTATAGGCCCCGTAAAACTCTGAGGTTACCATCAATATCAGTCACTATGTGCCGCATGGGAAGTTCATTAGTGTGAAGCAAGCAAATCAGCCACTGCAGTGCTCTCTGAAAGTGCTCTTCAATACTTCTTATCACTCCTCCTTTTGGTCCTGTATTAACTGCTGTCCCGTCAAATCCAATGGCTTTAACTTCTGAGGTATCAATCTCATTTGAGCAAAAAAAATCCAAAATTGCAGAGATATACTCTGTGCTGAGCCAGAAGCGAGGGTTACATGCTCAATATAATGCGAGTTTGGTTCTTGAAGCAAAGTGACATGCTCTTCTATTATATTTTTTTGATAACCTTTACTGCCAACTTTTTCTTGCACTGCAGTTCTGTCCTTTCTTCCATCGAAATAGATACTCTCCATAGTTTCTTCTTCGTAATCTCACTTTTGAATGATAGATCTCACTCTTTTTCTAGCTCTCCTTACTTTGTATCTCTCTATAACTGAACTTAAATCTCTTTCGTTTATAATTCCCACGTCTTCAAGAACAGCCGAAGCAATTATAGCAGCAGACCTGTCTGACACACCAGTTCTGTCACAAGCTATAGCCAATGATGAGATTGTTCCATGATGAGATTGTTCCATGATGAGATTGTTCCATCGATTTGATTCTCTGTGTCGGTTCATAATCAGAATCCGCTCCTTCTGTTTCACTTGATGTTGATGACAGTGTTTCAGTTGCTTAGCCTTTACTGGTAGATGGTTTTGGTTCATACTATTTCATTCTCTGTTGTCTTCTAGCAATACTGTAGTTGCTAGATCTTTACGAGTTTGTGAAACATCAAGAGAGCCTATTGCCAAGTTTCTTCTTGTTCTCTGATCCTAAAGGAAGTCTTGTTCAATTGCTGGAACCTTGAGATGGTTTTCACATGAACACTTATCGAAATTTTCACATTTGCAAGCACTGATGTCAAATAATTTGTTTTCAGCCTCATCTTGAAATGTTTGTAATTTAATTTTTGAATGAGTCACTATCTTGTTTCCTTTTTATTGACTTTAGAAGGTTTTGACATTTTTCATGGTAATTTTTAATCATTTGAACGACATGGTTATGAGAAACAGTAGGAATAGAGGCTGTTTTCCACAAATCTTCGAGTTTTTGAGAGAACACCCGAAATTTCTGCAACTGTAGGCTCTTTCTTCGAAGTCTTCAGATTCAATCTTATTTGATGAAAATATTTCATGACGTCCTTATAAGTTGGAAGGCACCTCTTGTCTAGATCAGCTGGAGCCCAAAATATAGGGCAACCTGAAGAAGTTCTTGTTGCTTGAGCTGGTACTGACATTGTGAAAAACACAGTAATTAATATAAAAATTAAGAAATTACTCCTAAAATGTAAAATATTCTTGCATTCTGCAGAAGTTTTGTATATTACACCAACGTATTATTATGCACTAAAATATGCAGTGTATGGTTTTGGTTCATACTGTTTCATTCTCTGTTGTCTTCTAGCAATACTGTAGTTGCTAGATCTTTACGAGTTTGTGAAACATCAAGAGAGCCTATTGCCAAGTTTCTTCTTGTTTCTGATCCTTAAGGAAGTCTTGTTCAATTGCTGGAACCTTGAGATGGTTTTCACATGAACACTTATCAAAATTTTCACATTTGCAAGCACTGATGTCAAATAATTTGTTTTCTGCCTCATTTTGAAATGTTTTTAATTTAATTTTGAATGTGTCACTATCTTGTTTCCTTTTTATTGACTTTAGAAGGTTTTGACATTTTTCATGGTAATTTTTAATCATTTGAACGACATGGTTATGAGAAACAGTAGGAATAGAGGCTGTTTTCCACAAATCTTCGAGAGTTTTTGAGAGAACACCCGAAATTTCTGCAACTGTAGGCTCTTTCTTCGATGTCTTCAGATTCAATCTTATTTGATGAAAATATTTCATGACATCCTTATAGGTTGGAAGGCACCTCTTGTCTAGGTCAGCTGGAGCCCAAAGTATAGGGCAACTTGAAGAAATTACTCCTAAAATGTAAAATATTCTTGCATTCTGCAGAAGTTTTGTATATTACACCAACGTATTATTATGCACTAAAATATGCAGTATATGTCCACATATGCGTGTTGTCGTGTTCCAAAGATGTATTAACAGCAAGAGCAACACAATCCACATCTTACCTGAAACGTAGCTAGCACAATACTGCGGGGAAGTGAGAGCAAGAAGGCCTGGTAGAGTGTTGTGAGTCATGACTCATCAGTCATCACTCACTGACTCATTACCGTATATGGCAATGACGAGCAACACACCATACCAGGCTGTGGGGGAGCTTCTAGAACGATGTGGGAGTACTACATGACGTACAAAGTGAATTTATTAGCGTATAGGCTGAATATGCAAAATACGTGATTTATGCGGATTTTTCCGTATTTTGGAACGTTTGCGGTGGCAGAAGATATTATCGCAGGACAAAAATATTTAAAACTAGTCTAAAATAAACCTTTAGGATGCTTTTCCTCGCTATTACAAGAAGGTAGGATGAAAAGTAAAACTATAAGAAAATATTGAAAAAATGTGTATTTTGGCGCATTTTTTGGATTTTCAACGCGCGTGCGGAGGCAGAAGATATTATTGCAGATCTCTGAGATTTTACACACTCACTTCTGACGTGGAAGAGCCACTTTTCCGCGCTATTACAAAGCGAAAATCGAAAAAAGTGTAGAAACGCTCCGCCCTAATGGGTAGGTTCCGAGCATCGTGGGTATGATCCAGCGCGAAGACCCACGGCATCAGAGAATCAAGAGTCTCCATGTAGAGCGAGAAGTCAGCTGTGCGACACGACTTGACAAACTGAAAAACACATGAATAGACCCATATGAAACACTTGGATTTTGTGGAAGAATGTATCATAGTCTTCAGCTAACAATGAGAATGAGACAAAACATAACTGAGCCTTGCATACGTTACTTAAGGGTAGTACGTTAGCGAGTGAGACAAAAACATGACACGAAGAACCTGTCTTACCTGAAGAATGAGAAGATCCTGCCCCATGGATTTGAACCAGTAATCTGCTTGGGGTTGCGAGGCACACAGCTGCTTCAGCCATCGTCAAAGGGCAGAGCGATGAGGTAATTCGACTCGGCATCAGCAGAGACACCATCATAATCATCAGCATTCGTCGCCTTCTCCACATACCTATCATAAGCCTTCTTCATAAGCACGTAGAGAGCAGCTACCGACACCTGATGCATGTACCGAGTTCTGCAGATGTGATGGACGCCAATGAAGGACTGAGTTTTGCCCTTGGTCGAAATACCGCTGTTGGTGTTTGCTGTAGTCCACCCACTATCGTCCAACCAGTCACCAGACACACTCCACAGCATCTTCTCAGTATGCATCGCCCCAACAACACCAGATAGGAGTCCTCGCCATGCTCTGTCTGGGAGTACTTCCACTGAAGTTTCTTAGCCAACGTGAAGAGGGGTTGATCGGCTAGCATGACTGGTGTCTGACCAGGACTGATGTAGCTGATCGCCTGGCGGATGACTTTCATCCCATGCCAAACCATGGTAGGGCTGTTGGGAGACTCGGTGAACAGAGGCAGCCTGTATGACTTGGTTGGGGGAATAGCAGGATGCTCTGTGATGCTGGCATAGTACGCGGCCCATGAGATCCATTTACCGGCTTCGAGGGTCTGTTTGGATAGAAGGCTTCTGACTCGCCCCAACCACCCGTATCCTTCTTCAATGAAGCTGGTGAGAGAGCGCCGGAAGAGGATGACTGTTGGTCTTCTGGGCAGGAACGTGCAGCACCTCATCGTTTGGCAGAGAGACATCCAGATCCATGGTCGTGTAAATAGCTGGCAAGGACCTCACAGCCTTCTTCCCCATCTCAGCTGGATTGAGGATGTCGGCGAGATTCTTGACTTGTTGGCTGTCTGAAGAGAAGTGCTGCCGAATGCTGATGCATGTTCCATGGAGGGCTGATTTTGCTGTCGTAGAGGAAGGGTTGTGGTCGATGTTGTCAAAACTGCCTGTGGTGAACACGCCCTTGACAGTCTGAGGTAGCACTACCACACCAACCTGCTCCCAGTGACCGATGACTGAATTCGCGATGTCAGTACTCAACATTCTCAAACGGCCGTACGAGACGCACAGTCCTCGTTGATGCATAGCATCGATTAGAGATTCACGGCCAGTTTGAAGATGTAGTTTCATAGACAGATACAGCGATGCTGGTGCTTCCCTCTCCTTGATGTGACGAAGAACACTCCCAGGTTTCTTGGATCTGCGTCCAACAGAGTTGAAGATGATCTGCTGCCCGATGGATGTTGCAACCTTGGACTTCTCAGAATCAGGAGCCGGTTCATCGACACTTGGTCCATCAAGAAGCATGTGCAAGAATGATCTCAACATGGGCGGGATGGATTCAGCTTCACATGAGGTTGAGAAGGAGCCTGTGAAAGCCTGCTTCATATGGAGATAATCTCGCAGGAGAAGCGTGGCTGCTTTGTCGAGGAAAGAGACTTCAGTTGATATATTGTTTTCCATATCAACTACAGCTTTGCTTAGGTCGTCGAAAACAAGAGACCAGCAACGATTCATTGGTATCGCCCTGATGTCAGGAATCATGCGCTCAATATCCTCTCGAAGGCGTGTTGTATTGCATTTGATGTAGGGAAAACCGAGGGCGGCGAGGCGCTTGTCATAGAGGGCCGTCAAGTCAGCCATTGCCAGTGACGTCCCTGAAAACGATTATCTTCAATAAAGTCAAGTAACTCGTTGAGAACATGTGCTCGGATCACCTGAGTCGCATGACTCTCAGTCGTGTCACATCCGACCGTCGCCGCTTTCCTGTAGAGCCGTCAGGCACGCAGGATGATAGACGGCATTAATAACGACCATGTTACCGGCAGAAAGTTTAGCCAACAGACGTTTGTCACCTAACACTCGAGCGCAATAATTGACTTTCTTATCCAAGCCAAGAGTGGAGGCCTTCCTCAGCTCTTTCTTGTTGCCCACTTCGTCACAGAAGAGGCATGGAGTGTCGACTGGTTCGCTCGAAGATGTAGAGGGTGAGGGTGAGGCCTGTGTGATGGACCTGGCACCACTGTTCATGCTGCGAGTTTTCACCGGGCTAACTGACTCTTGCCCTTGATGCTTTTTCCTCGCTCTCAGCACTTTTTGGTTGTCGACAGCATTCCTGCAACTTTTGTGCCACAATACTTGATTAGACATCTTCAGCTGCGCTACATTCTGAGCACCGCCACCAATGTCATCTACGACTACAAAGTCAGGCAACTCCCCTAATTCAGTGAGCTCCTGGATGTTGTCCGTAACTTCTTTATAAGTGGCTGAAAGTCTTTCAGGTTTGTTTCTCAATTTCACAGATGATGAAGGATTCTTAGTCGGTTCATAGCTTTTGTCTGACTGACATATGAAGCATAAGTTCCAGTCGCGAGTGTCCATGATGCCAGGCGTGCTTTTAGAGTCACTCATTTCGGATTAATCATTGTGAATTTGAAACATGAAATTGAATTTCTAAAGGTCACAGAACTTGGAAACGTGTGTGATGACTCCTTTTCAGCTAAATTCAGCATGAGAAAGCTATTTCTGAGGTTATTTTGGGGTTTCAGGTTATTTTGGGGTGTCTCACTCCGTCAGTTTGGAAACTGCGGAAAATCTCCAATTTCAACATGGCGGCCAGCGGCCATATTTGATTTTGGGGGTCAAAATGATCTCCAATCCTCATAATACCTCAGAAATGGATTTCTCATGCTGAATTTAGATGAAAACAAGTCATCAGTTACAAAAATAACCCCTGTCATGCTCCAAAATGTGTTCCGCAATGCTGCTGACAGATTCCAACTCTGTAGAGATACTGATAGTGCTCATGTAGAATCTTATGCTTAAGTATTCATTAAATGTATGCCTTATATTATATTGTTGTGGAATTTTACCCTTTTTTGCTGTTTTCACTGAAATAGGGACTTCATAAACACCTTGTATATATGTATGTATGTAATTGAAGGTTAGGCTAAAGCTCCTGTTTTCTTTTACCGCCATTTCGTTATGATTTTTTCAGATGTTTCGCATATGCATTAACAAAAATCTTGACCCGGAAAATACAGTAGTAGGATGTTTACAAAAAGGCCGAGTGCAAATGCAATGCAACATTACATGCAACATTGCAGCATTGCATGCAACATGCTAAGAATGTTTCTGCCACCCCTTATCCCCCCCCTTCAGCCTCCCCCTTCAGCCCCACCTCAAAATATATATATATATATATATATATCTGTGTGTGTGTGTGTGTGTGTGTGTGAACTCCAAGGGGTAACCTAACCTGGCTGCTCAGGCCCACAAAAATATATGTATGTGGGTATGTATGCATGTATAGAAAATCTTCTTATATATATATATATATATATGAGCTATATGTATGTGAACTCCAAGGGGTAACCTAGCCTGGCTACTGAGGCCCACAAAAAAATATGTATGTGGGTGTGTTGGGTGTGTATGCATGTATAGAAAAGCTTCTTTTATATATATATAGTATATGTGTGTATGTGAACTCCAAGGGGTAACCTAACCTGGTTGCTCAGGCCCACCCAAAAATATATATATGTATGTGGGTGTGTAAATGTGGGTAGACTAAAATAAGACAAAAGGAGAGAGAGAGAGAGAAGATCCATCCATTTGTAGCCATGGAGCATCGCATAATTGTGTTTTCAGCATCACAGCCATCAGACTTAGAAGGCAGCCATTCGCCTCACAGCCAGTCGTATAGTGCGTAAACAGTTATTTACGTATATATAAACTGGAATTAGCATCGCTTTGCCTCAAAAAACACACACGTAAAGGTGAATTAACGCAGTTCTATCCCAAATAATACACGCGAACCCTGAGAATACCTCACAATTGCACACAGCCTCATCTCAACAAGCACATAACGTATACGGTGAATTAAACAGTTCTATTATAACAAAATAGATGCAAGCCCTTACAATACCTCACATAATCCTTCGTACACAGCCCCATATCAAAAATACATGCCATACCTCACAACCATAGACAGCACCACCACCACCCATTAGACCGGTAAGGTCTCAAAAAATGGCCAGATAATATAATTATCAAGCTTGTGACAGAAAGTCATCACGAGGACCAGGGTTGTGATGTACTGGAATCCTATCTGTTCTTTCAAACAAAAACTGAAACACGGTAAACCAAATTTAAAGCAAAAACAAAAGTTTTCCCCCTTATCTAGAAATATGTTTAAATCTTATTATAAAAATTATTAATATAATTTTATAATAAAACTAGATTTTAGTTTTAGAGCTAACTTATTCATTTTTTATAAAAATATCCTATTTTTGAATGGATCCTGTTTCACAATATATAAAAAGTCGGCGAGCAACAGTCAATTAATTTCAGAAATAAATACACGCATATATATAAGACATATATATATATATATATATATATATATATATATATATATACACAGGGAAGATATATATATAAATACATTCTTTAGTAGGTTGCAACACGAATGCAGGAGCAGAATAACAACTGTCCATTCTTTTAGCAGGCATATCTGGCAACTAACTCCACCAGCTGGTGTGAAAAAGTTGCTAGCGTTGCCCTTTAAATCAAAAATATTTTTCTAAACGTATTTAATAAAGATGCTAATCAAAATATGTTAATAAATTTATGTAAATCGTTTTAGACACATGGATGGCTATTATAATTTACTGTAGGTTTACTTTATATTACTTCCTTTAAGCAATTTCCCATCAACTGGCGGAAAAGTTGTCAGATGTATCAAGTCACAGGTCCTGCCTAATAACTTTTCCTACAGTTATTTACACAAAGCCCAATTCTCTCTCATATATATATATATATATATATATATACATAATCTCACCCAAACCCGCTGGGAAAAATTTATAAAACAGTGTTTAAAAAGGCTAATTAATTTCGGCAGCTCACAACCAAGCCCTTTTCAAAGATATAAACTAGTTAAAATGTCTAAAAAAGTTATAAAACTTCCGTCCTGCGGAAGAGATGAAGTTAAAATGACTGTTAAGGCATAATCACGGAGAGAGAGATGGTGGCTGTCGTACTTCTGGCAGTTGGCAAAGGCAAAATATTACCCAGATTTCAAACATTCGAGATGAGAAATCTATAAAAATCAATCCTGGTCATCTGTCAGCCGGTCACGACCCGAAATTGCAAATCAGGGGACCATTCTGAGTTTGTGTGTGTGTGTATATATATATATATATATATATATATATATATATATACATACGAGTATATATTAAGGTAGGTTGATTTTCCGCAATTTTTTAGATATCGACTTTGGACTAGACGAGATAGTCAGGGCTTAATATGATAATAAATGACAAAAGATTTCAGATCCCTAGCTTTAACCGTTTTTTGAGGAAACCGTTTCAAAAATCGTCAAAAAATCGTACCGAAAAATACCGCATTTTCGCAATTTTCGGCCGAAAAAAACATGCTATTTTCATAAAAAAATCCTGAAAAAAGTTACAATTTTACTGAAAAAAACTTAAAAAAACATGTTCAGAGTCAAATAGACACATTTAGATCCCAAGATCATCATAATTTTCACTGTAAGAGCCCTTAGAAGCAAAGGAAGGCCTCATCTGGCGGCTTAGGGCTTTGGCCAGAATGTGTTTGTGCCTTGATTCGAGTCCATAAACAGTAATGGGAAGCTTCAGATGTCAGCTTCACGGCCCTTTCAACACTCTGAGAATGTGAAGGCAGATCAGGCAGCTCCAGCTTGGTGCCATTCAGCAATGCTTCTTGAAGCTCCTGGTCAGAAAAGTCTTCTGTGAGAGCAGGTTCACAGATGCCACTTTGAGAAAGGTTGATTAGTTCTGACCATGGCCGTAACTACCTATGAGGTCACCGAGGTCAGGACCTCGGTAATTATTTCCTAAAAAAAAAAAAGAGACTGAACCGTGAAATATTGCTGCAGCTTTAATAAAAGTATTTTTGCTAACAGGTCCCTTTGTACAGTATTTAATTATAGACAAGGGTTTTGTGTTTAGTGTATAGCTTGGGTTGTGTTTGTAGATGTCATTTTGGTCTGAATTTTGCTCGTCCCGCCGCGCTCGAAAAAAATCTGGACCTCACTAATTTCTAAACCCTAGTTACGGCCCTGGTTCTGACCAGTGGGTAGCTTCAATGTTGATGGCTGTGATCTTCTTCAGCCTCTTCTTGGCTGGCTTCCCACTTCTGAAAGAATAATAATTAATTTATTTTTTATTCCAGTTTAAGATTTAATCCCTATTAGTCTCATAATTGCTGATTTAAATTAAACTTAAATTAAAAAAAAAAAACCCGAGTTCTACAAATCCCCATAATCGAATTTTTTTTCAGAAAGAAGGTAAGATTATTTTCATTATCAGAGGGGAAGGGGGGAATTGGGATAAGAAAATGTGAAAAAAATTCGATTATGGAGATTTATAGAACTCGGGCCTTTTTTTTATTAAATAAATCCCCATAATCAAATTTTGTTTTCACATTTTTTTAAATTAATAAATGCTTACCTGATGGACAGAATTTTCTTGAGAGCAGCTTCTCTCACTTCCAAGTCATCAGACTTCATCATGGAGTACAGCCCATTCTCGGGCAGCAAGGCAAAAGCATTGTACTTCAGGTTCTTGAAAGCAACACCCTGGATTTCTTCAGGCTGCTGCTTGATCCTCTGGATCATGTTGAAGATGTACAGCTGCTGATTGTGGAACTTGCTGTCCCTTTTCATCTCAAACCAACTGACTGCATACACTTCCACAATGAACTTGATGGCCTGGTAAAGCTTATCCTGTAGTTCTGGAGGGTAAGCACCTCTGGTCCACAGACACATCAATCTAATTGCCAAAGTCAACCATCTTGCATGGTTTAATGGTCCAATTTTCCAGGCAGCAAATCTTGGGTTGACTTTGCCTCTGGAAATTCTAAGCACACACTCCAAAAGAAGCGGATCTAGAATAAAAGATAAAATCCTGAAAAAAATTGATTATTAATTTCTATTACCAGGGGGGGGGAAGGAAAATTACAGGAGGAAAATGCGGATATTTTTCAATTACAAGCATTGAATTTCGTTCCATTTAAAAGGCACCTAATCGCACTAAGTTAGGCCAGTTAAAAGTTAAAAAAATAATAGCATTACCTTCTTACTGGGAGGACAAGTGCAGATTATGTGCTACGTTTGACAATTTTCTTTCTTGCACTTCACAGCATTGTCATCACAGGGACGAACAGGTAGCTTACAGGTGCAAGCAGAAATATCAAAAAGTTTATCCAGCTTTTCCTCCAGATTCTGATCCTGGACTGTAGAAAGAGATTTCCTGTTTATCTCTTTTGCTTTCTTAAAGCACACTTTATCCACCAATTTCACTACATAATATTCCTCATACAGGGGCAGCCGCGGGTTCACTGCCTGCCAGATCTCAATCACATCCTTTGCAATCATTTTAGCAATATCATAGTCTTTCAAGTCCGGGTGGCTGTTTTGGAGGAAATAACTGTACTGAATAATTTGGCGGAGGGTAGGAGGCTCTGTTTTATCCAAAGGGGAAGGCTGGCCACTGAATTTTTTGGCACTATCACTTCGAGTTAACATTGCAGACTTCCGTTTTTTACCCATTTTTATGAAATATCTGAAAATAAACACAATTAAATGAACGCATCATAAAATAACTTAATTTAATACACATTTTATAGGTAAATATCTTTAAAAAATACAAAATAATACACTAATAAACATCTATAATGCATTCACAATAAGTTTCAAGCATCGTTTTGTTAAAAAAGCCGAATTTTAATTGATTATTTTGATGAAATAAGGTCCGATATTTTGTTTGTTTACATTGCGCGAATGCCGCGCACGCGATTTTACGCGTAAAATTCAGCAATTTTACAACTTAAAAATAATTAACAATCCTCAAAAAATACAATCATTTTCACAAATATGAGTTGGTGCAACGTTTTTTATACATTAATACCTTTCTATCTAGACTAGTCCAAGATCACAGTTCCAAAATCAACCTACCCTAGTATATATACATATATAACTCTGCCTGGGGATGGGCAAGCCAGCACATTCCCAAGCCGATCCCAAGCCCGGATAAAAGAGGAGGGTTGGCGTCAGGAAGGGCATCCAGCCGTAAAATTTATTGCCAAAACCAGAGAGGATGGCATGCGGACCAACGAATGCTCAAGAGAGAAGACTGGCATGGTATGGGCATGTAATGAGAAGGGACGAGAACTACGTTGAGAGAAGAGTGTTATCTATGGAAGTGCCCAGGAGGAAGAAGAAAGGAAGACCAAGGATGAGGTGGAGAGATCGCATCAGGATGGACACGAGCGAGAAGAACCTGACGGACGAGATGGCGCAGGATAGGGTGGTGGAGGAGAAATATCCGCAACAGCAACCCCCATATAAATGGGACTAATAATGCAGAAGATATATATATATATATATATATATAATATATATATTATACCAGAACATACCAGATGGTAAGAAAGTAGCCAGTGAGGTCTTTAAACCAATAATATTTTTCTAAACGCATTCCTCCATTGTCGTATGATGCCAGCAATAAAATTAAAAAAAATAAATTAGACTAACACGAACGTAAATGTAGCTCGTAGAGTAAACTAACCCAGTTTTTGTTCTACTCTACCTACTTTTTTTTTTTTAATCCTCTCCTTACTTGCATGTCTGTAACTCTCTTTACTTGCATGTCTGTAGTTTGCATGGTATGACTGAGTTAAGACTGTGTTTGCATGGTTTGTAAGCGTTCTTATTTTACTTCTTTTCATCTTTCACCCCTCTCCTCTTTTCACCCCTTTCCTGTTCTCTTCGACTATTTTCCCGACTTGTAGGCAGTGGCCGGCGGATGATGATGGGGAGTCTTTCTTTCTCTTTTTCTGAATGAATGTTAACCCACGAATGATAGGTTTTGCTACTTACTTAACCCCTTATTCTCCTCTTTTAACCCCCTCCTCTTTGCTTTCTCTCGGGCTAATCTTAGAGTGGATCTTAGGGTCTTTGTTAGCCTTAGCTTCTGTAGATCTGTAGATATTGTTCAACCAGATAAATTTAAAGAAATGCTAGCACTAAATCAAACATTCAGCCGTTTTCTAAATATACCCTTAAACATTATTATTATTATTATTATTATTACTATTAATATTATTATTATGATTATTATTATTATTATTATTATTATTATATCTGTAAACGATTATTCAAATTAAACATCTCATTTCCTCGTAATAAAAAACATTTGGCAACTCAGCCTACATTATTGATACATAACTGTCGCAGTAATTGTTCTCAGCCTAATAATTTTAAGTATATATAATAATTATATATAATATATAATAGAATATAATATAATATAATATATATATATAATATAATATAATATAATTATAAATAATAATTTTAAGTATATATAAGTTTCTGGAAATTCTTTCATTAGGGGCAAAACAGGAATAATTGGAGTTATTTATCATATATACTGGGTGATCCAGATAAATGGGACCCATAAAAAAAAGCCAAATATTCTTAATATTTAATTCCTTTCATAAAAACTATATATCATTCGAAAGAGTAGAGTTACAAGTTTATTATGAAATATTTATTTTTTAAAAATGACTCCTTTCAAATGTGCTCCATTAGTTGCCAAGCATTCCAGTGTTCTCGCTTGTAAGTTCTGCATCACTTTTGCAAGAGTGTGCGGTGGTATGGCCTGTATCTCATTTGTGATGGCGGCCTTCAATTCTTGCAAGGTCGTTGGTTTATTTCTGTAGACCCTACTCTTTAAATATCCCCAGAGATAATAATCAAAGGGAGAAAAATCCGGAGACCTTGCGGGCCATTCAACGTCTCCAGATCTTGAGATTAACTCGCCTGGAAACGTTTGACGCAAAACTGCCATGCAGTTCCTCGTGGTATGGCAGGTAGCTCCGTCTTGTTGGAACCAGTGGTTTTCTAGACAAAGATCTCTTAATTTAGGAATAAGGAAATCGGTCAACATTTTTTCGTAGCGATCACCATTTACAGTGACCGTGTTTCCGGTGGAATCCTCGAAAAAGTACGGCCCTATGATCTGAGATGCAGTAAGACCACACCAAACAGTTACACGCTGACTATGCAACGGGACTTCGGAAATATTCAATGGATTTTCTGTTGCCCAGAAACGACAATTTTGTTTGTTTAGAGTTCCATTCAAGTGAAAATGGGCTTCGTCTGACATAATCAAAGTTGCTAGAAAATTGGTGGTGTCATTTACCTTCTGTTGGATCCATTGACAGAATTGTCTTCTTCGTGCGAAATCTCCATCGTTTAGTTGTTGCACTGTTTGAATTTTATATGGAAGGAGCATTAAATTTTGCTTGAATATACGGTGTGTTGTTCCATATCCAACTCCTAACAGCTGAGAAGCACGTCTGATGCTTATGTTCGGATTATCCTGTACAATTTCATGAGTTCTGTTAATGATCTCGTCTATCCTTGCTGTGCGCACTCTTCCAGTTGGTTTTCTTTTTCCAATGCTGCCAGTTAGTGGAAAATTTCTGACACACCGACGGATTACTTTCTTAGGAGGTGATTTTGACATCTGAAAATTTGTCTTGAAAGATCTTTGAGCTGAAACTACACTTCTTCCATGCTCATAATATTGCTCAGTTATGAAACGCAGCTGTTCCACAGTCCATGCAGTCATCTTGAAGGGTTAGTTTTAACTAACACTTTTATTTTGCTTTGTATCTTATCTTGTCTTGTATTGTCAAAACCTATACAATCCTGTACAAACTTGTAACTATCCTCTTTCGAATGATGCGTATGATTTTATAAAAGGACTTATACTTTAAGAGTTACAGGGGTTTCTTTTGGGTCCCATTTCTCTGGATCACCCTTTATCTACATCAAACATAATACAGCCAGTAAACGCAAATACAAAAATACTACACACTGGTGGTACTTAACATTTTACATATATATATATATATATATATATATATATATATATATATATATATATATATATATATATATATGCAACGAGTGTGTATTGGTTTTTTTAATAAAGATAATCATGTCTTATAAGAATTTAAGAATATTTTGTTTATAAGAATTTAATAAGGTTTTGTTTAATAAAGAAGAAGATAATGTTTAATATGAAGGTAATAATGGTTTGTTTGAAATTAAAAATGTAAAATGCTAATTGGCAAAATCTGGAATGTGCCGACGCAGAATGCCCAAAAACGGCAGTGGGCGGGTTTGCCCCGATTAGAGTTTTACATATTAGTATGTTAGTGATTATGTAACATATTTAATTGTCTCTCTCTCTCCGCGATTGGAGTTTAATGATACTCCGCACTCGTGTTTACCCTGTTTGTCCAATTGTTTCGGCATAAATAAAAAGTCAGTAAATCGTAAATAAAAGTGTGTAATTATCCCGGTCCCCTTGCTTCATTGTTCGAGAGTTGAATGGCGCTTACAGGCTTAAGCGGTCTACCCACGTCCGTGTAAAGACAGAAAACGAGTGATAATAGAAAAGGAAAATAATGAAAAGAAACACAGAGAAGTAAATAAATAAAAAATTTTAAATCATGACATTTTGGTGGCTAGCGTTGGTCCCTATTAAATTAAAATAACGGCATTCCCACATCTTTTGTACGAGCCTTATATTTCGGCAAAAAATTACATTGCTACCCGTTTTATTTTCTTTATAAAATTAGTAGATATTCTGTTTCGGTAAATTAAATAAGAAAATGGATTGTGTGCCTCATTTGCAAGCAAATTCCGGTTACCATTACTTAAAAATTCGTTGTATCTATAACTCAATATGGCGCGTGCCATTTTCAAAATCTACATGCAGTCAGACTCAGTTTGAGTCAAAATTCTTGAGTCGTTTTTCCTTCTCACGGCGGCCGTTATCATTGCGTTTTCTTCAGATTTGGTTTTCTTCAGTCGTGGAGAGAGACTTATTTTCAATTTAGAAATCCCGTCCCATGGCTCATTTTTTTTCTCTTCAACTTTTATTGCTTTTTATGCAGCCTACCTATATTGTGTTAATATTTTTTGTGTGTTTACGTTTTTGGAATTCATAATAATTGTGATAATAATAATAATTAGGAAATATATTTCACACTTACTTATATGAATTAAATTATTTTAGTTGTAGTGAAATTGTTACATACATTTTTATACGGTAGGTCTAAAAAGTTGGAGCATATATGTAACGCATTTTTAGGTGTGTGTATATATATATATATATATATATATATATATATATATATATAGTAGCGAATTATTCTTGTTTTTATATTCTCTGTGGTTCGGAACCCACGTAAAATTGTAGGTCCCCTCCGCCACCACGGAGGACATGCACAATACACAATTACGAACACAGTTAGGTAGACCAGCCATGAGTGGATCCTAGGGTCTTTGTTGGTCTGAAACATTATAACATTATAACATTACATTATAACATTATAAAAGATTAAATAAGTAACAAAATTTTCCAGTATCTAGTTGGCAGTTTTTGAGATTATTTTTCGACAGGGATTTCAAGTTACACATGACCATCATATGTATATAATTTTAAGGTAGCTTTATAATTTTAAGGTAGTTAGGTGTAATTTTAAGGTTTTTGTTCAAAGTCGAAAAATAATGGTTAAAGACACTAATTTATCCTGGGTCGATTCGGACTGCTTGAGTTTATTTGCTTGCCGTATGTAAATTGTGAGACCTCAAAGTAAGCTAAATTTGTTATAAAAACATAAAAAGTTGTTTATTTGGAATACAGGAATTGTTTTAGTAAATTCTTTTGATAAATTAATTTCGTTTTTTTAAATTTTTTATATAGTTATTTTTACTTTTTTTTGGTAGGCTGAATTTTGTTGTCTATTTTTTTCATTCTTTCATGAGTTTTAATGAAAATTCCGTGATATTTTGTATGGATAGGCTGGTTCATTACTTTTTTTTTATTATTCTGAAATTATAGTTTATTGTGATATGTTGTGTTTTGCTTGAAATTTTAATTCTGTGTATAAGTGACAACATTTTTTTTCACTTTCGCGCGTTTGCATAGAAAATATTACAAAATTATTTCATGATGTAATGCAGTTTGATTCGGTTAGGAATGTTTTTATAAAGGTTCGCTTACAACAAAAAGTGAACACTCTCTTCATAATGCAGTGATTTATTTTAATTTTTGTTTATGTCGTAGGTTGCGCTGTATTTTTGGGTTCATAATATCTGTTCTTCTTTATAATAACAATGAAAATTTGTATTTAGTTTCACTTGGAAACAATAAATTAATTGAATTCCTGTGATTTACAAACCATGCTGGGTTTCGTGTTGAAGGAGAGAGTTGTCTTTCAGTTGTCATTTTGTGAATTACGAGTTTTCTGCGTGTGAAATTTAGCGTTGCAGATTGGAATTAATATATTAAATTAATTTTCAGTATTAATATTTAAATTTTTATTATTTAGCGATTATATTTTGGAAACTATGTTATTTTTTAAACTTCATTTGGGTTTACTCATGCAGTTGGAGCTCTAGATTGATTGCTGACCAGAAATGGAGCATTTTTAGATTGTCAGTAACGTTTATGTGGTATTTATATCCGCTCCTCACAAAGTGTAAGATGGTTCATTGTTATCGGGAATTGATGATGTGAACTTTCTGATTTTCATTTTTTGTCTTTTGTAATTAAATATATCGATGTGATTTCTGAAGGTAGTTTGAATAATATTTTTTAAATTATAATAACGGTTACTATGTATGGGCGTGTTCATACTTATACTGAGCAGTATTGTTTCGTTGGGTTTGATGATTTTTTTTATTATTTTCTCCAATGTAACTACCATAAGTGACCTTATTGGTAGCTAGGCTGTGATTAAAGTTTCGCGAAATTCTGTAAAATTGTCATGTTTTTCCATAAATTTGTCCAGAGCAAATTATAGTTATTGTTTCGAAGTGAAGTGTCCAGGAAATTTTGTAAATTAAATGTGAAAAGTGATAATCAGTAGCAGTACAAACTTTTCGATATTTTTTTTTCAAAATTTCGAGAGGCTCAATTTGGAGGCAACTAAGTTGAATCCAAATTCCATCCATTGCGTTTAGTTGACTCGAACTAGGTGATCGATCACCGATGAGAGAGAGAGAAGAGAAGAGAGAGAGAGAGAGAGAGAGAGAGAGAGAGAGAGAGAGAGAGAAACGAAACCGAGTGAGCAGCGACTTCAGTGCAGGACAGTTTCGATCGAAGTTGGTCTACTGGTATTTCGAGCAGTCCTGGTCCCGCTGTTCGATGCTTTGCTGAAAATGCGTTTTAGCACTCGGTAGGCAAACCATGAGTGTTTGAACGAGTGTTTAAGGCTTTACTGTCCATACAGGCATACAGTAGGTTCGTTGTGAAATCACCTACGGTGAAGTGATCGTTTGATTAATGCCATGTAAGGAGTCTTTCAGCTGGACGTAGGAGGAGCAGCGTTCACCGACAAAAGTTGAGATGAGAGAGGCGAGTTTCTTCGTCGACTTCTAGAATTGCAAATTCCGTCCAATTCCGGTGAGTTGTTCCACTTTCAGTATATCTACATTCCCTGATCCTCTTTGAATTGAACGACTCTTTGGTGTTTTCGCCAATTTTTGGAGAGAGAGCGGAACCTCAGGCGTGCTGATCTGTTGCATGTTGATTCAACTCCTTGCATTCTAGCAAAGTGAGCAGGAGAGCCGCGATTGAAAATGTAAGTAGTCCAGAAATTTATGTACACTGATTATTATTTAATGAAATTATAAGTGAAAGGGTGCGATTATTGTCCAATTCTTTTTTGTGTTGTTTTTTGTGTAATAGTATGTGCGCTCTGGTCAGCATTTTTTGTACATATGTTCTTATTCTTTCTATGTTGCCTGATATTAACTATGTAACTATATGAATATTTTTCGGATTTAAAGCGATCTTTGATGAGAAATCGCTGGAATAGATTGTGAACTTGAAATTATTGTAACCAGTTTTAAGAAAATTATCCTTTATCTTTCACGTAACAGCTTTGTTACTTGTCGTATATTTGATTATTTATTAGTGTGAAATGTTATTTTATGCAAATGTTGTGAAATTTTTTTTTCGATTTTATGAAATGACAAAATATCTAATGTGCGGAATTTGTCATTGAAATGATTTATTGTCTTCTAACTTTGAAATTGTGAAAGAAAAAAACTAAAAACTAAATAAATTTGTTGAATAAATAGATAAATTTGCTAAAAGAAAGTAAATGAAATAAATAAGTTTTGCCGAAACTTATTTTCAAGAGGGTGATGCGAGTGTTCGTGTATTGGTTTTTTTAATAAAGATAATCATGTCTAATGAGAATTTAAGAATGTTTTGTTTATAAGAATTTAATAATGTTTTGCTTAATAAAGAAGAAAATAATGTTTAATAAGAAATTAATAATGGTTTGTTTGAAATTAAGAATATAAAGTGCTAGTTGGCAACACCTGAAATGTGCCGAGGGAAACAGTGAAATGCCCAATTCAGTCTCTGGGCGGGATGTCACCTGGTTACGTGGTTTTACGTATTAGAATGTTATTGTTTATTTAGAATATTAATTATGTCTCCGTGATTTAATGATAACGATAATTCCACCCTCGCGTTACCCAGTTTGTCTAAATGTTTCGGTATAAATAAAAAGTCAGTAAATAGAAATAATAGTGTGTAATTATCCCCAGTCCCCTTCATTGTTCGAAATCATAATGCCAGCCATGGCTACCCGTCTGCCTGTGGTTATAAATTACAATGAAGCGAGTGTAAAGAGAAGAAAAAGCAATGACAAGAGGAAAGTAGTAAAATAAAGTAAAGTAAATAACGAATAAAACAATGAATTGAATGAGTTACACGACAATATATATATATATAAATATATACATTTCAACGGCAAAGAACACGCAGTATAATTAACGTAAAGAACGACGCTTGTATAGGAGAACATTCTGCGCAAGATGAGGAGGGAGAACGAGCAAATGAAAAAATGAGGTAACCACCCGGGAATCGAACCCGGGATCTTTCGATTGCCGGTCAGATATGATAACCACTACACCATGGTCCTCAGTAAATGTAGGAGAATTACGACTTCTGATCGAGTGAGGACCATGGTGTAGTGGTTATCATATCTGACCGGCAATCGGAAGATCCCGGGTTCGATTCCCGGGTGGTTACCTCATTGAGAACCATGGTGTAGTGGTTATCATATCTGACCGGTAATCGGAAGATCCCGGGTTCGATTCCCGGGTGGTTACCTAAGATGTTGGCACCATTCCTTTTGTTTTCATTAAATTCTTGCCACTTAATTGCCTGCTTTAATTAAATATTATTTCTAATAAGTGTTATAATAATTTTTGTTCTCTGTACATGTTAATTGTCTAATTTCATGTATATAGTTCTTTTATATTCAATAATTTAGCTTCCTTCAGATTAAGTTATCTATTGAAAAAATCTTTAGAGTGTTTTATGGTTTTTAAATTGAGTTGCTGTTTGGGAATTTTTCGCTTGTGTATTTAACTCATTTTCTTTGTAAAATCTGGCTATTATTTGTTTTTCCCTGAAGATGTGAATATATCACGAAAGCGCTCGGATTTCGTGTTTCTCTTTTTCCTTTTCCATGTGGTTGTTTGCTTATTAATAAGATCACGTGTTATTCTGTGATTTTACTGCATATATATATATATATATTATTATATATATATATATATATATCAACGTAAAGAACGACGCTTGTATAGGGGAACATTCCGCGCAAGATGAGGAGGGAGAACGAATAAATGAAAAAATTACAGAATATTCCAAACTTCTACAAACAATCTGAAAAAACTCTCCCAATAGCCAACCTGATCAAAAGTCTAATAAACCACCAAGCACACAAACATTATATACGAAAGAAATATTATAATGCACACATAAGAATGTTAACAGTTCTTAAAATAATATTTAACCAAAGCAAACCGTTAAGGGGAAAGAATGCGGTCAAGAAACCAATAGGCCCTAAGCCAACTTTCTAATTATGTACGGGTCTAATTTATATAGCCCAGGGCTTATATTAAGGACCAAATCCACATTATTTTTGATCACACTAGACTCAATTATATTTCTGCTAACAATAGATTTAGTAAACCTTAATTTGGAGGCATTTTTCCAATCAATGGGGTGATTAGTATCTCTTACGTGAATGAAAATGGCGTTAGATTCTTGGCCAATTCTTATTCTGTATTGATGTTGCTTAATACGTAACTCATGGGACTTACCAGTTTCGCCTATGCAAAATTTATTACATATTGTGCATGGAATTTTATATACACAACCCTGTTCACTTAAAGGGGATTTCTTAATCAATGAATTCTTAATTCGGCAGATCAAGGAAATTTTCCATGAATGGTAACACTAACAAATTTTTTGTGTTATAAGGAATCTTGTCCTTTACTTCGTAGAAGGTTTTCTTTGCCATTTTTAAGGATTTATCTATGACAGTTCTTTGGATATTTTAAATCAAACGCAATTTTGTATATTTTACTAATTTCGTCATCAATGAACTCTGGGCTACAAATTCCTAAGCCTCTTAGGAACAAAGCAGAAAGAACGGATCGTTTTACGTTAATGTGGTGAGTAGAATAATAATGTATATAGGAGCAATTATTCGTGGGTTTTCTGTAAATATTGTACTTAAACTTTTTTCCAGACCTATATATTAAAACATCTAAAAAAAAGGGATCGAAGAATCTGTTTCTATTTCAACTGTAAAATTGATAGAGGGAATTAAATTATTAAGTTTGGGTAAGAATTCATTGAGATTTAAAGATACTGGCCAAAGACAAAGAACATCATCTACATATCTAAACCATGGAACATAATTTGGCAGAATCTTCCTTAATAACTTACTTTCAAAATACTCTATATATGAGAACTTAAAATGGGGGAGAGGGGGTTTCCCATCGCCATATCAAATTTCTGCCTAAAATATTCATTATGAACACAAATTTCGAGTCTACTATGCACAGCTTAATTAATTCTATAATTGTAGCCACAGGTAATGGCAAAATATGCTTAACCAATTCTTCCGAAAGAAACACTAATAGATCCTCCACCGGGACTCTTGTAAATAAAGCAGTAACATCAAAGCTTACCAATATAAAATTGTAATTGACACTGATACTATTTAATTTTTCCACAAGGTCTACATTATTATTTATGTGTGATTGTGAAATTGCGCCCAGTAGAGGATTAAGAATGGAAACAAGCCATTTGGATAGCTTATATGAGATAGATCCTATAGAGCTAACAATAGGCCTTGCAGGATTATTTGGCTTATGAGTTTTAATCAGGCCATACATATAGGGTAATGACGGTGAAGTACTCAAAAACTGTTTAAGTAACAAGGACAAGATTCCTTATAACACAAAAAATTTGTTAGTGTCACCATTCGGGGAAAATTTCCTTGATCTGCCGAATCTGCTAAGGAATTTTAACGTAAATATTGCGTTCAGAAATTTAGATGTAATTAAGAATTAATTTATTAAGAACTCCCCTTTAAGTGAACAGGGTTGTGTATATAAAATTCCATGCACAATATGTAATAAATTTTGCATAGGCCAAACTGGTAAGTCCCTTGAGTTACGTATTAAGGAACGTCAATGCAGTATAAGAATTGGCCAAGAATCTAACGCCATTTTCATTCACGTAAGAGATACTAATCACCCCACTGATTGGAAAAAATGCCTCCAAATTAAGGTTTAGTAAATCTATCGTTAGCAGAAATATAATTGAATCTAGTGTGATCAAGAATAATGTGGATTTGGTCCTTAATATAAGCCCTTGGCTGTATAAATTAGACCCGTACATAATTAGAAAGTTGGCTTAGGGCCTATTGGTTTCTTGCCGCATTCTTTCCCCTTAACTGTCTGCTTTGGTTAAATATTATTTTAAGAACTGTTAACATTCTTTTGTGTGCATTGTAATATTTCTTTCGTATATAATGTTTGTGTGCTTGGTGGTTTATTAGACTTTTGATCAGGTTGGCTATTGGGAGAGTTTTTTCATATTGTTTGTAGAAGTTTGGAATATTCTGTAAGATGTTGGCACCATTCCTTTTGTTTTCATTAAATTCTTGCCACTTAATTGCCTGCTTTAATTAAATACTATTTCTAATAACTGTTATAATAATTTTTGTTCTCTGTACATGTTAGTTGTCTAGTTTAATGTATATAGTTCTTTTATATTCAATAATTTAGCTTCCTTCAGATTAAGTTATCTATTGAAAAAATCTTTAGAGTGTTTTATGGTTTTTAAATTGAGTTGCCGTTTGGGAATTTTTCGCTTGTGTATTTAACTCATTTACTTTATAAAATCTGCTTATTATTTGTTTTTCCCTGAATATGTGAATATATCACGGAAGCGCTCGAATTGCGTGTTTCTTTTTTCCTTTTCCCTGTGGTTGTTTGCTTATATATATATATATATATATATATTATTATATTTTTTTTTTTTAGTTCAGGAAGAACCGATTCGCCTCTATTTAAAGGCATATCTCAGCGGAAAAACAAAGAAAAAGTGAGAGGAAAGACAGAGGAAAAAGAAAGGGTGGAGGGGACAATCGAAGTGGAAAAAGACCAAGGATGACAAGGACTGCAGGGTCGAGCCCCATCATCCTTGGGTGCTAGGGCCGGGAGGGCGCACGTGAAACCTCCAGGAACAAGCACGTACAAACGAGCACAAAGAGCACTCAAGAGCACGAGCTTAGAACCCCCTTGCGGGGATATATATATATATATATATATATATATATGCAACAAGGCAAAAAATAATAGAGCTAGTACAGAAGATTTCTATATAAAAAAAACCTCCTTTACTTGTTTAATATTGGCAGCCTCGTCAAACCTACACTCCATTCTTTATGTACACAACTATACAGCAGATTTTGCGGGTAAGGGTAACATTTTTATTTGCTACAGATTTATCTATACTTTTCTATTCAGTTTCCTGCTACTGCTAGAATAGTTGAAAGACAAAAAACTTGCAGGGGTTTTTATGCTGGAAGAAGGGGCCAAGGACGACTCTGCAAATTATTAGTCTGAAAACAATTACTGCGACAGTTGTGTCAAGAATGTAGGCCGAGTTGCCAACTGTTTTATAGTGCGATGGAAATCAGATGTTTAATTTAAATGATCGTTTACATATATAATAATAATAATAATGATACAGGAAAAAACATGATTAACCCCCGTACTTGGTAGCAGCTTTTGTAAAGGTTACATCATCTTTCTTTAGCTTTTTGTGAATTTTGTTAAACAATTATGTACAAACCTAAAGCAGTAACACACATATATATTCCTTAGCTTTCTCATAGTCTAGTCTAGCGTACACTAATCTGTTCAGTTATATGTATACTGTATTTACAGCCCCAACATTACACTGTTTAAATTATTGGTAGGCCCTTGGAGCTTGAGGTACATTAAAGTTTAATTCAGCTGTTATTTCCTTATAAAAATGGGACAGCCTAAATGAGGCATGTGAAATAGCACATAATCAATGTTCTATCATTAAAGCCTTTCACAACAAAAAATACAAAACAACTCTTTAATAATAATAATAATAATATTTTCTGTAACTTGGGTACTATTTCAAATTAATAGGCCTTTTTTGTCTTTCACCAATTATCAACAGTAATTTAATCAGACGTGGTATTTTATAAATCAGGTATTGTGCTCCAAAGACTTAATAACTTCTAGGTTCTCTCATATACACTTAATAACTTCTACGTTTTCTCATATACAGTAAGTACAGCCCAGTAGTTAGACGCTTTACCAAATGGGTGGCACACTTTTCAGTATAGACCCATAGCATGGTAGCTTTTTCCTTTTAATGATCCAGGCCTCCAAAGGTTTAAGAAGCAAATACCTGTAACCTTTTGTAAAGAGCAGTATAAAATTTCATTGGCCCAAAGCTTTCACTGCATTCATTCATATCATTCAAAGCCTAGTATTGTGTATAGCCTCAGTATATATATATATATATATATATATATATATATATATATATATATATATATAGAATATAAATATATATATGTATATAGATATATATATATATATACACATAGTGCTTTTAAAACAAAATTAAGATTGGCTTCCTCAACAGACCTACAAGTACTTAAGGGGACAGAATGTGTCAGGAATCTCTTAGTTTTAGTCTGTTACATTTGTTTGTATTGAGTATTCATTAGCTGTTGAATTAAGAAATTCTATGTTTGGCCTTTTTTATATATATATATATATGCAAAAATCACTGCAATGACCACGCAGTATATAAATGAATAGAAACGACATAAGTATTAAGGAACGTTTCCGCACACGAGGAGGAGAGATAACGAAATAATGAAAAATGAGGCGAACCGCCTGGGAATCGAACCGGCAATTGGAAGGCCCTGGGTTCGATTCCCAGGCGGTTCGCCTCATTTTTCATTATTTCGTTATCTCTCCTCCTCGTGTGCGGAAACGTTCCTTAATACTATGTCGTTTCTATTCATATATATATATATATATATATATATATATATATATATACACACATATATACACATATACATATATACATATACACATATATACACACACACACACACACACACGTGTAATATATATATATATATATATATATTTTGCTTTAAATTGCCAATATAGCTACTAGTCTTTACATATAGTTTTACATAGAGAGAATTTTTACATATAGAATCTACATATAGGCTATATAATGATGGATTACATGGGTTGTAATTAGAAGATCCGTGTAGGCCTACACACATAGAGACTAGTGTCTGATTTATGTAACCACATAATCACATTTATAGGTTGAATCAAATGATTTTTCATAGTTTTAGTAAAAGTTTAACCATTAAATTTATAATTGGGCCTCAGGTAGGTTGATGGAGTTATCAACTAATGTAAAATCTAAAGTGATTAGTGGGGAATTCATTATCTTAATAGGCTTGTAGCCAATACCTTTCTTATAGTTCATGGTGTAGTGCTATTTTTATGTTCAGCCTATCCATTCATAAGAAACCTTTTATAGGAAAGGAAATTGACGCAGTCAGAGGTCCTAAATGTCTTTAGTTACAATTTAAGCCCACTATTTCATATCGGATTTGCATTAAGTGAGAATAAGTTACTGTAACAGAGAAATACTTGTTTTAGTCATAGAGTAGTTGAATTTGGCAAATAATGGGAGCTTAGATGATTTCATATATGGCGGGCTATTTTGTTAAAAGCGTACTTTATTCATTTTAATAAAATATAGATATCTTTTATAAATTGAATGAGTAAATAGTGTATTTCGTATATGGCTGGTTACTTTGTTAAAAGATTACTGTATTCATTTTAATAAAATACAGAAATTTTTGGCTAACATCGGCAAAAAGGAGTACTTGTGTTTGCCCAATTCATTATTTTCTGAAGACCTTTATGTGCGTGTGAGTGCTAGTGATGCACCGGAGGCAGATTTTGGCCCGAGGCCGGAGGGCCAGAACCTCCGGCTTAGTGTTTTTTCCTCCGGCCGGAGGTTCCGGCCAATTGATTTATTTCAGTATTTATATGCGCGTGGTGTGTGTTTGTGTGTGTGTGTGTGTGCGCGGTCCATCGTCTCATCGATTTAGGGTTTATATATTATAGTCCTGCTATTTTAAATTATTAAGTCTTTAATAACTTAAACTTTATAAAAGTCGACTTTCTATGCTTTGTGTGTGCTAATTTCTCTAAAAATTCCCATTAAACAGAATATCCTCAAGTTATGAAAATTATGATGTCTTGCTGAATGCTGAGTAAAGTAGCCTATATCAAATCAATTATTAATACAATCACTGATCACTCATAAAATAAATTATTATTACAGTCACTGAGAACTGAAATATTAATACAATCACTGACCACTCATAAAATAAATTATTAAAGTCACTGAGAACTGAAATATTAATACAATCACTGATCACTCATAAAATAAATTATTATTACAGTCATCTGAGAAATGAAATATTCGGATAGGTGCAGAAATGAGGTTTTATAGTTTTATAGAATTAAAACTAAAAGTTGTCAGAATTGAGTTTGGTGTACTTGGCACCTCCGGCCAGAGGCCGGAGTTTAGTGAAACCTCCGGCCGGAGCAGGAGGTTTTCTAAAATGGCCGGAACTCCTGCTCGGCCGGAGCCAGAGCTCCGGTACATCACTAGTGAGTGCTGAGTGATAACCTCAAGTAGGCACAGCTACTCTATAGCCAAAACTTTCAGACGAAGTATTAATAACTAAAAACCTTATAAAGATTGTAGGTAGGGTTAGACTACTGTAGTATATATTAGCCTAATTTCTGTAACTTTAAGAATAATTTAGCTAGTGGCTCGGTGGCAATTTTAAACACAGGCCGGAACCTCCCAAGTTTTTATGCAATTAGTCCATATTGACTGTAGCAAAGAGATTAATAAGAACGTGACCAATTCTGAAATGTTAGTTTTACCTTGCGACCAGTCTAACTAGCGGTTCTGGTAGGCTAGGCTACGTCAGCCGTTTATACCATTAGGCCCACTTGCTGCCCTACGGATGTGCTTTCACTTTGAAATAAGGCCAGATCAACAAATAAATAAATAAATTTCCGTCTCTAATTTACGTATGCCCTTTTAAAATTCGTAAAAATTGATGAGCTTATAAATGCTTAAATCAGACAAGGATCTGTACAGCGGAACCGAGTCTAACTAAAAGAATTCCTACAATTATATATATATATATATATATATATATATATATATAGAGAGAGAGAGAGAGAGAGAGAGAGAGAGAGAGAGAGAGAGAGAGAGAGAGAGAGAGACGCTTGTGTTTCGTGTAAATAAAATTAATAAATGGATGACAGTCAATGAGTTAATAGTGGTTTGAGCTGAGTTCCGATATATTTTATAGGCCAGAAATTTGCAAGCGATGACAAACAGCCTGTATATTCATCACTGGGGCGAGTGTTGGCAGGTACAGGGAAATTTCCCTGTTTTAGGAAAATAAATCGCCAAATACCGCCAATATTCCTGAATAGGGAAATTTTGAGGAGTGGATATATATATATATATATATATATATATATATATATATATATATATATATATATATATATATATATATATATATATATATATATATATCCAGAACACAAATTTTCACTTTATTAAATGAAAAGTATATAGAAATATTGCTAAATAATATTTTAATCTTACATTAGAGGCACAAATAACACTAGGCAACAAATTTCAACTTTTTTTTTGTTACAGACACGTGAACTACTGATTCCTACTAAAGCGCTGATGCTGATTTCAGATCTGATATCAAAATTTCTCTATCACGTCCAGATTTTGTGCAACCGAAAACCCCTATTTTTCATTTTTTTTTCTCACCCGCTTCTATTACGAAAGCCGTCTAAGCTACTTTTCCGTGCCACGTTTTATGTTAAGCATACTTAAATAATTAGTGAACAGGGATGTCTTTCCTCCTTTATTCTGGCTTAAGACAGACAGCGGAATTCCGCTGGCGAAGTTACCACCCCTGCGCCCGACCATCCACCCAAAGCGCGTTAGTATTTTGTTGTTACTACTGAAAGGCAAATTCCTGTTCTTAAGTGAAACTTTGGTGTGTCCTCTTCCTTTATCGCTTGTAGGATGACGAGCTCTCCTTCTGCAGGAACCAACAATAATCTCCCATCATATTTGGGTTGAAATTACCTTGGTATCTGTTTTCCATAACTGAGATCTGTTGGTGGAAGCGCTCACCATGCTCGTCACTTACAGCCCCAAGGTTGGCCGGGAAGAAGTCAAGATGAGAATGTAAAAAATGAATTTTCAAAGACATTCTGCATCCCATTATTTCATAAGATTTAAGCATGTTTTCTACGAGTTTACGGTGGTTTTCAGCTTTGTGGTTTCCAAGAAAATTTTTGACAACTTCAACGAAAGATGTCCATGCTCCTAGTTCATTCTCATTTAGGTTAGATGGAAACGATGAGTCGTGGATGACACTGCGGATCTGTGGTCCAGTGAAAACTCCAGCTTCTAGCTTAGCATCTGTCAATATTCCTTTGAATTTATCCTTTAAATATTGGAAACCACTACCTTGATGATCCATACCCTTCACGAAATTTTTCATAAGGCCAAGTTTAATGTGAAGTGGTGGAAGATGTACTTTCTGAGGGTCAATAAGTGCTGGGTGTTTCACATTGTATTTACCAACAAAATGTTCAGTTCTAGATGGCCAATCATGTTTTTTGTAGTGGTTCTTGTCATCTCTGCTGTTCCATAGACACAAAAAGCACATATGCTTTGTGTAGCCCAACTGTAACCCAAGAAGTAATGATACAACTTTAAGGTCGCCACAAATATTCCATGTGTGGTCCTTATATTTGATGAGTCTTAGCAGCAGTTTCATCGATTCATAAGTCTCATTAAGGCCAGTGGCATGTGCTACAGGTATTGAAGGTTTTTCATTGCCGTTGTGCAGTAATACAGCTTTAAGGCTAGCTTTACTAGAGTCAATGAACAGTCTCCATTCTTTTGGATCATAGCGACAGCCAATCCCTTGCATCAGACCACTGATATCGTGGCAGAAACAAACGTTTTCTTCCTGTAAGTAAAATGATGAAAACTGCAAATGGCGATGGCAGAAATGGGAAACTTTGGTGTTTGGTTGGAGAAGATTAAATTCTTGAAGTCTTCAACCAAGCAACTCTGCCTTTTCTTTTGGTAATTCCAAATCGCGCACTAAGTCATTTAACTCCGCTTGACTTAACAAATGTGGGGAAATATTTGCATCTGGAACATATATGCCATCTTTCCCTGTTTCTATATCACTAGCAGAATCTTCAGATGAACTGCTGTCTGTTATCGTTGCTGGTGGAACTGGTGGTGGATTTGTTTCATCATGTGGTACTGGTTTCATTGCTGATTCGCAGTTTGGGTACGTGATCTTTGATTTGTTTTTCTTTGTGAAACCAGCAATCTTTGTCAAACAAAAATAACAATCATTGAAGTGATTTTTCGGCTCACGCCAAACCATGGGGACTGAGAACGGCATAGCTTTTCTTTTACCATTCATCCAAGCTATTAACATTGCATTGCACTGTGCACAGCAAATATGTGGTGCCAAGTCCCTCTGTTGGTCTCCTAACTTACAGTCAAAATAACACTTGGAGGCAAGTTTAATCTTTGTTGTTATGTTTCTACGTTGTGGCTTAGGTGTATATTGTCCACAGACAAAGCAGAAGTTGTCTGGGTGATTTACACAAGCACGTCTATTTGATGCCATTTTGAATTACCATACAATATCTGAAAAAACGTAGAAAGTAATTATTACGATGTGCAAAATAAAAAGAAATACACACCGTAGTACAAAACAAATGCTATAAAAACACACAAGTCACCACAACCTGTCACTTGCTCATCAGCAGAGAGCTTCAACAACCGTTCTACTTGACTGTCACGTAGCGACTGACCGTTGGGCCGTTGCCCGTTACTATGCTCTTGACTCAGTGTTGCCAACTCGGGCTAAATTTTATTTATCAAAATTGTTCGAATTTGTATATAGTTGGCAAAAAAAATTGCTTTAAC
>JAJOZX010000344.1:1217500-1220000 GCA_023014485.1 Bathynomus jamesi | reverse complement strand
AGACAACCGTCGTGTACTTTTTCTGGGACTCCGTGTAAGCGCTGTAAGTATCGTAGCTGTTGTGTCTTCATCGGTGGCTGTACGTCTTGGACCACTTCGCGGTTGATCTGCAACATTTCCAGTTTTCTGAAACTTGTTAATAAGTTTTGCCACAGTGTCGTGTGTGATGTTCGTTCCATGTTGTCTGTTAAAGTTCATTGCAACCATGCGACTGCTTCCCGACCCAGCCATCAGTATGATTTCAATTCGTTGCTCTTTCGTCAAACGCATATTCTTAGGGTATCTGAAACATAAAAACAAACGTTTAATTTTTCCTATGTATGGAAACTTACGGCCCACCCTGTATATATATATATATATATATATATAATATATATATATATGATGAAAAAAAAACACGAAGGAAAGGAAACACAGAATGGTGGTTCCTTTCCTTCGGTTTTTTTATCATAAATATTTTTCACGCGTTACTTTCGTGAAATAATTTTCATATAATATATTATATATATATATATACTCTATAAGTTAAGTACCACCAGTGTGTATTATTTTTGTATGTGCGTCTACTGTCTGTTATGTTTGATGTAGATATATGTGATAAATAACACCAATTATTCTTGTTTTGCCCCTAATGAAAGAATTTCCAGAAACTTATATATACTTACAACTCAATTATTCGTCTCAGAACAATTACTGCGTCAATAATGTAGGCTTAGTTGCCAACTGTTTTTTATTGCGAAGGAAATCAGATGTTTATTTTGAATAATCGTTTACATATAATAATAATAATAATAATAATAATGTTTAAGCGTATATTTAGAAAACGGCTGAATGTTTAATTTAGTGCTAGCCTTGAAATTTATCTTGCTGAACAATATGAAAATGAAAGACTGCGGTTAGAAAAATATTATTGGTTTAAAAAACCTCACTGGCTATTTTCTCACCAGCTGGTATATTCTGGTGTGTGTGGTGTGTGTGTATATATATATATATATATATATATATATGTATATGTGTGGCGTTTGTGTGTGTATATATATATATATATATATATATATATATATATATATATATATATATATATATATATATATATAGAGAGAGAGAGAGAGAGAGAGAGAGAGAGAGAGAGAGAGAGATAGATTATAACCACCCATGAATCTAAATCTAAAACGATTTACATAAATTCATTAACATATTTTGATTAGCAAAATACGTTTAGAGAAATAATATTGGTTTAAAGGGCAACGCTGGCAACTTTTTTCACACCAGCTGGTGGAGACAGTTGCCAACTTCTCCGTATATAATTAGTGTTCAGTAATTAGCTCGCATGAGGTGTTATGAAATCTTTGCCAAGCAGGTAATTCCAATTAATTTATATATATATATATACACATATATATATATATATTATATATATATATATATATATATATATATATATATATATATATACTATATATACACACATATATATTTATATTTATATATATATCTGAGAGAGAATTGCGCTCTCCATAAATAACAGTAGATAAAGTTAATAGGCAGGACCTGTGGCTTGATACATCTGACAAATTTTCCGCTAGCTGATAAGAAATTGTTTAAAGGAAGTAATACAAAATAAACCTACAGTAAATCGTAGCCACACATGTATCTTAAACGATTTACATAAATTCATTGACATATTTTGATTTGCAAACTACGTTTAGAGAAATAATATTGGTTTAAAGGCCTCACAGGTAACTTTTCACACCAGCTAGTGGGGATAGTTGCCAGATTCTCTGCATATAATTATTGTTCAGTAATTAGCTCGCATAAGGTATCATGAAATCTTTGTCGAACAAGTAAATATATATATAGGCTGACCATACGTACCGTTTTGAACGGGACAGTACCGTTTTTTTATGGGTTCTGTATGGGTTCTGTCACTGAAGAATAATTGTAAGCTCAATATGTTTATGTACTTACTTTTTCATGAATACAGAATATTACATAACCCCCGTCCCTTTTTTGCCATCCCAATGTCCCGTTTTTGTCTCAAGGAAATATGGTCAGCCTATATATATATATATATATATATATATATATATATACACACATATATACAGTATATAAATATATATATATATGAGAAAGAATTGTGTTTTGCGTAAATAACTAGATAAAGTTATTAGGCAGGACTTGTGTCTTGATACATCTGACAACTTTTCCGCCAGCTGATAGGAAACTGTTTAAAGGAAGTAATATAAAATAAACCTACATTAAATTATAGCCACCCATGTATCTAAAACGATTTACATAAATTCATTAACATATTTTGAATAGCGTCTATATAAAATACGTTTCGAAAAATAATATTAGTTTAAAGACCTTACTGACAATTCTCAGTCCAGGTACTGAGGAGTTTGTCAGATTTGGCTGGTAAAAGAATGGACGGTTAATATTCTGCTCATGCATTTGTGTTGATACCTACTAAGGAATGTATTTATATATATTTTTC